>CM035287.1:52908905-52983891 GCA_020226075.1 Hydropotes inermis
CCATATGAGATGGTGGATATATTTCATCACACTGTACACCATAAATATATACAATCTTATTCATCAACATAGAGCTGCAAAATCAATACACACTTTATTAAACATACAAGCAAAAGTATAGGAAACAAATAATAAGAAGAAATAGACCTTTAAATAGGGAAATCTGAGGCACTCTAAGGAAGTGCTATTTAATCTGGAGATTGGAATGTGAATAGCTAGGGAAACCCATGGCAGAAATGGGAGCTAATAGCAAGTGAGTATATTGGTAAAATGCTGAGATATTATTCTTTTGTCTCTATTTTGGTCATATTTTTAAAAGTAATGTAAAATAAATCTGAAACTACCCATTTTAATACCTAACCTTGCAGCTTCAGGTAAATTGGTAGGTAAGCCAGCCAGCATCGTACTTTACTTCCATCACTAGTCACAGCCACAACCGTATATTGTCACCTCGCTTATTAAACTTATATGCAGAGTACATCATGAGAAATGCTGGGCTGGATGAAGCACAAGCTGGAATCAAGATTGCCAGGAGAAATATCAATAATCTCAGATATGCAGATGACACCAGACTTATGGCAGAAAGCAAAGAACTAGAGAGCCTCTTGATGAAAGTGCAAGAGGAGAGTGAAAAAGTTGGGTTAAAACTCAACATTCAGAAAACTAAGATCATGGTATCTGGTCCCATCACTTTATGGCAAATAGATGGGGGAGAAATGGAAACAATGATAGACTTTATTTTTGGGGGCTCCAAAATCACTGCAGATGGTGACTATGGCCATGAAATTAAAAGACTCTTTCTTCTTGGAAGAAAATCTATGACCAACCTAGACAGCGTATTAAACAGCAGAGACATTTTCTTTGCCAACAAAGGTCCATTTTGGATGGACTATGGTCCATCCAAAACCATAGTCAAAGCTATGGTTTTTCCAGTGGTCATGTATGGATGTGAGAGTTGGACTATAAAGAAAGCTGAGCGCTGAAGAGTTGATGCTTTTGAACTGTGGTTTTGGAGAAGACTCTGAGAGTCCCTTGGACTGCAAGGAGATCCAACCAGTCAATCTTAAAGGAAATCAGCCCTGAATATTCATTGGGAGGACTGATGCTGAAGCTGAAAATCCAATACTTTGGCCATGCGAAGAACTGACTCATTTTAAAAGAGCCTCATGCTGGGAAGGATTGAAGGCGGGAAGAGAAGGGGATGACAGAGGATGAGATGGTTGGATGGAAACACAGACTCGATGGACATGAGTTTGAGTCAACCCCAGGAGTTGGTGATTGGGAGGCCTGGCAGGCTGCAGTCTATGGGGGCACAGAGGGTCAGACACAACTGAGTGACTGAACTGAACTGAAGCCAGCCAGGCTCATATCAGTAATAGAATGTTTCAGATTCAAGAAAGTAAAAACATCTACCACTTACTCAAAATCTCTAGAAATATGAAAGCCAATAATAAGTGTTCAAAACTGAAGTGGGTATGATATGTATAAAATTATTTTATTTTCACATATATTTTGATGCCATAATATGTATATGCCTCAAGAACATTCATTTGAATTTCCACCGTTATTTGAATGAATAGATCTGTGCTTTACCAGTGTGCTTTGTAAAGCTTTACATGAGCAGATATATCCAGGGCTTCATTTTTAAACATAGACAGCTGCAGAGCTGTAGCCTTCTAAGTCAGCAACACATTTGTAAAAGGTTTAAACATTTGCTCAAAGGTGACTAAAAAGCTTCATTCTGGGTTGACCTGGTAGCTAAAGTTGACACATTCATTGTCTATATTAAGGGTTAATATAAACAAATACCGATTTCCACTCTTATTACAGTTTAAGAAATATTAAATTTCATTTAAATTTGAATCAAATAGTGAAAAAATTCTGAGGCACCAATGAAAAACACTAGAGGTTTCCTGAAACACATTTTGAAAATATGTTGGTATGTGGTAACTCACTTTCAAAATACTGTCTTTCTCTTCAGAAGCCACACAATTCAATCTATGCTGTTCATCACCCTTAACTTTAGGGCTGATAATGTACTAGGAACTAAATTCCAATAAATTTATCTATCACAAAGTATTTAGGATTAAATCAACTATGACTTAATTTGGTCATTATTTATATGAATGTATAAGTTACTAAAATACTGTAATTTTCAGGCATTTCATTCTCACTTGCGATATGAGCATGCAATAAGCTAACAGTTTTAATTTTTGTACTTAGAATATAAAATCACAGCACTTAAGATTGAACTCTGCAGCCCTCTAGAATGCAACCTACTGTCCTTGAAATATTAATAGAGTTGAAATTATAGCATTTCCTTCCAGATGAGCTTTTTATATTCCTATCGAAATATCTGGGGATGTGTCTTTGTTATCATTTTAGAATGCTGTGAAAATGGCCTTAAGAGGCAGATGTCTTTAAGAGGACTTCAGACCTTTTCAACAGTTATGTCTGCAAGGTTTGAGTGGATGCAATGTGAAATAACATCCTGTTTCTGATTATTCACAAGTCCTTTCCCATCACAAAGCACAGTATGATTTTCTTTAAAAAATCATCTCTTTAAAGTCTAGAAAATAGCATTTTGAATAAGTGTTTACTGTTAGTGCTTTCAGGAAGTAGATTCTTTGCTATTAAATGCTCCATCTGGCATATTAAAGTGTTATAAGAACATTGTACAAATGTTTCTGCTCTAAAAACATCCATCTTATTTTTATAAATCCATTTATAAGCAAATAATTTCTTGTAGAAATCTTCACATATATAGTTTTCATTTGTCAACTAATTTAAGTGCCAAGAGTTACCATTAATTTATTAGTCTGTCCCTCATACCAGGTACTACTGGATGCATTCTATTTATTTCATTCTGTAGCAACAGCACTGTTATAGTTAGAACAAATAAGAAACTCATTTTTACATTTTTTTATATTAAGTACAGATTTTTAAGTACTTAGACTTAAGTGGAAAACTGAATGATTAGCAGGTGTTCTGAGTTTAAGAAACTGACTTCAATTTTAGCTACTCCAGGAACACTTTTCTTGTTGCCTTAACTCTTTAAGGTCTCAGAGGTGGTCCTTGACCTCTCAACACTACTTTTTAGATAGTTTTAGTTTTGAGGATAACATTTTTGGAAAATTATTTGTAAACAGCTTGCAATATGATGAAGAAGATACTGAGAGTTCAAGAATCTTCATTTTCTCTTTCTTCTAGCATTTATGAGCTCTTCTACCTTGGGTATATTATTTTCAATTAAACACTTTTGAGAATCAGCACACTGAAGAAACTATTCAAAAGCTGTACTTAAATTAAAAATTAGGCAAAAGAATGACTCCACAACTTTTCAAAGGATCAAAGCGAAGTGTTTAACAATCCTATCCAAGACTTATTTGATTTTCTAGAGAAAAATGCCCTTGATTAACTGAATGTTTACCATTAATTTTGATTCAGGCTCTCCAGCACATGATATCTTCCATATATTTGTCTGGTAGAGATTAAACTTACTTTTGTCTGTATATCAGATAGTAGTAACCCAGAGGTCACTGTTTTGTTGCCTTATAATCCTATTGACCTATTTAATATCTCAATTGCTAATCTGTTTCTATAATTTTTTCAATGCTGACACATACCCAATGTATACTCTATACTATATATTCAGTACTCACAGCATACTATCAAAATTTCTTTTGAACTGAATTTACCATTGTGCAGTTTCTCTCATTAAATTGCTAAATGTGGCACATATTCATCCTATATTTGCATGCATCATTTATAATGTTTTGGAAAGTGTACTTTGACAAAAGCTATCAGTACATCTTTGCTGTTGAAACAGAGTTTTCTTTCTTAGCACCATTTCTTTCTTAGGTCTAGTATTTGGTTTTGTTTTTATTTCTTACAACCTCTAAACTGTGAGGAAGTTATTATTGCTTTGTAGCTGTCAGGGATTTTACCTAAATTCATTTTCAATATGGAATCCTGTGTATTAGGACTTCCCTGGTAGCTCAGCTATTAAAGAATCCACCTGCAATGCAAGGTCTGCAAGGAGACCTTGGTTCGATTTCTGGGCTGGGAAGATCCTCTGGGGAAGGGACAGGCTACTCACCCCAGTATTTTTGGGCTTCTCTGGTGGCTCAGACAGTAAAGAATCTGCCTGTAGTGCTGGAAACCTGGGTTCGGTCCCTGGGTTGGGAAGACCCCCTAGAGGAGGGCATGGCAGCCCACTCCAGTATTCCTGCCTGGAGAATCCCATGGACAGAGGAGCCTGGTGGGCTACAGTCCATGGGGTCGCCAAGAGTCAAGCATGTCTGAGCGACTGAGGACAGGGCAGCACAGCCCGTGTATTCACGGATTATCCACATTGGATGGGAACACTTTGTTTCCTGCCCCCAAGACCCCCAAGAAGAGACTTCCTCCGAAACGCTGCAGCTCTTCTGTTCTCCAGACTCACATCCACAAAGAAGCAGAGGGGTAAGTCCTACTCTGGGGAAGAGTGACGAGGCTTGCTCAGCTCCACCCGCATCCTCCTGGGAGCCAGCGTTCCACAGGTCGCATGCCTGCTGGCCCTCTTTCAATGGTGCGCGCTCCCTCCCTGCATGGAAGGCTCACGTGAATTTCCCTTCTGTAGCTGAGCCTTTAACAGTAACAAAAGGAATATTCTGGTCATTATCTGATTGATTGCTTTTAATTCACCCTTTATCTGTTCAGAATTCTGACAGGAGAATTGTTAATCATATTGAGCGACCCCTGCAGAGTGTCAAGTGGTTTCTAATAATCTATTCATAAAATATTGCTTCCCATGAAAAAAAATAGAACGGTAACTGTTAAAGTGTTCCCATTCAATTATATTGTTGTTAAGTCTTAGAATTAATTGTCCTAGTATTTCTCCAGGAAACCAAATGAAATTAAATCCTGCATGTATTAAAATCATGCTGTTATATCTATTGAATAAGAAATAATTACTTTAAAGATTTTTTGAAAATGAAATGAGACTAAAAATTCTGTAAATATTCAAGATTCTTTGCTGAACCACCTTTTACTTGAATTTTGATACAATATTTGCCAAATAGTCACTGATTTGAAGTCGCTCAAAACAATTTCATTCAAAATCAGCACATTTCTGTTTAGTATAGAGTGCAATTCTCGCATGAACAAAGAAGATTTTTTTTTTTAAATTTTGTAGAGCTTGCAAAAAGATACTTCAGCACATAAAGAGATGAGGTTATATTTAGGGTATATATATTTCTATATATATTTATATTCAAGACTATAGAGTTATTGTCAAGTTGAAGGTTTTCCTCCAGTATGTCAGTTTTTGCAAAGTATTATCATTAGCCCTTTAAAATAAAAATCTTTAAAGTCCCAAATATGCCTTAGTATAAGATACATTTATGAGTGCTGAAATACATACATTTTATCCATTCTAGAGTAACAAATATCTCATACATTACAATAATAGCAAGTTACAGTAGTATAAGAGCAAATGTTTTTTAGAATTTACTGTGTGGCTCATCCTGGACTAGCTAGCTTTCAGAGTGCTTTTAATTCTTGGAATGTTTATGTATCAAACACTGTTATTTCCCCCACTTTAAAGATGTGTATCCCGGGAAATAGGAGTCTTAAGTAACTTATCCAATGTTAAACAGATTTAAAGGGTTTTAAACCATACATGTCTAAGTCCAGAATGTTTACCCTTAAGGATGACACCAAGCTACTTCTCTTGTACAGATTCTTCTACAGTACAGGCCTAGTTTCACAAATATATGCAGGAAATCATCACAATCATTACCCTTTTCCAGGAGCTGCTGAAGGGTCCAGAAAATGCAACCTAAAAATCCTGCAAGGGAGTCAACTGAATGTGGACCAAATTTTCACCAGTGAAAATCTTGATATAAAAGTGAATTAGCAGATAAATTTTCTCTTTTCTTCCATTAAGTATCTCTAAAGATGTCCATTGAGAGTTGTTTATCAGCCATTCTGGTTTTAACTCAAGGCCATTTCAGTAACATATTTATTGATGTTTTGCACTGTTTGCTTTCATGCCTTACACTGCTGTTTCTCTCACTGATGTTTCTGCAGGATTTTAGTCCCCAGTAAAGTTTAAGCACTTTTATGCCTCAGGCTCTGCCATTTCCAAGGACCTTGCTTTATCATCCCATGTTTTCCACTTTACTGTAAAGAGTTCAACACCCCGTTAGTTATACATTACTTCTAAGAAGCCATTGTTTTTATGTCTAAACCCCAATGTAAAATGTAGGAATCCAGTTAATGCTATTAAATGAATATTTGCATGTGCACACACACTCACTTGTATGCAACATATAAAATGATGGATAAAACTTATGAAACCAATAAATAAAATTATATCCATTTAATGGTTATGTTTTATGTATATTTGATCATATTAGTTGTTTCACATGTTGCCATTTAATCTTTCCAAGAAGTATGTAAGGGAGGTACTAAGTTATAATTTCACCATTTAAGTAGATGCTGACTAATACAATAAAAATGTATATATCTCATAGAAATCTGGTTTTCATTTACTTTGGATGTATACCAAGAAGTGGAATTGCTGAGTTGTATGGTAGATATATTTTTAATTTGTCAAGGAAACTCCCTGTTGTTTTTCACAGTGATTGGATCAATTTACTTTCCTACCAACGATGTAATTCACTTTTCACCATACTCTTTCCAGAGCCTGTGGCCTCATCTTTTTGATAATAGCCGTTTTAACAGGTGGGAGGTATTGGTCTCAGATTTAATTCTTTGAGAAATTTCCCACCCAATTCATTAGGCCGAAACCAAAACACTGTTTCTACTTCTCCATTTGGCCCCAAGCTGCTGCCATTACAATACTGAAATAACTTGTGAGATCTTTCAGGACCACTGATCTGTGTTTATTATAATTCCACACCTAGAATTCAGTGCATCTTTCTACATCTTCTGCTTATTAGAAATGCTTTGACCTAAGAAACTCCACACATACTCCAGGGCCGATACAAGACCACAGGGAAGAAAGCCTCTTAAATCTGTGCACAAGTCATAGGAATCCAATTTAGTTCCTCTATACATATTTCCTTGACAATGGAAGAGAGAACATGAAGGCTGGAGTTAGCCATATTCAGCATTTAGAAACTTGGTCAGAACTTAAATTCTTTGTAATATATAGCTGTTTATATTTTATCAATGAATGTATAAAGGACCTATAAAGACCTATTAATCGTAGTTAAATTAAGATAATTTAATTATAATTGTAATTTAATTCAATTTATAATTTAATTTAATTATAGTTATATTATATTTATATTATGGTTAAATTATGTTAATAATTATACTATATGTTAATATATAATATATATAATTATAAGATATACATTATAACATAATATAATTATATGTTATATAATTATAATATATAATATATAATTATAAAATATATAATATAATCTTTAATTAATATAGTTAAAGTCAGTTAATTTAAACCACCACCACCAGCAGCCCACTGGTAAGAAGGGTGCCTATCTTATAACAAGGTCTGGTAAAGTGTCACACTCCCTACCTAAGTCCTCCTGGAAATGTTTAATATAAATACATGTCATTTTAATCTGATTATTAAATCAAATAATCTAGAGCTTCGTTTAGTTCCAGTTACTGTACACATCAGAAAGTAATAGAATTGAAAGTCTAATAAACTCTTATTGGATTAGTTGATCCCGGTTGCTATAACAAAATTACCATAGGCTGAGGGGCTTAAAAAACAAACATTTTTTCTTAATCACAGTTTTTCAGGCTTAAAATCAGAGATCAGAGTGCCAGCATGGTTGAATTATGTCTTTTCTTGTATGGGAATTAATTACTTTCCCTAATTCTCTTCCAAAGCCCTTATCTCATAACACTATCACATGACTGGTTTGGCTTCTAAACATGAATTTTGAAGACCCACAGACATTCAGTCTGCATTGTCATAGTTTTTTATTTATTTTTGGTAGGTGAAAAAAGTGAGAACATTTGTATATGACATTTCCAACTCTTCAGTCACCTGGGGAAAAAGTCATTTAACTGTATTTATACTCTTTCTGGCTAATAAAACAGGTTGTACATTTTCATTGTTTGGCACTAGAGTGATGCTATTGTTTGTCTTGTCTTTGATTTTCTGACATTTGTTGTAATATGCAAAATAAGGCTTTTAGAATAATTTTAAATAAAATTGGCATTGGTTGTTTTTGTGGCAGTAACTCATATACATGGATTTTATGGAAATTGAAGATACATCTGTACAGAATACGTGAACTTTTGTCATTGTTGAATATACCTCATTGTTTCTAGTTCTAACAGTGGGAAGCAATATGATAAAACACGGAGAAAATTTTAAGAGTTGTCTAAAGGTGATAGGTTTTAAACAGCACTTTTCTTCGACCTCTGGCTATCATAGACCTATCTTGAAGATAGGAGTTTGGAAAGGCCGTCGCTGCTATTGAGAGCAGAGAACTTACACTTCATTCAGTTCCCAGATGTCTGCTTTAAAGGTGCTCATCGTCAGTAGTTGTGGCTGTCCAGTCACTAAGTCGGGTCCAACTCTGTGCAACCCCAGGGACTGCAGCCCGCCAGGCCTCCCTGTCCTTCACCATCTCCCAGAGCTTGCTCAAACTCAGGTCCACTGAGTCAGTGATGCCATCCAGCCATCTCAGCATCTGTCGTCCCCTTTTCCTCCTTCCCTTAATCTTTCCCAGCATCAGAGTCTTTTCCAGTGAGTCGGTTCTTCACATCAGTACGCAAACTTCACCTTCAGCATCAATCCTTCTAATAATATTCAGAACTGATCTCCTTTAAGATGGACTTGTTGGATCTCCTTGCAGTCTGAGAGACTCTTCTGAGTCTTCTCCAGCACCACAGTTAGAAAGCATCAATTCTTTGACACTCAGCCTTCTTTATGATCCAACTCTCACATCCATATAAGACTAGTGGAAAAACCATAGCTTTGGCTATGCGGAGCTTGGTCAGCACAGTAATGCCTCTGCTTTCTAATATGCTGTCTAGGTTTATCATAGGTTTTTCTTCCAAGGGGTAAGCATCGTTTTATTTCATGACTGCAGTCATGATCTGCAGTGATTCCACAGCCCCCAAGGTAGAGTCTGCCACAGCTCCCACTTTTTTCCCATCTATTTGCCCTGAAGTGATGGGACCCACTGCCACTAATTTCATTTCTTGAATGTTGAATTTTTAAGACAACTTTTCTCTCTCCTTTCACCCTTATCAAGGGGGCTTTTAGTTCCTCTTTACTTTGTGCCATTAAAGTGGTATCGTCTGTATATCTGAGGCTGTTAACATTTTTTCTGGCAATTTTTATTCCAGTTTTTAATTTATACAGCCTGGCATTTTGCATGATGTACTCTTCATATAAGTTAAATAAGCAGGGTTACAATAGAGAGCCTTCACATACTCCTTTCCCAATTTTGAACCAGCCTGTTGTTCCACGCCTGGTTCTAACTGTTGCTTGTTTACATGCATACAGGTTTTTCAGTAATCAGGTAATGTGGTCTGGTATTCCCATCTCTTTAAGAATTTATCAGTTTGTTGTGATCTACATAGTCAAAGGCTTTAGCCTAGTCAATGAAGCAGAAGTAGATTTTTTATTTCTGGAATTCCTTTGCTTTTTCTGTGATCCAATGGATGTTGGCAATTTAACCCTCTGATTTTATGTAATTAGTAAATTAGAAGCCATGAATTATCTGGATCAATATAAAGAGCACTCAGATATTTACACGTTTGAACAAGACAAATAAATAGCAGTGAAACAAATATCTTTGTGATGCACACATTTAAAGCATGTGATTAATAACAACTTCCTATACAGCACAGGGCACTCTATTCAGCAATCTTAACCACCATTATCTAAAAAAAAAAAATCTAAGAAAGAGAGGATATGTATATGTATAACTGATTCACTTTGCCACACAACAGAAACACTGTGAATGAACTATACTCTAATAAAAATTAATTAAAAATACTATATTTAGGACATAAATATTAGATTCTCCAAAATACTCAATATAGGAGGAATAGGGATATAAAAATTGAACCTAATTCATGTCACTAAAGTTTGATCTAAGAAGAAAAAGCAAACTGTAAAGAATGGTATGTGTGGAATATACCCATAATCATAGAACCCTATCTCTGAGAATACATAATTTAATTCTGTTTGTTTAAATCTTTTACACCTATCATTCTAATAAAATCACATCCTGAAATACATAAATTGTAAATCTAAATTGATATTGTCAAATTATTATCATATTTTGGTGTTTTATTTACACAGTGAAACTAATAAATTATTACTGAGTAATGGTAATATGATTGTTGTCACTGAACCCCAAAACACATACGAAAATGAGTTCACTTATATAGCAAGTATCCCCTTTTAAAAATGTCAATATTTTATACTTCCCTTCAGTATCATTTATATAACCTACTTACGGGGGGTGAAAAGTCTGCCCCAAAAGCCTATATTAAAGCTAGGAAACAGATCCCAGAAAGGTAAACTAGAAAGTGAAGGGGTTAATCTGTGAATGTAAAGGGAAAATTGAAGGCAATGTTGTAGATTTCAGAGCTGATAATTCAATAACCAAGTGTCAGATTTGTTTATATTCATTTTGTAAAATCTTCCATCACATTAACAATCATTATGTTAGATTCAAAGTTCTCAGCTCACATCCAGGGTGCTGTCCTGTATCTCGTATGAAAGTGTCATTATAACCCAAGGGTGGGCTGTGGCTCAGTGCTAAGGCAGCCACCCCCGAGGCAGCAGATGCCAGAGACCTGAGTCCTATCCCTGGGCCGGTGAGATCCCCTGGAGGGGGAAAGGGCAGCCCACTCCCATGTTCTTGCCTGGGAAAGCCCATGGACAGAGGGTCCTGGTAAGCTAGAGGCTATGGAGTGGCAAAGAGCTAGATATGACTGAGCAACAAGTACAAAGATAAAAACTTACCTGGGACTAAAACTTGTGGACTAAGAAATACCAGGAACCTGTTTTCCCATTGAAACAATAGCTGGGCTGGCGTCTGCTTTAAGAATCAACGTTCTGAAACTCTGGAATCTAGTAAAAGACTGATAAAAACCAAAGACTCTTTATAGGAGAAGGAAGGTAATGCGTCTGTATAAGATCGCCTTGGCATTTTGCTTTGCTTGCCCACCATCCCCCATCTCTTTCCTCAGAGGTAGCTTTAGGCATGGCAGTCCATTTCCCTGCGTGTCACGCTGGAGCCAGAGGCAAAGGTATGTACCCTCTGTCAGTGACCGTGCCTCTGTGTCTTGTGCAACTGGCAGGGCCCTGAGGGAACACTCAGGGTCTTGTATATTAGTTTTTTCACTTTGGAGCATGCTTAGGATCAGAATACTGAGCAGCGTGTGTTAGAAATGCGTGGGGACGTGGATCAGCCACAGGTGCCGGTGGGCCTGATCGGCTCTCTGTAGAGCGGCATGCCTTCCTAGAGCCCCAGCGTGGTGTTGTGCGGAGGATGTCGTTGCAATGGCAGGACCTTGTCACAGATGGCAAATGCAGAAGTGAGGGCTGTCTCGTGGGGTAACGGATATGGGGGCTTATAACGATTGCCCACATGCCTTAGACACAATCAAGACAGGCCACACATTTATTCATGTGAGTTAGAGAAGCACAAAAGAATGAGCTGGAAATCTACTGGCTGGTGGGGATAGGTAGGCCAAGAGCTTTAGATCACTTGGAAGGTTTACGGAAGGGGGCGTAGACAGCACACTTGTCTAAATTAATCAACGGTATTGCTTCAGGGTCGGTCTGATCAATGGACCGCAGCCTTGGCTAACTCAATGAAACTATGAGCCATGCCATGTAGGGCCAGCCAAGGCCAAGGGGCATGGTGGAGAGTTCTGACCCAGCATGGGCCACTGGAGGAGGGAAGGGCAAACCAGTGTTCTTGCCTTTAGACCCCCATGAACAGTATGAAAAGGCCGAAAGATGGGACACTGAACGATGAACTCCCCAGGCGGGTAGGTGCTCAATTTGGTACTGGGGATCAGTGGAGAAATAACTCCAGAAAGAGTGAAGAGACGGAATCAAAGCAAACACAACAACCAGTTGGGGATGTGACTGGTGACAGAAGCAAGGTCTGATGCTGTAAAGAGCAATATTGAATAGGAGCCCGGAATGTTAGGTCCATGAATCAAGGCAATTTAGAAGTGGTCAAGCAGGATATGGCAAGACTGAACATCAACATTTTAGGAATCAGAGAACTAAAATGGATTGAAATGGGTGAATTTAACTCAGATGACTACTATATCTACTACTGTGGGCAGGAATCCCTTAGAAGGAGTGGAGTAGCCATCGTGGTCAACAAAAGAGTCCAAAGTGCAGTGCCTGGATGCAGTCTCATAAACAGCAGATTAATCTCTGTTCATTTCCAAGGCAAGCCATTCAATATCACGGTAATCCAAGTCTATATCCCAACCAGTAACGCTGAAGAAGCTGAAGTTGAACTGTTCTATGAAGACCTACAAGACCTTCTAGAACTAACACCCAAAAAAGATGTATTTTTCATTATAGGGGACTGGAATACAAAAGTAGGGAGTCAAGAAACACCTGGAATATCAGGTAACTTTGGCCTTGGAGTACAGAATGAAGCAGGGCAAAGGCTAAGAGTTTTGTCAAGAGAACGCACTGGTCGTAGCAAACACCCTCTTCCAACAACACAAGAGAAGACTCTACACATGGGCATCACCAGATGGTCAATACTGAAACCAGATTGATTGTATTCTTTGCAGCCAAAGATGGAGAAGCTCTATATAGTCAGCAAAAAGAAGACTGGGAGCTGACTGTGGCTCAGATCATGAACTCCTTATTGCCAAACGCAGATTTAAATTGAAGAAAGTGGGAAAAACCACTAGACAATTCAGGTATGACCTAAATCAAATCTCTTATGATTATACAGTGGAAGTGAGAAATAGATTTAAGGGACTAGATCTGATAGACAGAGTACCTAATGAACTATGGACGGAGGTTTGAGAGACTGTACAGGAGTCAGTAATCAAGACCATCCCCAAGAAAAAAAAATGCAAAAAGGCAAAATGGTGGTGTGAGGAGGCCGTGAAAACAGCTATGAAAAGAAGAGAAGCCAAAGGCAAAGTAGAAAAAGAAAAATATTCCCATTTGAATGCAGAGTTCCAAAGAATATCAAGGAGAGATAAGAAAGCCTTCCTCAGTGATCAGTGCAAAGAAAGAGAGGAAAACAATAGAATGGGAAAGACTATCAATCTCTTCAAGAAAATTAGAGATACCAAGGGAACATTTCATGCAAGGATGAGCGCAATAAAGGACAGAAATGGTATGGACCTAACAGAACCAGAAGATATTAAGAAGAGGTAGCAAGAAGACACAGAACTATACAAAAAAATATCTCTTTGACCCAGATAATCATGATGGTGTGATCACTGACCTAGCACTAGACATCCTGGAATGCGAAGTCAAGTAGGCCTTAGGAAGAAGCATCACTATGAACAAAGCTAGTGGAGGTGATGGAATACCAGCTGAGCTCTTTCAAATTCTGAAAGATGATGCTGTGAAAGTGCTGCACTCAGTATGCCAGCAAATTTGGAAAACTCAGCAGTGGACACAGGACTGGAAAAGGTCAGTTTTCATTCCAACCCCCCAAAAAGACAATGCCAAAGAATGCTCAAACCACCACACAATTGCACTCATCTCACATGCTAGTAAAGTAATGCTCAAAATTCTGCAAGCCAGTCTTCTACAGTACATGAACCGAGAACTTCCAGATGTGCAAGCTGGTTTTTGAAAAGGCAGAGGAACCAGAGATCAAATTGCCAACATCCGTTAGATCATCGAAAAAGCAAGAGAGTTCCAGAAAAACATCTTTTCTGCCCTGTTAACTATGTCAAAGCTTTTGACTCTGTGGATCACAATAACCTGAGGATATTCTGAAAGATATGGGAATATCAGGCTACCAGACGTGCCTCCTAAGAAATCTGTATGCAGGTCAAGAAGCAACAGTTAGAATTGGACATGGAACAAAGACTGGTTCCAAATTGGGAAAGGAGTATGTAAAGACTGCATATTGTCACCCTGCTTATTTAACATATATGCAGAGTACATCATGAGACCTGCTGGACTGGATGAAGCACAAACTGGAATTAAGATTGCTGACAGAAATATCAGTAACTCAGAATTGCAGATGACATCACCCTTATGGCAGAAAGCAAAGAAGCACTAAAGAGCCTCTTGATGAAAGTGAAAGAGGAGAGTGAAAAAGTTGGCTTAAAACTCAACATTCAGAAAACTAAGATCATGGCATCTAGTGCCATCACTTCATGGCAAATAGATGGGGAAACAGTGGCAGATTATTTTGGGGGGCTCCAAAATCACTGCAGATGGTGACTGCAGCCATGAAATTAAAAGACACATACTCCTTGGAAGGAAAGTTATGACCAACTTAGACAGCTTATTAAAAAGCAGGGATATTACTTTGCCAACAAAGGTCTATGTAGTCAAAACTATGGTTTTTCCAGTGGTCATATATGGTTGTGAGTGTTGAACAATAAAGAAAGCTGAGCACCAAAAAATTGATGCTTTTGAACTGTGGTGCTGGAGAAGACTCTTGAGAGTCCCTTGGACAGCAAGGAGATCCAGCCAGTCCATCCTAAAGGCAATCAGTCCTGAATATTTATTGGAAGGACTGATGCTGAAGCTGAAACTCCAATAGTTTGGTTCCCTGATGCAAAGAACTGACTCATTTGAAAAGACCCTGATGCTGGGAAAGATTGTAGGTGGGAGAAGGGGACGGCAGAGGATGATGATGGTAGGATGGCATCACCGACTCAATGGGCGTGAGTTTGAGTGAGCTCTGGGAGTTGGTGATGGACAGAGAGGCCTGATGTGCTGTAATCCATGTGGTCAGAAAGAGTCAGACATGCCTGATCGACTGAACTGGACTGATTTTCTGCATGGAATCTTCCATCTAGAAAAGCTAAGTATGGATGATGAAGGAATGACTGCCATAGTTGGTTATTAAAGATCAACATATGCATGGGAGAAGAGTTTTTATTAAGAAGAGTATGTGAATTCTACATATTTGACATTCATGACTTAGGACATTTGTTCAAAAAATATTCTTAAATGCCCACTGTTTACGTTGTGCTTTAATCCTAGACACTGAAAATCTCAAAAGCAAAAGTTTAGGATCTGCTAGAATAAAATGCACAAAAGAAAGATTTACAACTCTACATGATAGTTACTGAATAACATACAATTGAAACATAGATGTAGAAACTACCAGAATCATCTAGGGAAAACACATTAGCTTTACAGAAAGAGTAATGTTTTAAAAGATTGTTTGAGCATAAATTAAACTGGACACATTCCAACACATTGTCCTGAATGATTAAAATGAATTCTATTTTGAGAAAGTGGGTGAAAATATAGCTTTGTTAGAAGGTAAATCGTATAAAAGCACTTCGTAACTACCTAGATAAAATATTTAACATCATCAAAGAATTCTTGTTAAAATTTAGAAAGTTCAAATATTTAAATAGTCCAAAGATCAAATATTTAAAAAAGCCTGAGATTTAGAAATTCTAAGTTTAAATTAAAAAAAAAGAATGTAGAAACAGTATAAAATAAATTAGAAACAATAATTTAATAATTATTTTTGTGATTTTTGTTTCATATTCTTTTGCTATTACTTTTATAATGATAGAAAACTCTTATTAAAATATTTTTATCTTATTAAAATATTTTATTTTTATATGTATATGTATACAGTGTTTGATATGTCTCTGGCTGGCTTTGAATAAGAAGAGACCTCATATAGACATTGTGCTGAGATTTTTTTCCAGGAAAAAACAGACAAAATTATATTCCTTTTGGACTGATGTTATAACACTGGCCATTCTCCAAATTCACAGAAATATATTATCATTAAAACCATCTTCATTACATATTTTTGAACTATAAAATATATAGTTTTACTTAGCATTTATTTGATAAATAGCATGATTAAAACTTTACGAATGTTTATGTGCCCTTCATAATTTTCTCAATGAATGTTGCTTTGCCTACTCTATGCAATTTTCTATTCAAAGTAGATTTTTATGACAAATTTTTAAATTCAAATACAAACAGCAGTCTTTTCTTTTTTAAATGTGGGATTATGGAATTTCTAATAAAACGGTACAATCAAAGGTAACTTAATATAGTGCAATATTGCATACAATCTTATCCAAAAACATTTTTAGTAGCAAACAATTAAAGACTTTGGAACCACATTCTGTACAGAAAATTTCAAGCAGTTTAAAAATGATCAACAGTGAAGAATAACATAAAGAAATATTAAGATACATCAAGCAAATGCACAGTTTCTTTTTTCATTTTGCCTCTTTTATCGCACTTCCTTGCTATGCTTATGAGCATTAGAATTCTGCAGCAATAACAGGTTTTTAAAAACTGTGTAGAGCAAATGATAACATGGTGGCCCTACACAAACTGCCTTGAGAGTGAAAATATTGTGTCTATTTTCTGAATAAGGTATAAGGGAATAAAGCAGAAAGTCTGTCCGACTACACAGCAGGGGGATGCTGGATCCAAAGCCAGATGAGACAGATTAGCTGTGGCGAAGGCAAAAGAAACAAAGCAACAATTCAGCTGGGGTCTGGAAGGTGGAGATGAGAATGTAAGTGAGCACGCAGCAAGCTCCGCAGCCCAAGAGAAGCTCCAGCGGGGCAGCTGCGGGGCGTTCCTCCTCTCAGCGGTGACAGATGGTGGGGGCTGAGGTGGCCGCGGGAGCCAGATGATTGAAGCAGCTTTTGTTTGTTTTAACTTTCAAGCTACTTTTTATGGGTCTTTTGGGTTATGAATAATTTGTTTATTTTACTCTGTTCTTTGCTAGTTTTTATTCTTTCTCTAAGATAAACACCGCTTTCTTAGGAAAGCAGTTCAGGTTGAAAAAACTTTCATAAACCTATCATTATTTATAAAAGCAACGAGAAGATCGCTTTTAGATTAGACGATGGACCTTCTTTCCTGCTCTGCAGCCAGTGCCTAGCATAGTGTCTGGCACAGACTAGAGCTTCGTTAATATTCACCTAGTGCATGAATGAATGACTTTGAGTTGTTTTAGCATGTGATAGAGCAGAAGGCCTTTCAAATGAAGAGTGTTCACCACATTACACCTGAAGTCTTGGTCCCTTCTCTGTCTGTTGTTGATATTTCCTTACAAATATGTACTTATTTTTAACATGCTCTGACACTGTAAACTTGTCTGAGAATATATTTGTGGGAAAACAGCAAAATTGCAGCATTATAACAGAGATAAATTATGTTTTATAATTGAAAATGATTTGTAAAATAACTTCTTTATGGAAGTATAGATGATTTACAAAATCATGTTAATTTTGGTGTATAGCATGATTCAGTATTTTTGAAGGTTATACTCCATTATAGGTTATGACAGCAAAATCGATACCATTCTATGTGCAATACAATATGTGCTTGTTGCTTATCTATTCTCTGTGTAGTAGTTTATATCTGTTAATTCCATATACTTAATTTGCTCCTTCCACCTTCCTTCTCCCCTTTAGTAGCCACAAGTTTCTGTTCTTGCACCAATTTACACTCCCACCAACAATGTAAGTCTGTCTGTTTTTCATATACATGTATTTATATTATTTTAGATCCCACATATAAGTGATGTCATAGAGCATTTGACTTTGTCTGACATTTCACTAAGCATATATATTCTGTAGGTCCATCCATGTTTCTGCAGATGGCAATATTTCATTCTGTTTTATGGCTGAGTAATATTACATTGTTTATATATGTGTTTTCTAAGCCACCCATCTGTTGATGTACACTTAGGGTGCTTCTGTGGGCTTTTCTAGTGCCTCAGTGGTAAAGAAACCAGCTGCCCATGCAGGAGACATGGGTCCGATCCCTGGGTCAGGAAGACCCCCTGGAGAAGGAAATGGCAGCCCCCTCCCCGTCCCCCCAGTATTCTTGCCTAGGAAATCCCGTGGACTGAGCAGCCTGGTGGGCCACAGTCCATGGGGTTGCAAAAGAGTTTGACAACATCACAACTAAACAATGACAACAACATCCTGACGACTATAAATAATGCTACTATGAACTTTGGGGTTTGTGTATCTTTTTGAAGTAGTGATTTTATTTATTTTCTTAATGTAGACCCAAGAATGGAATTGCCAGATCATATAGTAATTCTATTTCTAGTTTTTTGAGGAATCTTTATACTGTTTTCCATAGTGACAATATCAACTGACATTCCCACCAATATTGTATAAGGGTTTCCTTTACAACACCCTTGCCACACTGTTTGTAGACTTTCGGATGATAGCTCTCCTGACAGATGTGAGATAATACCTTATTTGGTATTGATTTACATTTTCCTAGTATTTAGCAACATTGAGCATCTTTTTATGTGCTATTAGCCATCTGTACGTCTTCTTTGGAAAAATGTCCAGTCAGGTCTTCTGACCATTTTCCTTTTGTTTTTTTTGTTTTTTTTTTTAATGTAGTCTTGTATAGGTTATTTGTAGATTATGTATAGTAATCTGTCAGTTGGGTCCTTTTGCAAAGATTTTCTCCCCTTATGTAAAATGTCTTATTTTGTTGGTGATTTCCTTTGCTGAGCAAATGTTGTTAAGTTTAATTACATCTCATTTGTTCATTTTTGGTTTTATTTATTTTGCCTTAGGAGATTGACATAAGAAAATATTGGTATGATTTATGCCAAAGAGTTTTCTGTGTCCTCTTCTAGGAATTTTATGATTTTAGGTCTTGTATTTATGTATTTCATCCATGTTGAGTTTGTTTTTATATGTGGTGTGAGGGATAATTGTTTTGCATATGGCTGTTTATCTTTTCCAGCACTACTTGTGGAAAAGCCTGCTTTTCTCCATGTGTGTTTTTGTCTCTGTCGCAGGTTAATTCATCGTGAATTTGGGCTGACATCTGGGTCCTCTATTCTGTTCCACTGACCCATGTATCTGGTTCTGTGCCAATACCGCACAGTTTTGATTCCTGTAATTTTGTTGTATACTCTAAAAACTAGGAAGGTTATACCTCCAACTAGTTTCTTTTCTCCCTTTCAAAACTGCTTTGACAATTAGAGGTCTTTGTGGTTCCACATATATTTTAGCATTATTCATTTTAATTCTGTAAAAATCAGCATGACTATTTTAATAGGATTTGTGTTAAACCTGTAAATGGCTTTGGATACTGTGTCCAACTGAACAATATTAACTCTTCCAATCCAAGAGCACAGGGTATATTTCTGTTTATTTGTATCATGCTCAATTTCCTTCATTGCTGTTTTATAGGTTGCAAAATATAGGTTTTTCAGTGCCTTGACTAAGTTTATATATAGGTATTTTATTTCTTTATGTGGAATTTTAAATGACTTATATTTTTACTCTCTTTTTCTGATATTTCAGTATGAGTGTATAGGAACACAAAGAAGTTCTGTGTATTCATCTTGTGTCATGCAAGCTTACTGAGCTCATTTATTAGTCTAATAGTTTCTGGGTGGAGAATTTAGGGTTCTATATATAAAGTGTCATTGTTATTGTTGTTGTTTATTGTTCAGTCACTAGGTCAGGTCTGACAATTGACAATCCATGAACTGTGGCATGCCAGGGTTCCCTGTCCTTTGCTATCTCCCAGAGTTTGTTCAAATTCATCCAGTGAGTCAGTGATGCTATCTAAACATCTCATCCTCTGTCACCCTCTTCTCCACCTGCCTTTATTCATCTTCCTCAGCATCAGAGTCTTTTCCAGTTAGTCAGCTCTTCTCATTGGTTGGCCAAAGTACTGGGGCTTCAATTTCAACATCAGTCCTTCCAATGAATATTCAATGTTGATTTCCTTTAGGATTGATTGGTTTGATCTCCTTGAAGTCCAAGGGACTCTCAAGAGTATTCTCCAGCATCACAATTTAAAAGCATCAGTTCTTTGGCACTCAGCCTTTTTTATGGTCCTACTCTCACCTCTGTGCATGGCTACTGAAAAAAACATAGCTTTGACTATATGGGGCTTTCTCGGCAAAGTGATATCTTTGATTTTAATATGTTGTCTAGATTTGCCATAGCTTTCCTTCCCAGGAGCAAGTGTCTTTTAATTCCATGGCTGTGGTCACCATCTGCAGTGATTTTGGAGCCTCCCCCGCCCAAAAAAAATAAAATCAATCACTGCTTCCACTATTTCCTCTTCTATTTGCCATGATGTGATGGAACTGGATCTTAGATTTTTGAATGTTGAGTTTTAAGCCAGCTTTTTCACACTCCTCTTTTACCGTCATCAAGAGGCTCTTAGGTTCCTCTTCTCTTTGTGCCATTATAGTGGTAGCATCTGCATATCTGAGTTTGTTGTTGTTTCTCCCAGCAATCTTGATCCCAGCCTGTGCTTTATCCCACCTGGCATTTCACATAATGGACTCTTCACATAAGTTAAATAGGCAGGGTGACAACACATAGCCTTGGCATACTCTTTTCTCAATTTTGAACTAGCCTGTTCTTCCTTCAGTTCTAACTATTGCTTCTTGACCTGCATGCAGGTTTCTTATGAGACAGGTAGGTGATCTAGTATTCTTAATGCTATAGGAATTTTCCACACTTTCTTGTTATCCACACAATCAAAAGTTTTAGCCTGGTCAACGAAGCAGAAATAGATGTTTTTCTGGAACTCCTGTGCTTTTTCTAGACTCCAACAATGATGGCAATTTAATCCCAGGTTCCTCTGCCTGACCTCAACCCAGCTTGTACATTTGGAAGCTCATGGTTCAGCAGAACTCTACTAGCATGTGAAATAAGTGCAATTATGTGGTAGTTAGAACATTCTTTAACAGTGATTTGCCTTTCTTTGGGGTTGGAATGAAAACTGACCTCTTCCAGTCCTGTGGCCACTGCTGAGTATTCCACACTTGCTGGCATGGTGAGAGCAGCGCTTTCACATCATCATCGGTTAGCATTTTAAATAGCTCGGTTGGATTTGCATCGCCTCTACTAGCTTTGTTCATAGCGATGCTTTCTAAGGCTCTCTTGACTTCACATTCCACAATATCTGGCTCTAGGTGGGTGAGCACACCATTTTGGTTATCCTGGTCATTAAGACCCAAAACATCTGCTTCGCTGACTAGAGTAAAGGCTTTGACTGTGTGAGTCACAACAAACTGTGGAAAATTCCTAAAGAGATGGGAATACCAGAGCACCTGACCTGCCTCCTAAAAAACCTGTATGCAGGGCAAGAAGCAACAGTTAGATCTGGACATGAAACAATGAACTAGTTCAAAATTGGGAAAGGAGTACATGAAGGTTGTATATTGTCACCCAGATTATGTAACTTATATGCAGAGTACATCATGCAAAATGCCAGGCTGGAGGAAGCTCAAGCTGGAACCAAGATTGCTGGGAGACATAGCAATAACTTCAGATATGCACTTGATAACACTCTAATGGCAGAAAGTAAAGAGAAATTAAAGAGCCACTTGATGAAGGTGAAAGAGAGTGAAAAAGCTGGGTTAAAACTCACCATTCAAAAAACTGAGATCATGGCATTCAGTCCCATCACTTCATGACAGTAGATGGGGAAACAATGGAATCAGTGACAGACTATTTACTTGGGCTCCAAAGTCACTGTGGACAGTGACTTCAGACATGAAATTAAAATACACCTGCTCCTTGCAATAAGAGCTATGACAAATCTACACTGCATATCAAAAAAGAGAGAGACATTGCCTTGCCAACCAAAGTCCGTACAATCAAAGCTATGATTTTTCCAGTAGTCATGTATGGATGTGAGAGTTGGATCATAAAGAAAGCTGAACACTGAAGAACTGATGCTTTCTAACTGTGGTACTGGAGGAGACTTGAGAGTTCCTTGGATAGCAAGAAGTTCAAACCAGTCAATCTTAAAGGAAATCAACCCTGAATATTCACTGGAAGGACAGATGCTAAAGCTAAACCTCCAATACTTTGGCTACCTGATGCAAAAGCTAACTCGTAGGAAAAGACCCTGATGCTGGGCAATATTGAAGGCGGGAGGAGAAGGGGGCAAGAGAAGATGAGATGGTTGGATGGCATCATCAACTCAATGGACATGAATTTGAGCAAATTCTAGGAGATAGTGAAGGACAGGGAAAGCTGGTGTGTGCTACAGTCCATGGGGTATCAAAAAATCAGACATGACTGAATGACTGAACAATAATAAGATCTTTTTTTTGTAGCGTTTTCTGTGTATTCTTGCCCACCTCTTCTTAATATCTTCTGCATCTATTAGGTCCTTACTCTTTCTGTCCTTTATCTTACCCATCCTTGCATTAAATGTCCCCTTACTATCTCTAGTTATCTTGACAATATCGCTAGTCTTTCCCATTCCATTATTTTCCTCTTGTTTCTTTGCGTTGCTGATTTAAGAAGACCTTCTTATCTCTCCTTGCTACTCTCTGGCACTTTGCATTCAGTTTAGTATATCTTTCCCTTTCTCCCTTTTCTTTCACTTCTCTTCTTTGCCCAGCTATTTGTAAAGCCTCCTCAGCCAGCCACTTTGCCTTTGAATTTCTTTTGTATTGAGATGTTTTTGGTCATTGCCTCCTCTACAATGTTGCAAACCTCTGTACATAGTTCTTCAGGCACTCTGTCCACCAGATCTAATCTTTTGAATCTATTCATCACCTCCTCTGTGTAATCATAAGGGATTTGATTTAGTTTACACCCAAATAGCCTACTTCATTCCAGACATCATACTCCTTGATATTTACTTGGTAGTTACTCCTTGGTGTTGAAAACTTATGTCCACACATAAAAAGTACACATGAATATATGAAGCATATATTTGTTAATAATTACCAAAACTTGGAAGCAACTGAAATGATCTTAATTATATAAGCAGATAAGCATACTGGTCCATGTAGACAAGGCCCTATTATTTGGAAACAGAAATAAATGAGCTATCAAGTCATGAAGAAATATGGAGGAAACTGAAATATATAGATATTACTAAGTGAAAGCTCAGTCTGAAGCCTGCATATTTATGTTTCCAACCATATGACATTCTGGAAAAGGCAAAACTCTGAAGAAAATAGTGAGCAGTATTTGGTAGCAGTAGGAGGGGGACGTGGATAAGCACAGAGGACATTAGAACAGTGAAACTACTTTTGCTAGTGCTACAGTGGTAGACACAAGTCCAAATACATTTGTCCAGACCCATGGAATGTATAGCACAACAGGTGGACCCTCATATAAACTCCAGCCCGTCAATCACAATACATACCCCATCCTGGTTGGGATGTTAATAGTGGAGGAGGCTATGAGTGTGTGGAGGCAAGGAGTGTATGGCAACTTCGTATTTGTTCTGTTACTGCTATGAGGATAAAACTTCCCTAAAGTCTATTAAGAAAATGAGTGTGTTTAAAATTCTCTCGGGAATCTGTAAATACCTTATCTAGGGATTCTGATTCAGTTGGCCTCGATAAGTTTAGATCTTAATGTTTTAAACAATCACCTGGTTAATTCTGGTGAAGGATTTCTGACAAGCACACATTGAGTAAAGCTGATGTTAAAGCCTTTAAAAAGGTATCTGTAAGTTAATTTATTATCTAACAGTACTTGTTCTTATGATGTTGCAGAGTGTGAAGGAATTAATTATTAGAAGACTTGTGACTAGGAAAGAACACTAAATCAGTCACATTGTGCAATATTTTTTAACTTGTACATTTTTTCAGGAAGATGATATCTAATACATGTCAAGAAATGGGGCAGTTTTCAGTAGCATAATTAAATGTTTTTTCATTAAAGTACATTCAAGCTTATAGTTGTGAATAAAGCATTCGTCAACTAGCTCTCTTGTGGTAAATGCAGCTATTCACTTGGTCTCATCAGCAAAATCGCTGCCACTGAGGTTTTTCCGTAATAATTTAAATTAAATTTTTTAACTCTTAAAACTAAACCAAGAATAACTAACTGATATCTCTTAAGTATGATTCCTCTTCAGTGATATGAGGCTCTTAAAAAGCAAGGAATCCTTACTCTACGAGTGGGAATAAAGGGAAGAACTCTGCTCCTCCCATTTATGAAGCTCCGGAAACTGAAATATGCTCAGTCTTCCTGGATCCGATACCAGAATGGTCGAGAATAGCGGGAAGCGTCACCGTTTCAGCTTTTGATGGTTTGGAGAACGCCAGTTATACTCCTTTACCCGCTTATAACCATTTGTGTACAAACATCACTGCTATGTATATTTCATTCTTTAAAATCCTGATTTATTTCACAGATCAGGGCATGGTCCTGGGCATTTGACTTGGTTCTGGTGTTCAATTTTTTAAAGGCAGCATTGCAGTTGGAAAAACAATGTACTTGAATAAGTGATATCACTGTTAAAATCACAGTTCTACTATCTGTTAGTGGCGAAGTAATTTCCTCACCGAGCCTTAATTTCACTACCTGAAAAATAGAGCTGGCAATAATTTCCTGTCAGGATGACTAAAAATTATCGTGGCTCAGATGGTAAAGCGTCTGCCTGCAATGCGGGAGACCCAGGTTTGTTCCCCAAGGTGGGAAGATCCGCTGGAGAAAGAAATGGCAACCCACCCCAGTATTCTTGCCTGGAAAATTCTGTGGACGGAGGAGCCTGGTGGGCTACAGTCCATGGGGTCACAAAGAGGCGGACATGACTGAGCGACTTCATTTTCTTTTCTTTCTATAGAAGTAATATCCTTAAATCTGTAACCATAGTAAATATACATAATATATTATTTATTTTTAATTATATTAATGTTTATATCATCATCCTAAAACACCATAACAAAACAAGGCCAATAAAAGTTATTGTAACTTTGAAAACAGTAAAGAATTAAAAAATAAATGTTATCACAGAATGTTCTATGAAATAAGAAAATGGATAGTTTTATATCTTCAATATAAATAGCATTGTATGATCTTATAATTTTAGTATCAATATGCATATATAAAGGTGCTATACATTTGTGACTTTTAAAACTATATGGTTTTCTTTTACTCAGTGGCATAATATTTGTTTCATTTATGACACATGATGTCAAATGCTTATTAATAGCAAATGTCAAATTTGACAGCTCCTGGTATACACTATGTATTTCATGTAGTAAAATATTGATAGGTGTAAAAATGATATGATAATTGTTTGTAAATAACTTACAGATGGCTTGGATCAGGCAACATTCAGATAAATGTCATCACAAGGAAATATGACAGTTACTAGACTCAGTGAATTTAGATTTATCATAATAATGGGGTGAATATTTATATTTTATTCTTTACATGCTGCCATCACCAATTAATTCACAATTTGTAGAGAAAATTATGATCTATGTCTTTACATGGGTCAAGAGATAAAATCTATTAACATGATTAAAAAATAAATGAAAATAAAACTTTGGCTCTAAATAGGAGCTGGCCAATATGGTAGAGCATGTTGATAGCTTATGGTGAACAATGTTGGATTTGTGATCTCAGAAGAAGATTTAGCTTTGGGACCAGGGACTCAAGAGCTTCTGTGTAGCAGCGTTTTATTAAAGTGAAAAGGTACAGAGAAAGCTTCTGGCCTAGGCATCATGAGGGGCACAGAGTGCCCCCCGGGGTAGTTTTAGCGAGGGGGTTGTATACCTTTTCAGTTAGTAGCAGTGTTAGTTGCTCAGCTGTGTCTGACTCTTCCTGATCCCATGGACTGTGGCCCACCAGGCTCCTCTGCCCAGGGGATTCTCCAGGCAAGAGTACTGGAGTGGATTGCCATTCTCTTCTCTAGAAGATCTTTCTGACCCAGGGATCGAACCCAGGTCTCTTGCATTGCAGAGCTACAGGGAAGATCTACTTTTTTTAGTTGGTTATTACAATAATTCAAAAGAATTTCTCAAGGTTGTTAAAGATCTTACCAGACCCAGTCCCATAATATACATTCTAAGATAATAGGATTAGTCAGAAGGTTTTTTAAAGAAGGAGAAACTGTTCTCAAGCAGGATACATTGTTGTTACATAATGCATAGTACAGTGTTTAAAATGAGTTCTTTGTTGTGTAATCATCAGTTCCAGGCTTAAAGAAAAAAATGTTTTATGTAACTAAGACTAGGAATGCAGAGAAAAAAAGATGTTTGTCTCTTCTGCCTCCTTGAGAATTCCAGACCCCTTTCTCCCCCTCCAGCACCCTGGACTTCTTATCAACCTGCCTAAGAGTTGATTCTCTCAACGTGTTGTAGAACAAATAATGTAACCTAGTGTTGAATAACAACAAGCATCCTTCCGCAGCAAATACAGTTCAGGCAAACTTTAATTTAAAAAAATAACAGTTCAGTCTATGCTTAAAGATCCCAGGCATTGCTCTGCTAACGCATCAGCTCTGGATAATATGGTTTTTACGTTTTACTTATTTATCTCGCTTCTTGGCTGTGATGGGTCTTCCCTGGGGCACATGTGCTTCCTGGGTGGTTGTGTGGGGGCTTCTCCTTGTGGGGGTTTCTCTTGCGAGGCCCGGCTCTGGGGCACGTCAGCTTCAGCAGATGCGGGGCGTGCGATCCGTAGCCGCGGCTAGCGAGCCCGGAGCGCCGGCTCAGCGGTCGCGGTGCATGGAATTAGCCGCTCCCTGGCGTGTGCGGATCGGGCCTCGACCTGGCTTCCCTTGCGTCGCGCTGCAAGGCGGACTCTTGGCCACGGGGACCCCGGGGAGGCCCCTACTGCGTAATATATTTAGAAGCTGAAGTTCGACGAACAGAGACACGGGCGAAGATTCTAAAGTGCTCGCAGGGCGGAGTGACCGGCTGAGAGGCGCCTTCTCCGCTGCGGCTCTGCGCCGAGGTCGCGCTCTCCAGGCAGCGCCACCCAACCGATGGCTGCGCAGGCTGGGGGCCCTCGGCGCCCATTCCTGCCCAGCCCAGGGCTCCTAGAGGGCCGTCTGCTGCAGACCTGCTTTCCGGCGCACCGCCCCGGGCTGGGATGCTCTCGGCCAGCCCTGCATCACCCCGCCTTGCCTTCCCAGGGGCCAGGTTCGCGCGGCAATCTGAATGCTCCCGTTCACTAACCATCTTCCCCCCTCTGGCTTATCTTTCATAAATTATATCTTTAATCTCAAAATAAACCCGACCCTCCTAACTCTTTAGGGTCAGCTGTGAGGCAGCATACCTTAATAAAATGAAACATTTTGAATAATTAATTTTTGGTCTTTAATACCTGTAGCAGATTTCAGTCACATGCTCTAAAGAGATCATAAGATTAGACAAAACGTCCCAGTTAATTGATGGAAACATTCTCATCCCCTTTTTGTTGTACTCTTGGTATATAGACAAAGTGTTTTAGTCCATTTTGGCCGCTCTAAGGAACTAACATACGGTGATTAGTTTCTGTTGGTCTGTGTTCTATAAGCAGTAGAAATTTCTCGCAGCCAAGATCAAAGCGCCGGTTCAGTCTTGCAAGAGCCGGCATGCTGGTTCACCATCAGCAGTTGTTTTCCCTGTGACCTCACGCTGGGGGTGGAAGGGGCAAGGCATTCTCTCTCTGGGTGCCTGCAGTGTCCTCAAGAGCTCAGTCATGTCCAACCCTTTGGACTTGAGCCTGCCAAGCTCCTCTGACCATGAGATTTTTCAGGCAGGAATACTGGAGCAGGTTGCCGTTTCCTCCTCCAGGGGATCTTCCTGACCCAGGGAATGAACCCAGGCCTTCTGTGTCTCCTGCCTTGCAGGCAGATTCTTTACCCACTGAGCCATCAGTGAAGCCTTTTATAAAGATACTAATCTCATTCATGTAGGGTCTGTGTTCATGACCAAATCACCTCCCAAAGAACTTTAGAATCATGGCTTCTCACATTTCCTTTCAACATCTAACCTCATCTATAAACAATATTATTTTTACATGTAATGGTTTAGTCACTAAGTCATGTCTGAGTCTTGAGACCCCATGGACTCTAGTCTGCTGCTCCTTGGTCCATGGGATTCTCCAGGCAAGAATACTAGAGTGGGTTGCCAGTTACAAGTCAGTTATACAATACCAAATCCTTCTCAAGAAGAGAAATAACACCAAGTTACCCAGATTTCGTCTCTTTTACCATTTTTTTCAATAAAAGGACAGAATGGCTGGTTCTAGGACTGGGCAGGAAATATAAAGGATAAACCTGAGTATTCTTATAATGCCAGAAAGTAAGGAAGTGTTCAGAAAACAACCAAAAGTAATCTCACAATGATAGAGATGTCAAAGGAACACAAGAATCAACTGAAAGAGCTCTCAAAGGCCAAAGCTGAACATTCTGAGTAATAAATTAAAGTAATACTGAGTTATAAAAAGTACAAAATAATATATATGAGCCCATATTAACATAAATGATAGAATAAAGACATAAAGAGCAGGAAGAATCAAATCTTCCACACAGAAAAATTTCAAATAATTTATATAGATATTTTTCCTCAGTGAGCTATAGAGCATGGCTCCTCTCACCTCAAGTGTGAGCTCCATCGTGACATTTTCCAGAGAGTGGAGAAAAATAGCAAAGCCACTTTTGCCCAGTGATGAGTGTTAGCATCAATAATGATAAGACTTGTCAATAGTAAGCACACTTGATGTAGTGTGATGAAAACGACACATCACCTCTACTGTTTTCCTTCAAAAACACATAACCACAGTCAAATCACTAAACATAAGATCTGAACGATCCCAACTGAGGAATATTTTATAAATATCTGATCAGTATGCCTCAAAACGGTCAAGGTCACCCAAAACAGGAAAATCTAGGAAACTGTCACAAAGATATGAGAAGTGAATATAATGTAAGATTTTAGAACAGAAAAAAGTCCACTAGCTGAAAGAGAATTTCTTAATAAATTTTGGACTTTATTAATAATGAATCAATACTGGCTCATTATTGTAACAAATGTATCATGTTAATGTAAGATATAAAAGGGAAAGTAGGTGTGTAGTATGTGGAAACTCTCCGTACCATCTTTTGTGTAGTGTGTGGGAACATCTCACACCATTTTTGTTAATCTATAACTATTCTAAGAGTTTACCTTAAATATGAAATGAAAGGGAACATATAATTTGGCAACCAAGAGGTAGAGAAAGAAAGAGATGGAGATAAAGAGGGGTAGGAACAGGCAGCAATGTTTTTATGCATTTTTGTTTGTAGTTCATTTAGTTACTCACTGAATTTATGTCATGTATCTGATATTGGCACAAGCAACAGGGATCGAAAAATGAATGATTGATCTGCTTAATTCAGGTGTCTCAACAACAGGGAAAAAAACTCTGTAGTCACATCCCTTCCTTCGGTATTCATCCACACTGAAATTATCTTGGAAACTTTATGACACCTAAGTATTTTCTATGTTAAGGTTCTTCCTTCCCTGGAAAAGCATTTGACTCACATTGTGTGATGGATTATTCTTTAGATTTCAAGCTAAATGACACTTTCACAATGAGACTACTTCTTGCTTCATACCGAAAGGTGTCACCTTACATCCTATCATTGACAGTGCTTTTATCTCTCACGGCGTTTGCTGTGTTATATATTTGCATTGATAGCTATATTCATACTTGTCAGTCTCCATATCCGTGGTGAACAATGTCCACGGTGCTGATGACAATATTGGTTAATATTTAATAATTTGTTGTTGTTTCATCACCAACTCATGTCTGACGCCTTGTGGCTCCATGGACTATAGCACACCAGGCTTCCCTGTTCTTCACTGTGTCTCAGAGCTGGCTCAAACTCATGTCCATTGACTACAATGGTGCCATCCAACCATCTCATCCTCGGCTGTACCCTTCTTGCCCTCAGCCTTTCCCAGCGTCAGGGTCTTTTCCAATGAGTCAGCTCTTCCCACTGAGTGACCAAAGTATTAGAGGTTCAACATCAGCATCAGTCTTTCCAGTGAATACTCAGGGTTGATTTCCTTTGGGATTGACTGGTTTGATCTCCTTGCTGTCCAAAGGATTCTCAAGAGTCTTCTGCAACACCACAATGCAAGAGCATCAATTCTTCAGTGCCAGCCTTCTACATTTAAATGTTTCATAATAAATTTCTGGGAAACTTTAGTATAGTTCTCATTTAAAATTATATTTGTATAGAAATAAAGAAAATATTAATAGTGAACACTTTAGGCTATTAATGTACTCATGATATTCACAGAATTTGAATAATTTAAAGACTTACAGTAACTTATTAGAAGACATATTACATTTCATTATTTTCATTGGATAATTTAGATTGTTTTTTGTTAACTTAATTTAGTTATCTGATGATTGAATCTCTGCTTTATGTAATGGGATACAAAAACAATAGCATTGTTCCAAATAGATCCAACAAACCCCTAAAAATGATGATTTCAGTTGGTTAAAGTGTTTTGTAACTTAGTGAACAAGTTATGAAGCTGTTGATCTCATCTGACCTCCTAAAACTCTATTGATAAAGTTGGCAATGCCTGGAATTGCTAATTACTGATTAGTAGCTTGAAAGCAATAATTTAAAAGTTGGTTCTTTAAGGGCAAAAAATACAAAGACCTCTGTTACTGATTCTAGAAAGACAGACTTTAACTTGAACCTTGAAAGAAATCTTTGGGTGTTTTAGATCTGGTGGACAGAGTGCCTGAAGAACTATGGGCAAAGTTTTCTAACCTTGGGCAGCACAGTGGCCAAAACCACCCAAGAAAAAGAAATACAAAAGGCAAAGTGATGGCCTGGGGAGGCTTTACAAACAGCTGAGGGAATAACAGAAGAGAAAGTGATTGCTTGGGGAAGCTTTACAAACAGCTGAGGAAATAACAGAAGAGAGAGTGAGGGAAAAGGGAAAGATAAATCGAACTGAATGAAGAATTCCAGAGAACTGCAAGAAGATATAAGGTCATCTTAAATGAACAATGTAAAGGAATATAGGAAAACAATAGAATGGGAAGGAGATCTACAGATCTCTTCAAGAAAATTAGAGATACCAAGGGAAACTTCCATGCAAAGATGGGCATAATAAAGAACAGAAATGGTATGGACCTAACAGAAGCAGAAAAGATTAAGAAGAGGTGGCATGAATACACAGAAGAACTGTACAAAAATTATCTTAATGACCCAGATAACCATGATGGTGTGATCACTCACCTGGAACCAGACATCCTGGAGTGTGAGGTCAAGAGGGCCTTAGGAAGCATCACTATGAGCAGAGCTGGTGGAGGTGATGGAATTCCAGCTGAGCTGTTTAAAATCCTAAAAGCAGATGCTGTTAAAGTGTTACACTCAATATGTTGGCAAATTTGAAAAACTCAGCAGTGGCCACAGGACTGGAAAAGGTCAGTTTTCATTCCAATCGCAAAGAAAGGCAATGCCAAAGAATGCTCAAACTACCATACAATTATGTTCATTTCACATGCCAGTAGAGTTATATTCAAAATCCTTCAAGCTAGGCTTCAACAGTATGTGAACTAAGAACTTCCAGATGTACAAACTGGGTTTAGAAAAAAACAGAGGAACCAGAGATCAAATTGGCAACATTTGTTGGCTCATAGAGAAAGCAAGAGAATTCCAGGAAAGTATCTACTTCTGCTTCATTGGCAATGCTAAAGCCTTTGACTGTGTGAACCACAAAAAACTGGAAAATTCTTAAAGTGATGGGAGAATCAGACCACCTTACCTTTCTCTGCGACACCTGTATGCATGTTAAGAAGTAGTAGTTTAAATCAGACATGGAAAAACTGACTGGTTCCAAATTGGGAAAGGAATATGATAAGGTTGCATATTGGCACCCTGCTTATTTAACTTCTATCAGAGTGCATCATGCTAAATACGGGGCTGGCTGAATCACAGACAAGAGTCAAGATTTCCAGGAGAGATATTAACAGCCTCAGATATGCAGATGACACCACTCTCATTGCAGAAAGTGAAGAGGAACTAAAGAGCCTCTTGATGATGGTGAAAGAGGAGAGTGTAAAAGCTGGCTTGAAACTGACCTTTAAGAAAAACTAAGATCGTGGCACCTGGTCCCATCACTAATGGGAAATAGAAGGGGAAAAAGTGGAAGCAGTGACAGATTTTATTTTCTTCTGCTCCAAAATCACTTCATTTGGAGACTGCCTTCATGAAATTAAGACCCTTGCTCCTTGAAAGGAAAGCTAGGACAAACCTAGATAGTACATTAAGAAGCAGAGACATCACTTTGCTGGTAAAGATCCATATTGTCAAAGCTATTGTTTTTCCAGTAGTGATGTACAATATGAGAGTTAGACCATAAAGAAGGCTGAGTGCTTAAGGATTGATGCCCTCAAACTGTAGTGGTAGAAAAGACTCTTGAGAGTCCCTTAGGCTGCAAGGAGATCAAACCAGTCACCCCTAAAGGAAATCAACTCTGAATATTCATTGGGAGGACTGATGCTGATACTGAAGCTCCAATACCATGGCCACCTAATGTGAAGAGCCAAAACACTGGAAAAGACCCTGACACTGGGAAAGATTGAAGGCAAGAGGAGAGGAAGGCATCAGAGGAATAAATGGTTAGATAGGGTCACTGACTCAGTGGACATGAATTTGAGCAAGCTCCAGGAGATGGTTAAGGACAGGGGAGCCTGGCATGCCGCAGTCCATGGTGTTGCAAAGAGTCAGACATGACTTAGTGACTGAACTACAGCAACATTTTACACTCATTCTTTTTTCCAAAGCATCGTTCAGAATTTGAAATGCTATTTTCCCCACCTTTCATTTTTTTAAAGAGAAATTATTTTCCCTTTTTAAAAAAGTAACCAAGTAACAAATAATAAAAATGGGGAAAGGTGAAAATTTGATACATCTACTCCTGAGAAATGTGTTCTGGCAACTTTATCTTACTATTTCCTACAATAATTGACCTACCATAGGTTTCTGAAGTCTACAGCTTTGGCTTCACAAGGTAAGAAGTTAAAATATAAACCAATTAACCTTATTACAAAAATCATAGTGTCTCTAAAAGAACCAGTTTTTTTGGCTAAAAAGTGTCCTTTACTGAAGACACTTTCCACTTATTTTCAGAATTTAACATATCCCTACCCCCCATAATTTGTATACTATTAGAACCACCAATATTTTATATTTTGGAATGAATTATTCCTGAAACTGCCTAAATCTTGTATATAAAAAGATGAGTAAACTAGATTATCAAATAAAATTTCAAGTTATATTATTTACTGATATGTTTCTTTTTCCAGTCAGAAATCTTTAGCATCAGATACTGTTCAGAAAATATTTTAGCTGTGTAATGATTAGTTTCAGTGATTCTTCTGTATCAGATGCTTTCCGTGTACATGAGACATCAGTTCAGTTCAGTCGCTCAGTCATGTCTGACTCTTTGTGACCCCATGAATCGCAGCACACCAGGCCTCCCTGTCCATCACCAACTCCCGGAGTTTACTCAAACCCATGTGCATTGAGTCAATGATGCCATCCAGCTATCTCATCCTCTGTCATCCCCTTCTTCTCCTGCCTTCCAACTTTCCCAGCATCAGGGCCTCTTCTAATGAGTCAGCTTTTCTCATCAGGTGGCTAAAGTATTGGAGTTTCAGCTACAGCACCAGTCCTTCCAATTAACAGCCAGGACTTATCTGCTTTAGAATGGACTGGTTGGATCTCCTTGCAGTCCAAGGGACTCTCAAGAGTCTTCTCCAACACCACAGTTCAAAAGCATCAATACTTTGGTGCTCAGCTTTCTTCACAGTCCAACTCTCACATCCATACATAAGCCCTGGAAAAACCATAGCCTTGACTAGATGGACCTTTGTTGGCAAAGTAATGTCTCTGCTTTTTAATATGCTGTCTGGGTTGGTCATAACTTTCCTTCTGAGGAGTAAACATCTTTTAATTTCATGGATGCAATCACCATCTGCAGTGATTTGGGAACCCCCCAAAATAAAGTATGACATTTCCCCATCTATTTCCCATGAAGTCATGGGACCAGATGCCATGATCTGTGATCTTAATTTTCTGAATATTGAGTTTTAAGCAACTTTTTCACTTTCATCAAGAGGCTCTTTTGTTCTTCACTCTCTGCCATAAGGGTGGTGTCATCTGCATGTCTGAGGTTATTGATATTTTTCCCAGCAATCTTGATAAAGACCTGCATACTTGCAGGTCAGTTCCACAAGTCTGTCCTCACACAATTCCTTGCATTTCAGGGTCTCTACTCAAAAAATTTTGCTTCTCTCAGCCATTCACTGCCAATAAAACCACTTGATAAAAAAAAAAGAAAAAACACTTGATAATATCCCAGATTTTGTGTATTCTCTACCCTAGACCTATATCTCTTCATACAAAGGAAAAGACAAAAAAAAAAAAAAAGGAAAGAAAACAATGTATTGCTCTAATCAAGGGAATGTGTCCTCACCACTGTCCCAAAGGCTCACACTGATTTGGGCTGTAATATGACACAAGGCCTTGCATAAAACACTACCCATCTCTGGAATAGACCCCATTTTGTTCTCTCTTTCATCAGCCTGTCACATTAGGTGTGAGGCCATAGATGTGAGCCGTGAGAAAGGCAATGTTGCCTAGAAGATAAGTGAATGGGGATTCTGAACGGGCTTTTGTGAAACATTTGCTGTGCCCTGTAGATCTGCCCAGGCCTCATGTATCATTTTCATGGAACAGTACATTGCTGCTGCATTCCCCTGACCTTAAGGCTTGATTGTTCTTCCAACACCAAGCTTCTGATGGACATTTCTAATTACGTAGTCACTTATCTCCTGCAGTCAGGAATTTAGTCTCTACTAGCTGTGAGTGTCATGCCAGGAGCTTCTTTTCAGATGATGAGTAATTTTCAGTCACAGAAAACACGGCATTCCTCCAGAACCCAGAACTCTCCTTTAAGGCTTCCCGGGAAGACAATATGTTTGATTCAATGGATATCTTTAATACCACTGCATTTAACAGTTTGTATAACCCAAGTGACAAGGCAGTTTAACCAAAGCTTGGAAAGACTCTATTCTCTTTTGTTTCTTTCTCAAACCTGGCAACTTTGTGAATCTTTGGGCAATGTGTCAGAGAAATATCCCCAAATGTTATGTATATGTTATTTTCTAAATCTAAAAAAAGCTTATTTAAGTGCTCTGCCATATTTTTAGTATTGTTCTTTATTTTTACCTTTTCAGAATATCTTGTTATATCCTAAATTTTACCTGTAAGTCATAAACTGACTGGCATTATGCCTTTAAAATATACAGAGTTTATCTATCACCATCTGGTATGCATGTGTTTAACTAGGGCCATGGAAATGCTCCATACTTCCCACTTAAGCAGATCTAAATAGCATTATGTCTTCATTGAAGTAGACACCTGAAAATGTTGCAAAATATTAGGAAAATCAGGCTATCACATACAACCTGAATGTTAATGTAACTCTGAGACAGGTAGAGCCCGTGAACTGCTATTCCTCCCAGGCGTGTGTGAACTGCATTTTAAAATTAACTTTTATTGGAGTATAGTTGATTTACAATATTGTGTTAGTTTTGCCACGCAGCAAAGTGAATCAGCTACACATATGCATACATCCACTCTATTTTAGATTCTGTCCCTATCTAGGCCATTACGAGACTTCCCTGGTGGCTCAGACGGTAAAGTGTCTGCCTACAATGCGGGAGACCCAGTTTCAATCCCTGGGTCAGGAAGATCTCCTGGAGAAGGAAATAGCAACCCACTCCAGTACTCTTGCCTGGAAAATCCCATGGACGGAGGAGCCTAGCGGGCTACAGTTCATGGGGTCGCAGAGAATCGGACACGACTGAGCATCTTCACTTCACTATAGGCCATTACAGAGAGTTGAGTGGAGTCCCTGTGATGTACAGTATGTCCTTGCTGGCTACCTGTTTTATTGAAAGTATTGTGTATTTGTCAAACCCAGTGTCCCAGTTTATTCCACACCCTTTGCACCTTGACAACCATGTTTGTTTTCTACATCTGTGATTCTATTTGTGTTTATAAATGAATTCATTTCTACCTTTGCTTTTTAGATTCCACATGTAAGTGATATCACATATTTATCTTCTCTGACTTCACACAATATGAAAATATCTAGGTCCGTTGTTAACTTGCATTATTTCATTAATTTTTTGACTAATATCCCATTGTATTATGTCTCATATCATGACCTGTACTCAGAATGTGAACTAGTTTTGATCTTTGTGATCAGGATTTAGAAGAACCGTCCATGTCAAGTACCAGACACTGTGTTGATCTATTCTGGTAAAACACTAAGTCAGATATAGTGGCTGATACTGAGGCTACTCCTTGGTTCATTTAGCATTAATTCCCAGTCACCTGCTGTATTCCATCTGGACATGCACAGTCACATTGTGGCGATTTCTGAATCCTCGTATGTTTATATAATAAATGTTACTTGATTTTTTTAGAAGGTAATTTTCATAGCTAGATTTCAACTGGGGGGTCTCTGCTTTTGAGGCAGCAACTTGGCCTCAGTTGAGATACATTTTCCTTTTTAGTCAAGTTCCTTTGAATGTGTTCTGCCTATTCATGGTTTATTGACCTGTCAGGACATGGGGTAGCAGAGACGAAGGATTCCTTTTCCAGCTCTGATCCTTTTAGGGAACTCCCATTCTCTTCTGCTCAGTGACTGCTGGCTATAGCTTCCCATTTCTCCAAACCTGGACATCTACAGGCTTCCACCTTCACACTCAGGCCGTGCTGTTTGCCAGGCAAGCTTCACTTAACCACAGGCTGGAAGTCACAGACCTACTGGACATTTCCCTGTCTCACACCCTGCAACAGGTATGCACTCTTCACCTGAGTCTCTCTGCCTTTACCCACTATCTAACATGCTGAGTGGGGCAGATGCTATCTCGGTTCACATCTTTCATCTTTATTTGTATCTTTCTGCATATACAGGGTTCTGGAGAGCGAGGAAGATGAAATCCATCAAAAAAGTAACTAGAAAGGGTTTATAGAGCCTCATTTTTTTTCACTCTTATTTTTGGAAATACATTCACTGAATGTAGAATTCTGGGTTGGCAGTTTATTTCCCCCCCAGTATTTTGAAGATAGAAATTTGAATTTCCTTGCAATATGCAAGAAGCCCCAGCTGAGTTGATGTAAAGCTCTAGAGCTGAGATGGTCCTTTGGAATCACCCCATTCAAAGCAAACAGCCTGAGTGTCCTTTCTTGTCTAGAATGGCCTTCTGGCAGCCCTTGTAAAACATAGCAGACCTGTACAGTGGGACAGCTACAGCCGTGGTTCTCAGATGACCATGCCGCAGAATGCACAGACCAAGGAAGCTGCCGTTTCACCAGTTTGCTATTGCTGAGGCAGGTGGTTCTAGAACCAGTATTCTAAGAAATACTGCTCTACAGATACAGGAAAAAAATACTGCGTGACCGGACTTGCACGAGAAGATTCAGGTGCTCTCACCACACACACACACGCACACCTTGTGGTTATCGGATAAATGAATCCTGGGGATGGAGTGGAGAGCATGATGATTAGAACAAACAAAACTGTGTTGTTATGTCTGAAAGTTGTATAGAGAGTAGACCTCAAAACCAAATAAAATCAAACCAACCAAAACAGAGACAAAATATAGCACCTACCTTCAAGAGTCCATAATCTAGTGAAGAAACAAACTAACTTAGAGTAAATGAAACCAACTCTTAGTCTCAAAAAAAATCCCCCAAAGAGGTAACTATGTGAGATGATGGATGTGTTCATTAGCTTGACTATAGTAACCATTTCACTATGTAAAGCAAACCATCGTGTTGGACATGTTTTGGGAGAGAAAACTTTGTAATTACTCAAAAAAAAAAAGAAGAAGAAATATATTAAGTTCCAGATATATTTATTATTATAAAAATAAATAAATCAAGAAAACTAAAATGCATATCTACCAGGGGAAAAAAATATGAGTTAAAAAAGGTAATTTCTTAATGATTAAATATACTGTACATAATTAGTTTTAGATAATTATGGCTGAAGTTTATATGTGTATAATAACATACAGGTATTTCATGTGCTGTGCTGTGGTAAGTCACTTCAATCGTGTCCAGCTCTTGGTACTGTTATAAACTATTGCCCACCAGGCTCTTCTATCCATGGGATTCTCCAGGCAAAAATACTGGAATGGGCTGCCGTGCCTCTCTCTAGGAAGGTATTTCATGATCTCATAGAAATACAAAATAAAATTTAGGAGCATGCATTCTAAAAGAAATATCCATGTAAAGGAACCAGACAAAATCAAAGAATACTGCTATTTCAAATACACATAATATTTGAATAGAAAAATGAAAGCATGTATTCTAAACTAATGCATCTCTTGTTTCATCCCTAAGAATGTTTTATAAAACAGAATATGCTTTCTTTTAGAATTAAAAACTACAAAGATGAAAAAAATTGCATAGATCCCTCTCTCTGCTCGTGATATAAAAACACATATATTAATTTTCAAATTGGAGCCAAGAAAAATAGAAAAACTAAACACTCTCCAAAATTGTTGGTTCCAAGGGGGAAACTAAACATACCTACACATACTTAGAATATATAGGAGATGTATAAGTTTAGGTAACACTCAGTCAGTCAGTCAGTTCACTCGCTCAGTCATGTCTGACTCTTTGCGACCCCATAAATCGCAGCACGCCAGGCCTCCCTGTCCATCACCAACTCCCGGGGTTTACTCAAACTCATGTCCATCGAGCCAGTGATGCCATCCAGCCATCTCATCCTCTGTCGTCCCCTTCTCCTCCTGCCCCCCAATCCCTCCCAGCATTAGGGTCTTTTCCAATGAGTCAACTCTTCGCATGAGGTGGCCAGAGTACTGGATTTTCAGCTTCAGCATCAGTCCTTCCAATGAACACCCAGGACTGATCTCCTTTAGGATGGACTGGTTGGATCTCCTTGCAGTCCAAGGGACTCTCAAGAGTCTTCTCCAACACCACAGTTCAAAAGCATCAACTCTTCAGTGCTCAGCTTTCATTATAGTCCAACTCTCACATCCATACATGACCACTGGAAAAACCATAGGCTTGACTAGACAGACCTTTGTTGGCAAAGTAATGTCTCTGCTTTTTAATATGCTGTCTAGGTTGGTCATAACTTTCCTTCCAAGGAGTAAGCGTCTTTTAATTTCATGGCTGCAGTCACCATCTGCAGTGATTTTGGAGCACAGAAAAATAAAGTCAGCCACTGTTTCCCCATCTATTTGCCGTGAAGTGATGGGACCAGATGCCATGATCTTAGTCCTCTGAATGTTGAGTTTTAAGCCAACTTTTTAAAGCCTGTGTATTTTCTATGTTATAATTGAGTTTATAGGGAAATAACCTGGCGTGAAATATCCAAAGTCTTCGGTGATCTCAGAGGACGCTGCGTCATCAGCAGTGGGAAAACGAGAGATGAGTGGCACCCCGGCGGTGTGTGGAGTCTGTGCGTTTATGTGCCCACACGCCTGCGAGAGGAGAGAGAGTGTTCACGTGGTCACCGCTTCCGCCCTGTTACACGTTCCTCTCGACTCTCGGGCATTCATAGAGCAGCCTTTATGGAAACTGATTTCTTCTCCACCCTAATACTGGAAAACTAAACAATAATTCTCAAACTATAGCATGCCTCAGAATCACCACACAGATTGCTGGACCTACCTTATAACTTGAAAAAAAAAAAAAAGATTAAAAACAGTAGTAGGCAGAATTCTAAGACATTTTGCAACAAATCTTAGTACATTTAACTGTGAAATATACTTTTGAAGTATATATTTTTAATGCATGATATATGAATTTGCTTAAAGGCTAGTTGCATTTCTTATCTATTATTACATCCTACATTCAGCAGATGTTATATAACAACGAATATTTATTGAATAAAAACTTCCACAATTCACAGTAAATATTTTACAGAGACATTAAGAGATGGAGAAAAATTTATTTCCTTACATGAGACATTTCTAATCCAACTGGATGTTTTGTTCAGGGTAGAAATTACCCTGCATTCTATGATCCTGGAATAATAAGATATTAGAAAATGGAAAATCTAATTTCAGTTATACCAACACCACATTTTTAAGGTATCATTTTACTATATCTCCATGAGTTATCTTGACTCTTAGCATTTATCAAATATATGAACACGCCTGTTATCTCCTGGGACCTTTATTTTCCAGCAATCCATATGCCTTATGCCAAAATACACTGAGATTTGTGTTCTAACACGTGTTTTATAGAATCTCTTCACAGACGTCATTTTCGAAGTTGAGTTCTTAGACAAGTACAGGAAAATAGTCTTTACGCTAAGCCTAAGAGGAAACTAATATTTTCCACTTGACAATAGGATGGTGATAGAAAATCAGTATCTATTGTCTGAAGCAAACCCAGGATAAACCAGCCTCTCACTCTGTTCACTTTCCTTGATTTTCCCATAACAGTAGACATACAAATGAGGGGAAAATATGGCCTAACGCTGGTTCATTAGAGCAGCTATATACAGTTATTCTACTTCATTCAAATCAATATATCATTTGTGATATCAAGCCAAATTCAAAACCTATTTGCTGATATTGAGTAGGAACTTCCATGTGGATCCCTTTGAATTACAGTCTCTGCTTCATTCTTCTTTTTAAAAATAGAAGTGTCACAAAGTAGTGATGATAAAAAATAGCGATATTTGCCCTCAAATTTCACTGTTTAGCTGTATCTTCTTTTTTATTGGTTAATATTTAGAGATGACGTTTACTGGCTCAATGTAATTAGTAAAACTTTGTAAGATGGGCAAAAGAAGGACATTAAGCAATATGATTATTTAATTTTCTCTGATCAGCTCAGGTATCCCAATTATCCTGTGCTGATTGCATCTAGAGTAACTAGTCATTGACTTGATTGCTTACAGCAAACTAAGTGGAGCACTGAGTTGTCAGTGAGAGATGTGAATTGATTTTTTTTCCCTAAATGACCTAAATGAAATGCTTGGTGAAGATTTAAAAAAAAAAAAAATAGGCAATGCTTGATTTTAGTTGGAAAGAAAGGATTAATGCATAGTCAAAATGACAATATCCTGCTTATTGTCTCCAAATGCACTTAAAATTTAACCGATTTATGGAGTTAGCAAACATTTTATAAATGAGAGGCACAAATTATTGAAGGTACCAATTGATTCAACTCTACCTTATCTGTGCTTAATACTTTGCAACTTACAGTGCACTTAACTGATGTAATTTGATCATTATAGCCCTGAGCCATGAATAGGGAAGACTTTATGATACCCCTAGTTCATTGCAGCTGAAAGTATGGGCATTACGTCTCTTGATCAATGCTATACAACTAGTGAACAATAGCACACTGATTTTTAGATAACCTAGTAAGTTCATTAGTTCGTCATACCCTCTTTGGTCAATTTTCTTTGTGTTTTACAAACTAAGGAATATTTAGTGTGTATACTTTTCTAAGAAATGAAGGCTGAAACTTACTGTATATAATATACTTTCATAATTAAAACTCTAGAACCAGGTTGCTTGGGTTTGAAGGACAACTCTACCTTCATGTGTGACATGACCTGGAAGGAGTTGTTTAAACTCATTTATCTCAGTTTCTTCATTTCTTCTTCTTAAACCAAGGCTAATATTAAAACTGGGTTATGGGGATTTATCTCATAAGGATGTTGTGAGGTTTTAATACTTAATATATTCAAACACTTAGAAGAATTGTTAAGTATGTTACTTTTATACATTGCAGTTAGTTATTATTATAAAATGCATTACCATAAAGAAAACAAACAAACAAAATCTCTAAAGTTGATATACTGAATGTTAAGTCCTAGAGCCAAAAGAATTTAGGTTTAGATAGTTATTAAATTTACCTGTGTATTCATGTGTGTGTGTGAAATGAAATTATTCAATTATTTGGTAATCTGAGACAGTGTTATTTCCTCACAATTCCTTGAAATACTCAGAATCATAAAACCAAAATACTGTTGTGCACAACTAGCAGAAAAAAGTTGTTTTTTTTTAATGAAAATATAATGGACTTGTATTAAGCTATTTATCTGGTTTGCCTCATTCTATTAGCAACCTCTTGCAGTGCATTACATTTTTTTATGGGAGGTGGTAATGCAGACTTCTGCATTAACCTGAGACCAGACCCGTGACCACACTTAATAACATCTTGTTCTAACCCACTGTACTAATCAGATGGAGCGAGCAGCATTTGAATTGGATTAATAGATACAATGATCTGAATAACAATTATTGCAATGAACCCTGTGAAAATAAGCAAAGGAATGTATTTTGGCCTTGAAGTGGTATTAGCCTAACAGCATAATAGACTGTCTATTTATCTACACCTAATTCATTTTCTCTGTATATTTAAATAACTGTTGGTTTTAATAATTTTTTTGGAAATTGCCCTAAAATTTCAGTATATGCATTTGTATACACTATTGATTATTTATGACTTTGTAACATCACTGTAGGAACTCTGTATGACCATTATGAGCACTGCTTTTTTTTCCATTTATTTTTATTAGTTGGAGGCTAATTACTTTACAATATGAGCACTGTTTTTTAAGGGATGCTTACCTTGGAAGACAAAATTGGCATGCACTCATATAGCTAATCATAATTACACACTTTTTTTTTCCAGTTTACATTCACCAAATTCAGTATCTGTTTTGTTACTGGTTAAGATATTTGAACACAAAATATTACTTATTCATATAATATGTTTAATTCTTTACTATGATGTCTTTCCTGACAGCTTTATTGAAAGTACTCAACACTCATTTTTCTCTATCTCTGGCAATTTTTACCACCTAAAATTATTTTATTTCATTTTATTTTATTTTTCTCTCTATTGGTTCACTGGAATTATATTTGTCTTATTGTATTTTTAATCTGGCGCAAAATAAGTACTCAGTAAAGTCAGATGTACTCTCACAATTCTTTATTCAAAGCCCTGAGGCCCATGTATGTTAAGAATTCAAATAAATATTTATTTTAGGTATGCAAAAATAAACATATACCAAATGTCACAGCATACTTCAGTAGGGCCTGGACAGTCCCCTATAATCAAATAATATTTTTTAATCAGCAAAACATGTATATTTACACTAGTGAGTTGAATAAGGAATCTCAATATACTAGTGTCAGGTTAGGTTTCGCTGCCAAAATGAATTTCATAATTTTTGTTTTGTGGTTTTATCTTTAATGACTAAGAGGTACAAGACATAAAAAATAAAAGAAAAAATACAGTTTATATATAAAATATTATCTGAAGGCTTAAGTGAATATTATGAAAATGTCAAACAAAAAAATGTAAACAAGAGATCAGTGATTCTGTCTTTGAATATTAGGACCTAGTAGCGTGCCTAGCACATGGACAAAATTCAAGAAACTGTTAGTAAATGAATAACAGTAAAAAGCTACTTGTATCTTATGTCCCTTCTCTGAACAAATTGTCCTTTCCATTGATTAACTCATGTAATCCTCATTATTACACGAGATAGATGCTGTTTCTGTCCATTTCACAAATGAAGAAATTAAAAGATTACATCCCAAGGTCACAGCACTGTGAGAGGAAAACACAGTGATTCCATCCAAGAAATACAGTGACAAATCAATGCATTAACTGTATGGCATGGTGCTTCGTGTATTCCTATGATCCTTGGCATGCAGCAGTACTCAATAAGTATCAGCTAAATACAGTTGAGAAAGTCTCAACTAAATATATAAGCAAGCAAAATTATTTGTGTATGATGAATTATGGCAATGTGTTTAACAAAAAGAGATTTAGAATTGGACAGATCTTGTCTCCATGTGTATTGAATCTTGACCAGCTACTCTTATTTTTAGAAATTTACTCAACATCTTATCAATTTCATAGCTATCATCTGTAAAGTGGACACAGTAACTGCATTTTCCTAACAGGCATTTTGTGAGAATTATGTCAGATTCCACGCATACCCGAATTTCTATAAATTCTACTATCAGGATTAGTTTCTTTTTTCTTATCAACAGTTAAGTGTAACTGCCAGGTGGGCTTCCTAGGTGGCTCTGTGGTAAAGAGTCCACCTGCCAATGCTGGAGACGCAAGGGACCCGGGTTCGATCCCTGGGAGGGGAAGATGGCAACCTGGAGAGGCAAATGACAACCTGCTCCACTATTCTTGCCTGGAAAACTGCATGGGCAGAGGAGACTAGAGGCTGCAGTCCGTGGGATCACAAAGAGTCAGACACGGCTAAGCAAGTGAGCACACACACATAACTGCAAGATCTCCGTGAAGGGCAGACTTGCCCACGGCCCTAAACTCCATGTCCGGGTGTCAGCCCTGCCCCTTGCTCTGCGGCCCATGCACCGTAGCCCTCCAGGCTCCACCGTCTCTGGAATGTTCCAGGCTAGAAGAGCGGAGTGGCATGCCATTCCCGCTGCAAGGGGTCTCTCCCACCCGGGGGTCAAACACGTCTCTCGCTGCTCCTGCGTTGACAGGCAAATTCTTCACCAGAAGCTACCTGGACGGCCTAAACTAGTGCCTGCCCGCTCTGGGGTTCGAACTCAGGACGTTCAATTATGAGACGGACATGCTGCCAACTACACTCTTGTTCTCAGTTATTCAATCAGCCACTAAAACCTAGGTGTTGTGAAGATATTTTGTAGATGTGAGTAATGTATACAATCTGTTAACTCTAAGTAAAGCTCCTCCCTAGGATTTCCAGTCAACGGGCCTGCCCCATGAATTTCAGATTTGCCTATACAGATCTTATGATCACATAAGCCAATTCTTTGAAATAATTATATAAATGTAAATTAAATAGCCATTAATTTACACAGATAAAAATAAATGACTGAAAAAATGAGTAAATGCAGAAGAATACGAAAAACTCCCAAGCAGAAGAATTCCAAATAATTTGTATAAATAGCCCTCAAGAAGGTGAAGCACATAACTCTCTACATAGACTGTACATAGTGAATTTTGAAAAAGTGCATTATGAAAGGGGGTGAGTGACTTTATGAAAAATGTTTGAATTGTAGTTAACAATAATATGTCAATACCTGTTCATTCCTTATAAAAATGTATAATAATAATGTAAGATTTTAGTAACAGAGGAAATAGTATAGGATATATAGCAATTTTCTGTACTATTTTTATGTTTTTCTATAAGTCTAAAATTATTCTAAAATAAAATGTTCATTAAACATCTTCAGTCATAATCCCTCTGGTTTCAACTACATTGTTGATTTAATTACATTTACTAAAGTTGTACACGTAATTTTGAGTGAACCTGCATATTGTCAACTCCTCTTTCATGCATCACAAGCCATTAATAAAACAGAGTTACTTTTGTAGATGTTTATCTCATCTATTACACATCATATTTTAGTACTATTGTTGTTAGCTTGTAATCTTATTTTTAGTTTCTTGAGATTGATTACTTCCTCTCTGCCCATTAAATATAATAAATTTATATTGCTACTGTATCTCATCGTCATGTCTGAAATTAAATGAGTTTCCCAGGTGGCACTAGTGGTAAAGAGTCCGCCTGCCAATGCCGGAGACACCAGAGACATGGGTGTGACCCCTGGTCTGAGAAGATCCCTGGGGAAGGAAACGGGAGTCACGCCAGTGTTCCACTCTTGCCTCGAGAATTCCAGGGACAGTGGAACCCGGAGGCCTGCAGTCCGCGGACCATGGAGAGTGGAACGTGCCCGAGCCACTGAGCGGAGGAACAGCGGGAAATGCTGAAGGGACAACATGGGAAGAGCTGCAACGTGCTGCGTTTGCTTTGAACAAAATGTTTTCAGCAAGAGAAGCATTTCCAAATTGTCCACATAGAATAGCTATCTCATCAGTATGAAAATTAAGCACTTCAGTATTAAGTGCAAGGAAGGCAATCTGATTAATACTTCATAAATCAAAGACACAGTTTTAAAAACTAACACTATGTTAGAAAATTATGTTAGTTTAATTGTAATGAGGTGATTACACTTAACCAACTACATTGACTTTTATTATTTCTGGAATATAGTATGACAAAGATATGAAATATTTTTACTTGGAGAGGTTTAAATTCCCATATGGATTTAAAATCTATGAGGCTCTGGATCATTCAATGGTGATATAAGCCCTACAAAATTTATCAGCTAGTAATTCTTTCAGAAGCAATGGCAGAAAATATAAACTTGTTTAACTCATTAGAGGTTCACAGATCACAATGAAAATGGTACTAGGAGCTCCTTTGGCAAGATTTTTCATTGGTGCAAGACCAGTGATACATATTTAAGGCAGTAAGTAGAGGATTTGATTTGGGTCATACCTGAATGGTCTGGTTGTTTTCCCTACTTTCTTCAATTTAAGTCAGAATTTTGCAATAAGGAATTCATGATCTGAGCCACATGAAGCTCCCAGTCTTGTTTTTGATGACTTTATAGAGCAAAAAGAGATAAAAATGACTTCCTCAGTGATCAGTGCAAAGAAATAGAGGAAAACAATAGAATAGGAAAGACTAGAGATCTCCTCAAGAAAATTAGAGATACCAAGGGAATGTTTCATGCAAAGAGGGGCTCAATAAAGGAAAAAAATGGTATGGCCCTAACAGAAGCATAAGATGTTAATAAGAGGTGGCAAGAATACACAGAATAACTATACAAAAATGCTCTTCACAACCCAGATAATCATGACCGTGTGATCACTAACCTAGAGCGAGACATCCTGGAATGTGATGTCAAGTGGGCCTTAGGAAGCATCACTATGAACAAACCTAGTGGAGGTGATGGAAACCACTTGAGCTATTTCAAAACCTGAAAGATTAATGCTGTGAAAGTGCTGCACTCAATATGCCAGCAAATTTGGAAAGCTCAGCAGTAGTCACAAGACTGGAAAAGGTCAGTTTTCATTCCAATCCCAAAGAAGGACAATGCCAAAAAATGCTGAAACTACCACACAATTGAACTCACCTCACACACCAGTAAAGTAATGCTCAAAATTCTCCAAGCCAGGCTTCAGCAATACATGAACCATGAACTTCCAGTTGTTCAAACTGGCTTTAGGAAAGGTAGCGGAACCAGAGATCAAATTGCCAACATCTGTTGGATTATCAAAAAGCAAGAGAATTCCAGAGAAACATCTATTTTTGCTTTATTGACTATACCAAAGCCTTTGACTGTGTGGATCACAATAAACTGTGGAAAATTCTAAAAGAGATGGGAATACCAGACCACCTGACCTGCCTCTTGAGAAATCTGTATGCAGGTCAGGAAGCAACAGTTAGAACTGGACATGGAACAACAGACTGGTTCCAAATCAGGAAAGGAGTACATCAAGGCTGTATATTGTCTCCCTGACTATTTAACTTATATGCAGAGTACATCGTGAGAAATACTGGGCTAGATGAAGCACAAGCTGGAATTAAGATTGCTGGGAGAAATATCAATAACCTCAGATATGCAGATGACACCACACTTATGGCAGAAAATGAAGAACTAAAGAGCCTTCTGATAAAAGTGAAGGAAGAAAGTGAAAAAATTGGCTTAAAGCTCAACATTCAGAAAACTAAAATCATGGCATCCAGTCCCACCACTACATGCCAAATAGATGGGGAAAATGTGGAAACAGTGTAAGACTTTATTTTTCTGTTCTCCAAAATCATTGCAGATGGTGATTGCAGTCATGAAATTTAAAGACACTTACTCCTTGGATGGAAAGTTATGACAAACCTAGACAGCATACCAAAAAGTAGAGATGTTACTTTGCCAACAAAGGTCTGTCTCGTCAAGGCTCTGGTTTTTCCAGTGGTCATGTATGGATGTGAGAGTTGGATTATAAAGAAAGCTGAGCACTGAAGCATTGATGCTTTTGAACTGTGGTATTGAAGAAGACTCTTGAGAGTCCCTTGGACTGCAAGGAGATCCAACCAGTCCATCCTAAAGAAGCTCAGTCCTGGGTGTTCATTGGAAGGACTGATATTGAAACTGAAACTCCAACACTTTGGCTACAAAGAATATGATCAATCTGATTTCAGTACTGACCACCTTGTGATGTCCATGTATACAATCTTCTCTTGTGTTGTTGGAAGAGGGTGTTCGCTATGACCAGTGCATTCTCTTGGCAAGACACTATTAGCCTTTGCCCTGCTACATTCTTTACTCTAAGGCCAAATTTGCCTATTACTCCAGGTATTTCTTTACTTCACACTTTTGCATTCCAGTCCCCTATAATGAAAAGGATATCTTTTTTTGGTTGTTAGTTCTAGAAGGTCTTGTAGGTCTTCATAGAATGGCTCCACTTTAGCTTCTTCAGCATTACTGGTCCCATACGATTATACAGTGGAAGTGACAAATAGATTCTAGGGATTATATCTGATAGATAGCATGCCTGAAGAACTATGGATGGAGGTTCATGAGATTGTACAAGACTCAGTGATCAAGACCATCCCCAAGAAAAAGAAATGCAAAAAGGCAAAATGGTTGTCTGATTAAGCCTTACAAATAGCTATGAAAAGAAGAGAAGTGAAAGGCAAAGGAGAAAAAGAAAGATATACCCATCTGAATACAGAGTTCCAAAGAATAGCAAGGAGAGATAAGAAAGCCTTCCTCAGTGATCAATGCAAAGAAATAGAGGAAAACAATAGAATGAGAAAGACTAGAGATAGCGTCAAGAAAATTAAAGAACACGGTAACATTTCATGCAAAGATGGGCACAAGAAAGGACAGAAATGGTATGGACCTAACAGAAGCAGAGGATATTAAGAAGAGTTGGCAAGAATACACAGAAGAACTGTACAGAAAAGATCTTTGTGACTAAGATAATTACAGTGGTGTGATCACTCACTTAGAGCCAGGTATCCTAGAATGCAAAGTCAAGTAGGCCTTACAAAGCATCACTACGAACAAAGCTAGTGGAGGTGATGGAATTCCAATTTAGCTAGCTCAAGTCCTAAGATGATGCTGTGAAAGTGCTGCACTCAATATGCCAGCAAATTTGGAAAACTCAGCAGTGGGCACAGGACTGGAAAAGGTCAGTTTTCATTTCAATCCCAAAGAAAGACAATGCCAAAGAATGCTCAAACTACCACACAATTGCACTCATCTTACACACTAGCAAAGTAATGCTCAAAATTCTCCAAGCCGGGTTTCAACAGTATGTGAACCATGAACTTCCAGATGCTTAGCTGGATTTAGAAAAGGCAGAGGAACCAGAGATCAAATTGCCAAAATCTGTTGGATCATCAGAAAAGCAAGAGGGTTCCACAAAAACATCTACTTCTGCTTTATTGACTATGCCAAAACCTTTGATTGTATGTATCACAATAAACTGTGGAAAATTCTTAAATATTAGGGAATACCAGACCACCACCTGCCCTGCCTCCTGAGAAATCTGTATGCAGGTCAGGAAGCAATAGTTAGAACTGGACATGGAAAAACAGAAAGGTTTAAAATAGGGAAAGGAGTATATCAAGGCTATATATTGTCACCCTGCTTATGTAACTTATATTCAGAGTACATCATGAGAAATGCTGGGCTGATAAAGCACAAACTGGAATCAAGATTGCTTGGAGAAATATCAATAACCTCAGACATGCAGATGACACCACCCTTATGGCAAGAAAGTGAAGAAAAACTAAAGAGCCTCTTGATGAAAGTGAAAGAGGGGAGTGAAAAAGCTGTCTTAAAACTCAGCATTCAGAAAACTAAGATCATGGCATATTGTCCCATCACTTCATGGCAAATCAATGGGGAAACAGATGAAATAGTGATAAACTTTATTTATTTATTTTTTTGGAGGCTTCAAAATCACTGCAGATGGTGACTATAGTCATGAAATTAAAAGAAGCTTGCTCCTTGGGAAAAAGTTATGACCAACCTAGACAGCATATTAAAAAGTAGAGACATTACTTTGCCAGCAAAGGTCCATCTTGTTAAGGCTATGGTTTTTCCAGTAGTCATATATGGATGTGAGAGTTGGACTATAAATAAAGCTGAGTGCCAAAGAATTTATGCTTTTGAACTGTGGTGTTGGTGGAGACTCTTGAGAATCCCTTGGACTGCAAGGAGATTCAACCAGTCCATCCTAAAGGAAATTAGTCCTGAATATTCACTGGAAGGACTGATGCTGAAGCTGAAACTCCAATACTATGGCCACCTGATGGGGAAGAACTGACATTTGAAAAGACCCTGATGCTGGGAAAGATTGAAGGCAGAAGGAGAAGTGGATGGCATAGGATAAGATGGTTGGATGGCATACTGACTCAGTGGACATGAGTTTGAGTAACCTCCAGAAGTTGGTGATGGACAGGGAAGCCTAGTGTACTCCAGTCCATGGAGTCACAAAGAATCAGATATGACTGAGCATCTGAACTGAACTGAACTGAACTGAAGTAGGGAATTTCCCAGAAAGAGGAAAGCAAATATTTCCCAAGCATTCCACAGCAGATTTACACTTGACAGCTCATTGGTATAACTGTTAAAAATCCACTTTTGTTTACAAACAAGTTTGGTAAAGTGATTATTCTAGTCTTTATGGAGGAAGTGGAAAGAGAAGAATTTTCACTTAGTAACTAACCAACAGTATCCTCAAAAGACAGAAAAGATGAAACTATAATATAGGTGTGCACGCTCAGTTGTGTCCAAATCTTTGCTACCTCATGGACTGTAGCCCACCAGCTTCCTTTGTACATGGAATTTTCCAACAAAAACATGTGTATATATGTATATGTGTGTGTGTGTGTGTGTGTGTGTGTGTGTGTGTATTCTAACAACTTAGCTGTCACATTTAGGATAAATATTGAAACAAATATAGCTTATTTTCAAATCAAATTAGCTTTAGTGGTAACATTATTAGTTAGTATTAGTAACAATCATTTGGCCACATATGTTAATATGTTAATTTACACTATAAGTAATACGAAGTGTATTTTTCATTTAACCCATGCAACATCCCTGAAAGATAAATGCTGTTACCCTTATTAATGTACAGTGGAGCTAAGGTTTAAAGTGATTGGTCATATGTCTTAAGATCCCATGATTAAAAATAGAATACCTATTTTAAATCCAAGGCCATGTGAGTCAAAGTTCATGCAGTAAGATAAAGATTTAAAACATCTCCTAGAATAGATATTGGGAGAAATATTGTTTTGTCGTCAAAGATTTAACCCTGTATTTTGTGGCAGTTAATCCTGTGTAAATAGTTTTGTGTCCTGTCCACAAGATTTACTTAAAAAACATTTGACAATAAAAATAAAATGCATGACTGGCAATAAAAAGCAAATCCATTGACAAAAAAATTAAATATAAAAAATAAAGTGAAATCATCTCTTACCACAAAATACATACACAATCGGCTTATTTATTTTAACACAGAATGTGACCAGTGACTAGAAAATGCGCTATAGAAAATGATTACTTCTTGTCATGCCTGAAGGTTCAGTGTTGTTGACAGTTTTCTGTTTTATTTTTCAAGGTCTTGTTTTCTGCTGGCAGCTTAAAAAAAGTTAATAAAAGAATTTCACTTATGTTCTTCCCTTAAGTTTGCAATAAATAATTTAGAATGATTTCCTATGGTATATACTGTGGGTGACTTAAAAATCCAGAGATATACTGTCAATTTATGGGACTCTGGATATATTATTCTCAGTTTAATTTCAGTAAAAATAATACCATGTGCCTGATACTGTAAGACGGAAAACCTTGCCAAAAGCTAATGGAGGAGAGAATGTTTGCAATGATTTCCCTTGACAGGCCATGCCTGAACATCTGAAAATTCTATAAGAAAAATCAAAATTCAGGATAGACCCTTTCCTGGCAAAATGCCAGGAATTCATAGTGACTAAATTGCAAGGACTATAAATAAGTTATGAATAAATACTGAGCAAAAAGATCTTCTTGGGAAGTAAACACTGCATATGGGCAAGCATTTCAAAGAGCACAAGTTCTGATATCTCTTCAAATCAAACTTAAAGGCCACAGGGCTATATCCAAAGTGCATATTCAACAAAGGAATATTTTTACATAATGAATTGATTTTTTTTCTTTTTTGAACCTCTGTAAGCACATTCCCAATTAGTGTTTCTTTTCTACAGAAAAGGAAATAAAAATGCCTTTTATGTAGCCTCAATACTTTTATTAGAAAAAAAATGAAATTTAAGTTTGCTTATGTAAAATGCATTTGAATCATAGTATACAAGCGTTCTTCTTTCTCCACACGTTTCGCAGCACTTGTTATCTTTTGTCTTTTTTATAAGTCATCCTAACAGATGTTAAATGATGTCTCATTGTGGTTTTGATTTTCATTTCTTTAAGTTAATGATGCTGAACATCTTTTAAGGTACATGTTGGCCATTTGTATGACTTCTTTTGAGAAATGTCAATACAGGTCCTTTACCCATTTTTGACAGTGTTTTTTTATTTAAGCTTAGTTGCATGAGTTCTTTATGTATTTTGAATGTTAATCCCTTATCAAATTTTTGGTTTGCACTATTTTGTCCCACTTCATAGGTTGTCTTTTTAATTTGTTGATTGTTTCCTTTGTTGTGTAGAAACTCTTGATTTGATGCATCCATTTGTTTATTTTTGCTTTCCTTGTCTGTGCTTTTAGTGTCAGATTCAAAAAATATGCTGCCAAGGTCAACATCAAGAAAATTTTCTCCTGTTTTCTTCTAGTTTTTTTACAGTTCCAGGTCTTGCATTTAAGTCTTTAATCCATTTTGACTTAAATCTTTATATATGGTACAAAAGAGCATTTCATTGTATTCTGCAGTTCTGTAGATAGTTTTCCAACACTATATATGGAGAGACTCTCCGTCTTTACTGTATGTTCTTGACACCCTGTGGGCGATCAGCTGACCATAGGTGTGTGGCTTTATTTCCGGGCTTTCTGTTTTGTCCCACTGTTTATGTGTCAGTGTTGATCACTGTTAACATTGTGATGCATTTTGAAATCAGACATGTGATGCCTTTGGCTTTCTTCTTGTGCAAGATTGACTCTTCAGGGTCTTTTTTGGCTCATGAATTTTAGAATTTTTCCTCTTCCTATTAAAAAATTCCATTTCTATTTCAACAAAGATCTCATTGAATCTGTAGATTATTTTAGGTAGTATGAATATTTTAGCACTATTAAGTCTCCCAATCCCTGAACACTGGATGTCTCTCTGTGTGTTTATACCTTGACTAACTTTCTGCATTAAAGTTTTGAGGTTTTCATTATAAAGTCTTTCACCTTCTTGGTTAAGTTTATTCCTAAGTATTTTGTTATTTTTGATATTATTTTAAGTTGCATTATTGTCCTAATTTCTTTTACAATAGTTAGTAGCTAGTGTATTTAAACACAATCAATTTTGTATGTTGATTGTGTATCCTACAACTCTATAGAATTTATTAGTTCTAAGGAATTTTTTAATGGTTCCTTTAGGATTTTCTATATATAACACCTTTTGTAAATAAGACTATTCTAGCCCTTCCTTTCCAATTTGAATATTTTCACTTACTTCTCTAACCTAATTGTATTGGCTATAACTTCCTGTATTATGCTCAATAAAAGTGGTGAGAATTGTCATCCTTTCCTTGTTCCTGGTTGTCTAGGAAGTCTTCAGTTTTTCATTGCTGAGTGTAATGTTAGCTATAGGCTTTCATATATGGCCTTTATTAGGCTGAGGTAATTTCTTTCTATTCTTAGTTTGCTGAGAGTTTTGTTTGTCAATGGGTGTGAATTTAGTCTCAAACTTTTTATGTATCTTTTGAGATATTCATGTAATTTTTTTTCTGTTAATGTGGTATATTACATTGATTTCCTTATATTGAATTAGTCTTGTATACCAAGGATAAATTACACTTGGTTGTAATATATAATCCATTTGATGTGCTATTGAATTTGGGTGCTAGTATTCTGTTGAGAATTTTTACATTTATATTCATCATGAATAATGATCTGTAGTTTTCTTGTGGTGTCTTTGACTTGGTATCAGGATAATGCTGGATTTATGAAAGTTTGTCTGGATCTTTCTGCTGTTTTTTTGGAAGAATTTTTAAGAGATTGGTATTGATTCTTCTTTGAAAATGTGATAGGAATCACCTATGAAACCTCCTGGTTATGGGGTTTTCTATGATGGGAAGTTTTTGATTACTGATGGTTAAATCTCCTTGTTTGTTACTGGTATGTTTAAACTTTTCTGATTCATCTTGATTTAATTTCTGTAGGTTGTATGTTTCTAGAGGTTTCTCCATTTCCTTTAGGTTGCCCAGTTTATTCAATTCAGTTCAGTTGCTCAGTCGTGTCCAACTTTTTGTGACCCAATGGACAGCAGAACACCAGGCACACTGTCCATCACCACCTTCCTGGAGCTTACTAAAACCCACGTCCATCGAGTCGGTGATGCCATCCAGCCATTCTCATCCTCTGTCGTCCCCTTCTCCTCCTGCTCCCAATCTTTCCCAGCATCGGGGTCTTTTCCAATGAGTCAGCTCTTCACATGAGGTGGCCAAAGTATTGGAGTTTCAGCTTCAACATCAGTCCTTCCAATGAACACCCAGGACTGAGCTTCTTTAGGATGGACTGGTTGGATCTCCTTGCAGTCCAAGGGACTCTCAAGAGTCTCAACACCACAGTTCAAAAGCATCAATTCTTCGGCACTCAGCTTTCCTTAGAGTCCAACTCTCACATCCATACATGACCACTGGAAAAACCATAGCCTTGACTAGACGGACTTTTGTTGACAAAGTAATGTCTCTGCTTTTTAATATGCTGTCTACGTTGATCATAACTTTCCTTCCAAGTAGTAACCATCATTTAATTTCATGGCTGCAGTCACCATCTGCAGTGCTTTTTGGAGCCCAGAAAAATAAGATCATCCACTGTTTCCACTGTTTCTCCATCTATTTGCCATGAAGTGATGAGACCGGGTACCATGATCTTAGTTTTCTGAATGTTGAGCTTTAAGCCAACTTTTTACTCCCTCTTTCACTTTCATCAAGAGGCTCTTTAGTTACTGGATTGCCATTTTCTACTCCAGGGGATCTTCCCAACCCAGGGATTGAACCAGTGCCTCATGTGGCTCCTGCATTGGAAGGAGGATTCTTTATCACTGAGCTACCTCAGAAGCCCTTGCTCTTTTCCTATATGGTGTTTAAAACAATTTTTAAATCCAATTGTTGAAATTAATATTTGGTGAATAAATATCATCTTCACTAGAATGTAACTAAGTTCTAGATAGAGGCTTTGTGTCTCTTTAATTATTCTAGTGGCCCAATTTGCTGGGTATATTAAGTGAAAAAATACATATTTCAAAAATGGATTTAAGAATGGATGAGTGGATACAGAATTGTAATTTGAATCTATTTAACTCTATCCACCAAAGTTTTCATGCATTCTTTTTATTAAAAATAGTTTTTTGTTTGTTTGTTTGTTTTTTACTTACTCCAGCCAGTTTATTCTTCTCAGTATCATTAATTAGTCTTTTGAAGCTTAAGGTACATAAACACAATACTAATTAATATTGAAGAGCTACTTAAATTACACTATAGTAATGTTTATTGTTGTTTCTTTATTAGGAAGAAAAACCTCCATTTTTTCATCTGGCTTTTTTGGGGGTAGGTTGAAACCAGAAGAAAACAAAAGGAAGAAAAAATCATTTAAAACACTTTTCAGTTCAGTAAATATGTCAAATGACACAGCACATCCTAATCATTTAAAACATTAAATATTCATTTCAAAGTTATTTAAAATGGAAGTATTAAAGTCTGATTTTTATAACAAAAATTATTAGCAGTTCTATGAAAAAAAGTAGAAATCAGGGACTAATAATAAAACATTCTGATTAGAAGCCCTCTTTTCAAAAATGAAGTCTCCAATCAGTTACTTTAAAATTAACAATAATCAGCAACAAATAGAATCCCTTAATTTTAGGTATGCAGCAAATGATTTCTATTATTAACCCAAAGTAAGAAATAAAATGAAAACTATTTTAAAAGCATACATTTTCATCACTGTCATTTAAAAATAACAGAAAAGGAGAAAGGAAACCACAGTTGACTGAAATTTGATAAAGAAATTTAAAATAGCATTGGAGGACTATTTCCACATTCATCCAGAGAGGGTTAACATTTTGAGTGTTGTATATTTAAATGGAAAATTAACAAATAAAATAAGACACTATAAATATAAAATGATGCAACTCACTGGATACATTTTGTAGTTACTGAAATTTGTTGTGATTGTAACTCTATAGCTGATGTCACCTTAAGGCAAAAAAAGTCATTATTTAAAGATATGAAAAATCTTCTTAGCATATGTCAGTGTGCTGTCCATATTCTGGCAATCCATCTTCAGCTAAAAGGTTCAGATCCTGTATGTGCAAACCGCTTCCTACTTTAGTTTCTTCTTTTCATTTCAAAATTTTCTATAACAGGACTGGAAGTTGAAGAGATTTCTGTGTTAGAGATGGATTGATAATCTTCTTTTGGTTTGTTCAAGATATGGTACCAGAAGAGATGTTTCTCAAAATTATTTACTCAAAGAAAGAAAGCTTCCTGGAGAAAATGATATCAAGTTGAAATGTGAAGGGTGAATTAGACTGGTGAGATGTGTGCTAGAGGGTTAGGATATCAGGGAGGCCAGTGAGGTGCGTCCAGAAAAAAGTTAGCACTTTAGGTAAAGGGGGAAAATATAATAAAAACTAATCCTTAAACGTCTTGCATGAGCAATTTAAAAACCCCTGAGTGTGCTTTAAACAGAGGATTAATGCAAAGATAAGGATAGCTGTTTGAAATCAGAGAAGAAGACTGGAGGCAGGAAAACCAGCAAAGGGACACTTACAATGACCAAGGAGAGAGTTTCTAACAAAGGAACTAGAGTAGGGCTGAAGAGAGGAAGTAGAAACCTTTGTGAAATGAAAAACAGTAGTAGTTGTGGATGATCTTTTTTTGTCCATTTCAGAATAAAAATGGTATCTGATTTTTGACTTAGACAATTAAGTGGTTGGTGGCACTTTAATACACATGAAAGAGTAGAAATATCAGTGTTTTATTCCAGGGAAAGTATAATTGCTTACAAAATCTAGAGATGCATGGATAACAAAGAAAGCACTTCTTTGACATATTGACTTGAACCTCTACTTTTATAGGAACATTGAATATAAGTACTTTGAATAGTCACCCCTTGGAGAAGAAAATGGCGCCTATTCCAGCATTCTTGCCTGAGAAATCCCCTGGACAGAGGCTATTAGGCTAAAGTTCATGTAGCCTCTTAGGCTACAGTTCGTGGGTTTGCAAAGAGTCAGATGTGACTTAGGGACTAAACAACAAAGACAAATTTTGAATGGTCATGTTCCACATTTAAAAAAAAAAGACAAACATAAAAATGTACCTCAGAAGAACCAAGAAATTGTTACACATGCTTAATCTTTTAAGTGTGTTGTGCTTATAATGCTGTATTTCTTTCAGCTAGGATAGGATGTGACATAGGGTGTTTATTAATGTGTCCTATTTTAAAATAATTTGAAATAAGTAAAAACATTCAGTAAGCCCAAAGATAATATTAAGTAATAGCAGAGAATCATCCATGAAAGGAGGAAAAGGATAATAAAATAAGCAGAAAATCAAAATTAGAATTATACCTCAGTATCTCTAGCTTCCTCAAGTTCTATTTTTTTCCATGTCAATCAAGAATTTTCTCCAATTAATGGCTTTGTTCTTTTTCTGCATTTGGTATTTTGCTCATGTGTACTATTGGGCACTTGGCTTTGACCCCTAGAACTGCTGGGAAGAAGAGATTTGAAGTCACTGCTGTGGCTCACCTCAGAGGACCTTTGTGAGGATTTTCTTATCAAATGTGTTAAGCATTCTGAAATAATCTCACCAGGGGATGCAGTGTCTTTGTGTTCTCAAAGTATTCAGCTCTGTCCCTGTAAAAGAATGTCCTCAGAAGCACCAGATTTCATTGACATTGTTAGGATATGTGATTGCCTTAGAATTTGAAAGTTATTTTTTTATGAGATACTTCAGTTCTCCCCTCCATTCTCCCAAATAAAGAATTCTACCTTTTAGGTCTCCCACGTATCAAGGTGACTAAGGAGCTATAATAAGAACTTGATTTGAAGAGATACAGAGATACATCTTTAAAATTTCAAACTGATTTCTAATTCTCCAAAGCACAATGTCACACTGACGTTGGCAGTTTGCTCAAGGTCACATGTTTGTCATGTGAAATAATGGCAATCACACTGAGCCTGTTCTTTCTCCAGAGCCCCGAGTCTTACCATTATATTCGTCTGCCTTGAGTTTATTCTTTGTAACATTATTTTCATGAGCAGCACAAAAATCAATGGGGTTAAAAAATCTTATTTAAAAATATTAACTACTGTATCATTCTCTTAAAGATTAACATTGATCATTATTGTACTAAAATTTAGCAGTCCCCTGAGGACACTGCTTGTCATGTACCTGTTCAAAAGCATGTTGTTTTGTTTTGTTTTTTTCATACCCTTCCCATCACTGTATTTGGCATTAATATCCTCCTTACTCATCCACCTTTCTCCCAAGTCATTCTTTCTCCTCTCTATAAAAATACAGATTGAATTTCATCAACAGTGTACATACAGCTTCCAATGCCTACTTTTTGAGCCATCTGCAGATTACTGGGACAAGTGTTTATGAAGTCAGCATCCAAAAATGTGGTGCTTCCAATACCCTGGCCTCTTCGTGCCCTATTCCAAAGATGTTTTTCTTTCCCTGAATTCAGACACACATGGCCATTCTTTCATCCTGGTTATTACTGGTTAATGCAACCTCTCCATAAGCCAAATTGCAAGCATCCCATTTTCTGCCCTCAAACCCCTGACATTCTAACTGTCTTTGTACAATATATATATACCCCTTTGAGAAGTCATGTCTCCCTCTCCCATCCCACATACTACCTTCCTGCTTGAAAATTAAGACTCCTTGGTTCATGAAGATTAATAGAATATTTTGTTCTTTTACTTCATGGATACTACCTGAAAAAAATCCAAATCTGACTCAGCCCTACTCTATCTATTTCTCCCTTAACACACATTACAACTGAGAAATATCCACAATTATGCCAATAAGTCTCATTTTGGAATCATAATGATAAAATTCACATTGTCCCTATTGTTTCCAAGTGATCCTATCTTTTACTCTTCTCTCTTGGAATGTTTTTACTCTTATTGTTCCAGTCAGATGATGATCTTTCTTTCCATTTATTTAAATTTTATATATAATTAAAATGTAACCTACAAGAGCCAGTCATCCTACCTGTTTGCATCAGTGTCTATAGAGGTTGCCTTCATTCCTGCTACTGTGGATGAACCATGCCTTTTACCAGCCAACCACTTTAATTGGACACTAGAGCTTGTTTACCCATGCCTGTTTAGAATAACTCTCATTATTCTCCCCTGATTCTCATAATCAAATTTTCAGTATGTACTGAATCACTGCCATCAGCATAGAAGCATCCTGAAAGTTTCTCCTTTATTAAAAAAAAAATTACCTGATGCCCAATTTATTTTACTCTTGGTAGCAAAATTCATTCAAAGGTTATCCATGGCCATGCATGCCAAATCCTCTTTTGCCTCTCCTAATTTTGCAAAGGAGCTCTCCTGAAGAATAAAATGATTAAGCTCATAAATTTGTTTTTGTTATTGCTCAGTCACTCAGTCACATCCAACTCTTTGTGACCTGATGGACTGCAACACGCCAGCCTTCCCTGGACTTCACCATCTTCCGGAACTTGCTCAGACACATGACCACTGAGTTGGTGATGCCATCCAACCATCTCGTCCTCTGCTGTCCCCTTGTCCCCCTGCCATCAGTCTTTCCCAGCATCAGGGACTTTTCTAATGAGTCAGTTCTTTGCATCAGGTAGCCAAAGTGTTGGAGCTTCAGCATCAGTTCTTCCAATGAATATTCAGAATTGGTTTCCTTTAGGATTGATTGGTTTAATCACCTTACAGTCCAAGGGACTCTGAAGACTCTTCTCCAACATCATAGTTCAAAAGCATCTTCAGCGTTCAGCCTTCTTTATGGTCCAACTCTCACATCCATGCGTGACTACTGGAAAAACCATAGATTTGACTATATAAACCTTTGTTGGCAAAGTAATGTCTCTGCTCTTTAATATGCTGTCCAGGTTTGTGATAGGTTTTCTTAATTTTGTGTCTGCAGTCACCATCTGCGGTGACTTTGGAGTCCATGAAAATAAAGTCTGTCACTGTTTCCACTGTTTCCCCATCTATTTGCCATGAAGTTATGGGACTGGATGCCGTGATCTTCATGTTTTGAATGCTGAGTTTTAAGCCAGCTTTTCACTCTCCTCTTTCACTTTCATCAAGAGGCTCTTTAGTTCCTCTTCCCTTTCTGCCATAAGGGTGGTGTCATCTGCATATCTGAGGTTATTGATATTTCTCCCAGCAATCTTGATTCCAGCTTGTGCTTCATCCAGCCCAGCATTTCTCTTGATTTACTCTGCATGTAAGTTAAATAAGCAGGGTGACAATATACAGCCTTGACGTACTGCTCTTCCTATTTGGAAACAGTCTGTTGTTCCATGTCCAGTTCTAACTGTTGCTTCTTAACCTACATACAGATTTCTCAGGAGACAGGTATGGTGGTTTGGTATTCCCATCCTTTTAAGAATTTTCCACAATTTTTTGTGATCCATGCAGTCAAATGCTTTAGCATCGTCCATGAAGCAGAAGTAGATATTTTTCTGAAATTACCTTGCTTTTTCTATGATCCAACAGATGTTGGCAATTTGATCTCTGGTTCCTCTGCCTTTCCCAAATCCAGCTTGAACATCTGGAAGTTCTCAATTCATGTGCTGTTGAAGCCTAAATTGGAGAATTTTGTACATTACTTTGTTAGCATGTGAAATGAGTGCAATTGTGCGGTAGTTTGAACACTCTTTGGCATTGCTCTTCTTGGAGAAAACTGACCTTTTCCAAGTTCCAGCTCATAAATACAATGGCGGATTCAAAGTACTTGCCTTATTAGATCCACCTTAACAGTTAGGTGCATTTTTTCTTTTCTTTCTTTTTTTTTTTTTTTGCATTGCTTTTCTGGATCCCACACTCTACTGATTTTACCTTTACCTATCTTTCTTAGTTTCCCATCCTAGTTGCTGACCTCTAACAATTGGAATGGCCTACATCTGAGTTCTGGGATTTTTTCACATTTCTGTCTAAAATTAGCCATTGCATGTAATGACATTATCCAGATAAAAGCATTGTAAATAATGTCAATAAACTGATGGATACCTACATTTAGATCTCAAACCCCAATTTCTTTCTACCTTTGAGTTACAAACTCAAATATTTAACTACTTGCTATATGGCCTTAGATATTTAGCATGTATTTTAAGTGTGGCATATATGATTCTGACTCTTGATCCATCTACAGTGACCAGTTGTCCTGGTTTGCTAGGGACCAGGGAAGTTTCCAAGATGTTCTGTTTCTTTCATTTCCTTCAATTTACCTCTCAGTAGTGATTTTTCTGACTTCACAATTAAAATGGTAATGTCTCTACCTGGAACACCCTCTTCCCTTTATTACTTTATTAAATAGAACTCTCCATGGCATTTATCGATCTCTATTCTATCTATACTTTGTACTTGTTTATCTCTCATTATTATTGTTGTGTCCAACTAAGTTATGTCCACTAAGTTGTGTCCAACCTTTTGCAACCCCAGGGACTGTATGTAGACTGCCAGGCTCCTCTGTCCATGGCATTTCCAAGGCAAGAATACTGGAGTGGGTTGCCATTTCATTCTCCATGGTATCTTCCCAACCCAGGGATCAAACCTGCATCTCCTGCTTTTGCAGGCAGATTTTTTCTGCTGAGCTACCAGAGAAGTCCATTTATTTATTATTAGCTACCTCTTAATATGAATTTAAGCCTTATACCCCAAAGTATATTTTATTAACTTAAAGAAAGCAAGGTTTACGTTCTTAGTTTATAAAACATTGTCTGACACATAGTATCTATTTGATAGATATTTGCTGAATAAATGCATTTGAAAGACCACGAGATATTCTATACAGTTTTTTAAAAAAAGATTTACATTTTTTAAAATTTAGCACTGATAAAACTATTTTTGACCATTAACATGGTTTTCAAAGCATCTTTTAATACATAAAGTATCTCAAATTTAAGAAATGAGCTATAGGAAATTATGGGCAGGATTTTCCCCTGGTTTATTTTCACTAACATTAATTTAGTTTTTCCACCATCTTATAGTTGCTGTTTAATTTTCCATAATAAATAGCTTCCTATTATCTAATCCATATCTGTCTATCTAGCATCTATTTATCTGCAACTTCTATATGTATATTTGTGGTATATGTACATGTAAAGAGATATATATGAACTGTATATATATATACACACCATATATATACTGTATATATAATAGTATCCGGCTATATAATTATATGGATTATCTATGACAGGCAGACTAATGGCCCCAAAGACGCTCATGTCCTAATCTCTAGAAATGGTGAATAAGTGACCTCCAGATCATGTCCAAAGCATCAGAACCCTATATCACCAAATGAACTTGGCACTATGTGATGAGATTAGGTATTCTCATTCATAGGGAATTTAGTTCTAGACATTTCCATGAATACTTAACTACAAAATACAAACCAGGACTGTGGAAGATGAAGCAAATCTTTAATCTTCAACTAAAATACACACTAAGGTGTTAAAGAAATCTTTAGTAGTTAGAATCATGTATTTATAGTCCTAACTGGTATATTTATGTTTGCTTACAACAAATGTTTGAAACCGTGAACACATATACACATATATAAGAGCTAAGAATAGTTGTTTAGTTACATCATCAGGTGAACAAGTCTACCTTTCACAGTGATCATATCAAAAGCACTGACTTTATAATAAAACAGTTAGAATGAATAACCCAACATAGAAAAAGTTGAGAATTCAGTCTTTAAGTATAATATGTAAGGAAACACACTCATTTTTTTTTAATACTCATTTATTAAAAACATGTGATATTTGGTATAATCAGGCACTTTACTGGGAAATGTGATTCTAAAAATAGTATGTGTATGCTAAATATCAGAAGAAATATGTTTCTGTGATATTTGGACCAAAGTAGCAAACAAATACATCTACAAATGATAAAATTTGTAGTTTTATAATACAAATTTAAAATTATAACATTAAAAAACCAATAGTCTAGCAGCATACAGCAGAGATTATAGAAATTTTTAGAGGAAATGGATTTTCAGTTGCAGTCTGAAAAAAGAAATGTTAAATTGCTAAAGATGAGGGAAGAAATAGAAAGGTTGTGCTAAGGAGATAGGTGTCCTGTCAGGGAGAAGTTAACAAGAATGGAATTTAGCAATAAGGACTTACAGGAGCCCGATGTAATGAGTAAGCAGAAGGACTATAATGAAGGACTGCTCAAGCTATTTTAGAGTTAGCAATGGCCTGTCTCTGATGTACTAGGATTAGAATAATGTTACTTCAGTTCAGTTCAGTTGCTCAGTAGTGTCCTACTCTTTGCAACCCCATGAATCACAGCACGCTAGGCCTCCCTATCCATCACCAAAACTCTGAGTTTACTCAAACTCATGCCTATCAAATCGGTGATGCCATCCAGCCATCTTATCCTCTGTCGTCCCCTTCTCCTCTGCCCCCAGTCGCTCCCAGCATCAGGTCTTTTCCACTGAGTCAACTCTTTGCATGAGGTGGCCAAAGTATTGGAGTTTCAGCTTCAACATCAGTCCTTCCAATGAACACCCAGGACTGATCTCCTTTAGGATGGACTGGTTGGATCTCCTTGCAGTCCAAGGGAATCTTAAGAGTCTTCTCCAATGCCATAGTTCAAAAGCATCAATTCTTCAGCGTTCAGCTTTCTTTATAGCCCAACTCTCACATCCATACATGACCACTGGAAAAACCATAGCCTTGACCAGACGGACCTTTCTTGGCAAAGTAATGTCTCTGCTTTTTAATATGCTGTCTAGGTTGGTCATAACTTTCCTTCCAAGGAGTAAGTGTCTTTTAATTTCATGGCTGCAATCACCATCTGCTGTGATTTGGAGTCCAAAAAACTAAAGTCTGACACTGTTTCCACTGTTTTCCCATCTATTTGCCATGAAGTGATAAGACCAGATGCCATGATCTTGAATTTCTGAATGTTGAGCTTTAAGCCAACTTTTTCACTCTCTTCTTTAACTTTCATCAAGAGGCTTTTTAGTTCCTCTTCACTTTTTACCATAAGGGTGGTGTCATCTGCATATCTGAGGTTATTGATATTTCTCCCAGCAATCTTAATTCCAGCTTGTGCTTCTTCCAGCCCAGCATGTCTCATGATGTACTCTGCATATAAGTTAAATAAGCAGGGTGACAATATACAGCCTTGACGTACTCCTTTTCCTATTTGGAACCAGTCTGTTGTTCCATGTCCAGTTCTAACTGTTGCTTTCTGACCTGCATACAGGTTTCTCAAGAGGCAGGTCAGGTGTTCTGGTATTTCCATCTCTTTCAGAATTTTCCACAGTTTATTTATTTTCCACAGTCATCCACACAGTCAAAGGCTTTGGCATAGTCAATAAAGCAGAAATAGAACTCTGGAACTCTCTTGCTTTTTTGATGATCCAGCGGATGTTGGCAGTTTGATCTCTGGTTCCTCTGCCTTTTCTAAAACCAGCTTCAACATCTGGAAGTTCACAGTTCATGTACTGCTGAAGCCTGGCTTTGAGAATTTTGAGCACTACTTTATTAGTGTGTCAGATGAGTAAAATTGTGCGATAGTTTGAGCCCTCTTTGGCATTGCCTTTCTTTGGGATTGGAATGAAAACTGACCTTTTCCAGTCCTGTGACTACTGCTGAGTTTTCCAAATTTGCTGGCATATTGAGTGCAGCACTTTCACAGCATCATCTTTCAGGATTTGAAATCGCTCAACTGGAATTCCATCAGCTCCACTAGCTTTGTTTGTAGTGATGCTTTCTAAGGCCCATTTGGCCTCATATTCCAGGATGTCTGGCTCTAGGTGAGTGATCACACCATCATGATTATCTGGGTCATGAAGATCTTTTTTGTACAGTTCTTCTGTGTTCTTGCTAGCTCTTCTTAATATCTTCTGCTTCTGTTAGGTCCATACCATTTCTGTCCTTTATTGAGCCCATCTTTGCATGACAGAATGTGGTCCACTGGAGAAGGAAATGGCAAACCACTTCAGTATTCTTGCCTTGAGAACCCAATGAACAGTATGAAAAGGCAAAATATTAGGATACTGAAATAGGAACTCTCCAGGTCGGTAGGTACCCAATATGCTACTGGAGAAGAGTGAAGAAAGAATGATGGGATGGAGCCAATGAAAAAACAAGACTCAGCTGTGGATGTGACTGGTGATAGAAGCAAGGTCTGATGCTGTAAAGAGCAATATTGCATAGGAACCTGGAATGTTAGGTCCATGAATCAACGCAAATTGGAAGTGGTCAAACAGGAGATGGCAAGAGTGAACGCTGACATTCTAGGAATCAGCAAACTAAAATAGACTGGAATGGGTGAATTTAACTCAGATGACCATTATATCTATTACTGTGGGCAGGAATCCCTTAGAAGAAATGTAGTAACCATTGTGGTCAACAAAAGAGTCTGAAATTTAGTACTTGGATGCAATCTCAGAAATGACAGAATGATCTCTGTTTCCAAGGCAAACCATTCAATATCATGGTAATCCAAGCCTATGCCTCAACCAGTAATGCTGAAGAACCTGAAGTTGAATGGTTCTTTGAAGACCTACAAGGCCTTTTAGAACTAATACCCAAAACGGATGTCCTTTTCATTATCAGGGACTGGAATGCAAAAGTAGGAAGTCAAGAAACACCCGGAGTAACAGGCAAATTTGACCTTGGAGTACAGAATGAATCAGGGCAAAGGCTAATAGAGTTTTGCCAAGAGAACGCACTGGTCATAGCAAACACCCTCTTCCAACAACACAAGAGAAGACTCTACACATGGACATCACCAGATGGTCAACACTGAAATCAGATTGATTATATTCTTTGCAGCCAAAGATGGAAAAGCTCTATATTGCCAGCTAAAACAAGACTGGGAGCTGACTGTGGCTCAGTTCGTGAACTCCTTATAGCCAAATTCAGACTTAAATTGAAGAAACTAGGGAAAACCACCAGACCATTCAGGTATGACCTAAATCAAACCCCTTATGACTATCGAGTGGAAGTGAGAAATAGATTTAAGCAACTAGATCGTATAGACAGAGAGCCTGATGAACTATGGACGGAGGTTCATGACATTGTACAGGAGACAGGGGTCAAAACCATCCCCACGGAAAAGAAATGCAAAAAAGCAAAATGGCTGTCTGAGGAGGCCTTACAAGTAGCTGTGAAAGAAGAGAAGTGAAAAGCAAAGGAGGAAAGGGAAGATATACCCCTCTGAATGCAGAGTTCCAAAGAATAGCAAGGAGAGATAGTGTTACTTAGTTTGCCTTTATAAAAGCTTGTTCTACCTAGCAGCCATATGTGAATCCACCTTTAACTCATTTTGTCCTTTGTAATATTAGGCATAAATCAAATAATGGTCATTAATTAAATGAAATAAATAATATATTCATTAATAATCTCCTGTGTGTTTTCCCTGGCACTGAAGTTACAAGGAACAAAGAGGCATGAGCCACATCCTTATGAGTTTTTTCATTTCATAGGATATTTTAAAGAATGTCCAGCTTGTCATTGGAAATTCAGATCTGTACTCAGCAAAGAGGTATGACTGCAGTTGCAAACTTGCAAGTCACTTTAATAAAAATGATAGTAGAAAGGGAGCTGTCATCATCATCTGATATGTTTCACAGATTTTTTTCATAAATGTAAGAACAGAAAGCAATCCATCCTGGTTTTATGCCTTTACATTGAATCAATTTCTCTAGGCATATTAAATATAAATGCATATAAAATTTTAACAACAACAAAATCTCATTCATGAATCTATGGTGTGGTTGGTGAACAACATTTTGCTTTAGACACACTTGAAATGACAATGTCAAGCATCTTTTGAATAGTAATCCATGAGACAGATTGTGGTGCTATGATTTGCTGTAAATGTCAGGAGCTCTGAAATATTGTTAAAGCACAAAAATGCCTTTTAGCAAGATGGTATTTTATGTTATTCAGATGAATAACTTAGTCTTTTCATAGCAAATAACCAATCATGTACCATTTATAATAGAAATAATACCTATACAACTATTAACAATGAAAAAAGATTGGGGACATATATCCTTGTTATTGGTACCCTAACACGTCATGTAGTTAAAAAAATGATGCTTTATTAATAATTGGTTTTAACTTTAGAGTCCAATAAAATAATTAAAAGTCTACAGATATGATCAAAACACAAAAGAATGTGAGAAAATGGTTAACTTTTTATGTTACTTGGGTGAGTTACAAGTTCATTTTTATACTTAAAGGGAAAATCCCTAATGAGTGAAAAGAATGCATAAGATCAACTCACCCTATTGAATAATTGCTACGTAATTATGTCTGCATAGGAAGCATAACACATAAGCCACCTTGGATTTACCCACTTACAGTAGGTGCTGGGCATCCTCTTTGCCTTGTAAATGAGTATTGCTGGATTGGGAAGCATAGTATTTAAGACGCACTGGTAGAAGAAGGGAAGTATATTAAATTTTATTTGTAGTACACACATGAGGTCAAATCCCTCTAAAAGTATCATATCCTGAATAGTGTTTTGTACCACGGGGCGCGTGTTCATGTCGGGAGGAGGTTCGTTTCTCGAATGACAGCCATTAGATGTTCAGTGTACATTCCCATGTAAGGTGCTCCATCACCCCCTGGCCTGAATCTAAGAAGGACTGAATGCAACTCTCCGGGGTCTGCCCACCTTTTTTGTTTATTAGTTTCAAACTTTTTCCTTTTCTTGGAATCATCTTTACCGAGTGCAAGCACTCTATTTCTTTCCCTGGCATTCTAGTGAATCCTGTTACTTCACTGGTCTCTGTAACACTAGTGGAGTATAAGCTTTTTGGGAACAGACATGGTGGAATTTGTTGTTGTTGCTGGTGTCATAGCACCAAGATAAAAATAGAAAAAGCCTGTTTATTCTGTCTTAACTGTACTGTCAGCTAAGCTACAGTATGACATAACATGTGGTCCCAGCAAACTCCCCAGCTTATAAAGATTCATTTTGCATATAATTTGTCACGTGAGTTGTTCCACACAACTTGCTGATCACAGATAGCTGTCACTCTAGTCCATGTCATTCTTTCTTTGGAAACTTGGATGAAGGAGAAGTCCGTATCTGAAAATGGTCAATCTTGTGAGGGGGAAAACTGACAAAGCAAACTGTGAGTTTGCTCTTAACTGTTCTGCCCAGAAAGTTCCACCCTACGTGAGTGGTCAGAGCAAGCCACATGTTGAGGTCTGAGCTCAATAAGGTACAGATGCACAACCTCTCCACAAGGAGAGGTCTTACTGGAGGCAAATTTGATCTCTGCTTATGCTGTCTGCCACAGTGGTTGACAGTGTCCCTTGCTAGAACTCAATTGAGCAGAACCCACTTTTTACTGTGGCTCACAAAAATTATTTTTGAAAAATATGGTTAAAAAAATATGGTTCTGGAAACTATAGAAGTTTGCAAAGGCATTAAACCATAACTACAACCTGTATGTTGTGCATCTGCTTTTCTGTCACTACAATTTCTCATGCCCTCAAGCTTGTTTCATGATTCAGAAAGCCATGTCTGGATTCTGTTTACCCTGGGATTTAGTATTCTAGCTCCCAAATTTTGACTTCTTTTGAATGTGAGCATTCCTGAAATTTTTCTTGTAACACTTTCCTGTAATCCTAACCTTCAGGATCAGAGTTCCTATCAGCAGATTAGAGAATGTATATTTAAATGTGAACTTTGCTGCTTGCTTATCAATCCTGTGACCTTGAACAAGTAACTTTACCACATTGTGTCTCAGTTTCCTTGTTTGTCAAATGAGAATTGGCATAGAATATAATTATTGGGATTATTGTGAGGATTAAAAAATTCAAAAAATGTTCATTCAAAAAACATTTATTGTTTTCCTTATATGTGTCAGGGAATTTGAAGAGGATTGGAGGTTCAATTTAGGAATAAATGGATGCTATTGCCTTTGTCCCCAAGGAATTTATGTTCCTATGGGAAATATAAGTAGAACATCTACCAAAATCAAAATAAATGCAGATATGTAAGTCTTACAATTATACACAGAAAAAGTACCTAACTAAAATTTGGGTAAGTGCGGTCAGTGAAGCAGATACTCTTTCTTGATACTTTCTTTTCATTTGTGTCCGCTCAAAAACAAATCTGAATGCCATTCAAGTATGACCTAAATCAAATCACTTATGATTGTACAGTGGAGGTGACAAATTCAAGGGATTAAATCTGGTAGACAGAATGCTTGAAGAAATCTGGACAGAGGTTTGTAACGTTGTACAGGAGGCAGTGACCTAAACCATCTTCAAGAAAAAGAAACACAAGAAGGCAAAGTGGTTGTCTGAGGAGGCTTTACAAATAGCTGAGAAAAGAAAAGAGGAGAAGGGGAAGGCAAATGAGAAAGGGAAAGATGCCCCCACCTGAACGCAGCTGAGTGTTAGTCGCTCAATCTTGTCTAACTCTCTATCACCCCATGAACCATAGTCCACCAGGGCCCTCTGTCCATGGAGTTCTCCTGGCAAGAGTACTAGAGTTGGTAGCCATTTCCTTCTCCAGGAGGTCTTCCCAACCCAGGGATTAAACCCGGGTCTCCTGCATTGCAGGCAGATTCTTCACCATCTCAGCAACCAGGGAAGCCAATAAGGAGAGCTAAGAAAGCCTTCCTCAGTGATCAATGCAAAAAGATAGAAGAAAATAAGAGACAGGGAAAGACTAGAGATCTCTTCAAGAACATTGGAGATGTCAAGGGTGAATTTCAGGCAAGGAGGGCACAATAAAGAACAGAGATGGTAAAGACCTAACAGAAGCAAGAGAGATTAAGAAGAGGTGGAAAAAATACACAAAAGACCTGTACAAAAGATGTCTTAATGACCTGGATAACCGTGATAGTGTGGTCATTTACCTAGAGTCAGACATCCTAGTGTCAAGTCAAGTGGGCCTTAGGAAGCATTACTACAAACAAAGCCAGTGGAGGTGATGAAATTCCAGCTGAGATGTTTCAAACCCTAAAAGATGATGCTGTTAAAGTGTTAACATTCAATATGTCAGCAAATTTGGAAAATTCAGCAGTGGCCACAGGACTGGAAAAGGTCACTTTTCATTCTAATCTCAAAATAGGGCAAAGCCAAAAAATGTTCACACTACCGTACAATTGCTGTCATTTCACATGCTACCAAGGTAATGCTCAAAATCCTTCAAGCTAAGCTTCCACAGCATGTGAACTGAGAACTTCCAGATGTGCAAGCTGGATTTAGAAAAAACAGAGAAACCAGGGATCAACTGCCAATGTTCATTGTACCATAGAGAAAGCAAGAGAATTCCAGAAACACATCTAATTCTGCTTCATTGACTATGCTAACAACTTTGTGTGGATCCCAAGAAAGTGTGGGAAATTCTTAAAGAAATGGGAATATCAGACCACCTTACCTGTCTCCTAGGAAACCTATATGCACGTCAAGAAGCAGCAGCTAGAACTGGTCATGGAACAACAGACTGGTTCAACATTGAGAAAGGAGTGCATTGTGGCTGTATATGTTCACATCATGTATATTATACATCATGTGAAATGCTGGGGCACCCATACTGCAAGCAGATTCTTTACTATCTGAGGCACCAGGGAAGTCCACAAATATATTTAGTAATTACACTATTATTTTTACATAAATACCCATGGCTGAATATCAAAGCATAGTATGATTGCATTTTATTCTTTCTTTGCCTTTCTTCCAATTAGTACTTGTCTTTTCATTATCTTGATTTCTTTGAAAGTTTTGGCTATTCATCCCACACTTTCCAATTGTACTTCAGTAGACGTTTTGACAAAGGCCATTATAAAATGTAACCAAGCAAGTCTGAGATCTCCATTCTTTTATGTAAACTGATTAGCATCTAAGACAATTTCATTGTTCTCCCATAATTACATTTGTGTTTATCCTAAGTGTGTTGGTTGCTCAGTCATGTCCGACTCTCTGCAACCTCATGGACTGTGGCTGGCCACACTCCTCTGTCTACGGAACTCTCGAGGCAAGAATACAGGAGTGGGCTTCCATTGCCTTCTCCAGTGGATCTTCCCAACCCAAGGATTGAACCCAGGTCTCCTGAACTGCAGGCAAATTCTTTACCATTTGAGCCACTAGGGCAGACTTCTCTTGAGTAGTTTATATCATTTCTGAGTTCTCTTTTTTTATTGTTTTATTTTCTTATTTTATTAGCACACATTCTCTGTAATCTTCTGTATGTATCTTTTCATCTTGTTTCCCGTTTAATGTTCTAGGATCACTCTTTCCCTGTTAATACTAGTTTTCTAGAATTTCCATACAAAGTACCACAATTCAGGTTACTTAGTAGAGACTATTCAATCACAGCTTGGAAGCTCGGCATCTGCAATCAATGCCAGCAGCACCACGCTACCTCTGAAAGATCCAGGAAGGACTCCTTCTTGGCCTCTTCCTAAGCTGTGGTGGTTGGTGGTGATCCTAGGTGTTCCTTGGGCTATAGACACATCACTCCAATCACTGCCTCAGCCATCACATGACTATTTCTCTGTGCATTTGTATCCATTTTCATATAGTCTTAGAAAGATTCCAACCATCGGATTTAGAGCCAACTCTAATTCAGTAGGAGCTCAACTTGGTTGCATCTTCTAAGACATGATTTCCAAACATTGTTCCATTCACAGGTACTGGCTTTTTGATGGTGGTGACTCAATCTACAATATCATTTTTCTGAAGATTCCATTCAGTTCTGTTGGATATCTGGTGTTCTGTATGTTTGCCTTTTTCTTTGTAATTTTTCATCTTTATATGGCACAATTATCAAAAGTTTCCTGAAAAAGGATGAAAACAAGCATACTATTTGAGATGTTACAGATCTGAAAATGTCCCTGCTTTGATCCTTCTGCTGGTCAACACTACATTGTTGAGGGTCCTCAAAAACGCCACATATGTTTCAGCCAAAGCATTTTTGTACTGACTCTCTTCTACCTGAAATGCTTTTATCCTAAAAAGGCAGGACTCACTCCTTTACTTTTTTCATATCTTATGACAGATTACCTCAGTTAGATAACCTCAGCAGGCTACACAATGGGAAATTTTGGCCACAACCACTCAACATTCCAAACTCTCCTTACTCAGCTTTTTATACTCTCTTAACACTTAAAACCATATAACTGTTAAAAGATAAACTGAGACATATTAAAATTTTAAGAGTTTTTTTTTTTTTTTTTTTTTTAAGAAACATCAATTCAAATAGACCAGCATCATCAACTTAGAAATTGTTAGGAATAAATACACTGACAGGTGCTGGGGAAAGGCTTTATGGAAAAAGTGTGGATACAGAGAAAGGGCTTTATTGATTGGGTATCACTTAAAGCCTAGTTGACATTTTGATTTCATTACTTTGAGGCATTTACAAGCTTCAGTATTGGTTTGCTTATGTAAGCTACCATGACATCAGGGTCACCTCAGTTTAATGGACTCCTTGCTTAATTAAACATAGTACACTTTATATTTTTCTTATTTATCTGTTGGTGGACATAATCAATATACAGTCCATTTTAGGAATAGAAAAAGAGTTGTATTCAAGCCAAACTGAGGATTATAACCTAAGAAACACAGATTCAAGAAACACCTGAGTTGTGTTCCACCACACTACAAAATGTGGGAGGCTGACCAAGGCAACATGTGAAAAGTTGCTTGTGTTGTCAGAGTTAGGATTGGAGCAGGCATGAAGTAAAAGAAGTAAGGGTGTCTGTTAAGCAAGGATTGCTCGGGTTCTGAAGTGATTGCACAGTTACAAGGGGAGACTTGAGACCATGCAGTTTCAGCTGGTAGTTGTTAGCAGATAATGTTCTAGGAAGGGCTGGTGGTGTCTTTCATGCAGTTCAGAAAATTCATGTTCTTGGGAGCTTGATACAGAAACTTGTCTGAGAGCACATCCACAATGGCCACCTGCCTTCATTTTCAATGCCTGAACCACAGTTACTCCATTTTGATTTTTAAATGCATTCTTTAATTGTTAAAACACATACACAATTCATGTTTTGACAGGCCATAAGACAGGCTGTTCTCATCAGCATAAAGTTCAAGCCAAATCACATATAAGGTAGAATAAATTCCCTTCCCTCAATCTGTGACAATCTCTTCCATCATATGTTATCTATTGTTTGTTTCACTCCACTAAAAGTTCCAGGAGATCAGAATTTTATTTGTTGCTTTATTTTCACTGCTGAATTTGCTTATTTGTATTTTTAACATATATATATATATGTATATATATATTTATATATAAAATTTATCCATTACTTGCCTCTATAGAAAAAATTCCCTGTTGCAGAACATCAAAAGCTCTCAGGCACAAGATTTATTAATAAAAAAAGTGTGCAACTGTATAAAATTTTGACCTGTAGAGATTCCTGAATTAACGGCTTCTAATAGTAGATACTAAAAACTATTTTCATGATCCCTAAAGCTTCTCATAGAGATGCATATTCAGAGTTCAGTATCATTTAGTCAAAGAAACTAGAATACAGAAAGATGCCAGCATTTCCATTGTGTCATATCTTTGCTTTTACAGTCTCTTCTGTCACAGCATGATGCAGCACTGTGTCATCAAATATGTGTATATGTGTCTTGAAATTCAACCTTAGTACCCTCTCATTCTCTATTTTAAAAGGATATACCTGTGGTAATTTAATGAAGATCTCTTTGAGATATCTATCCATGTCTAATAACTTGTACTTTTTTTTTCACAGAAATGCATCAAATAGATAGAAAAGCATATGCATCAGCTGAAAATAAGGATAATAGTTAATAAACCGGGAGACTCAGTTTTGGTGCAGACAACCTCTAAACTGGCCCCCAATACTTTCCGTCCTTGCTTCCTACTATTCAGACTCCTAAATAGAGAAGGTGTGCATTCTCGGGTGCTCAGTGTCCACCTCTTTGTGGCTCCATGGACTGTAGCCCGCCAGGCTCCTCTGTTCTTGGAATTTTCCAGGCAAGAACACTGGAGTGGGTTGCCACTTCCTACTTCAGGGGATCTTCCTGTGTCTCCCGCATAGGCAGGCAGATTCTTTACCAGTGAGTCACCTGGGAAGCCCTCTCTAAAGAGAGGAGACATGTGAAAAGTGATGTCATTTTCCAGAAGGGATCACGGGGTCTGACTTCTGTCTTAGGTACTGTCTCCCACTCTTTCACTCACTCAATCTGATGGAAGCTTTGGATTCAGTTTTGAGCTTCTCTGTGAAGAGGCCTGTGTAGCAAGGGACAGAGACTTTAGCACAGTGAGGAACTGAACCCACAATATGGATAACATCAACAATAATGGAGATGAGCTTGGAGCAGGACTTCCATCTCCTACTGTAGCCGTGGCTGAGAGCTTACTGTAACCCTCGAGTTACATGCAGCTAACCGGCTCCCCGTTTCTTGACCCATAAAAACTGTGAGGTAATAAAGAAGGCTATTTAACTGCATTGTTTTTGTTTCATGTGGTGAATAGTGTCCATTTTTTAAATGATTTCCCTTTTTCTCTGTATCTTTAAACAACATTTATGTACATTTGCTATTTTACATAGCTTCCCTAACTATGGCACAGAAAATTAAATAATACGAAAGGGAAGACATATGAATAATATTAAATAGTCATCCCAGTGCACCAGCTCCGAGCACTTGTCCCATGCATCCAGCCTGGGCTGGTGATCTGTTTCACCCTAGATAATATACATGTTTCGATGCTGTTCTCTCGAAACATCCCCCCCTCGCCTTCTCCCACAGAGTCCAAAAGTCTGTTCTATACATCTGTGTTTCTTTTTCTGTTTT
>CM035287.1:52983901-53061730 GCA_020226075.1 Hydropotes inermis
GCATATAGGGTTATCATTACCATCTTTCTAAATTCCATATATATGCATTAGTATACTGTATTTGTCTTTATCTTTCTGGCTTACTTCACTCTATATAATGGGCTCCAGTTTCATCCACCTCATTAGAACTGATTCAAATAAGTTCTTTCTAATGGCTGAGTAATATTCCATGGTGTATATGTACCACAGCTTCCTTATCCATTCGTCTGCTGATGGGCATCTAGGTTGCTTCCATGTCCTGGCTATGATAAACAGTGCTGCGATGAACATTGGGGTGCACGTGTCTCTTTCAGATCTGGTTTCCACGGTGTGTATGCCCAGAAGTGGGATTGCTGGGTCGGGTGGAGAGGGAGGTGGGAGGGGGGATCGGGATGGGGAACACATGTAAATCCATGGTTGATTCATGTCAGTGTATGACAAAAACCACTACAATATTGTAAAGTAATTAGCCTCCAATTAATAAAAATAAATAAAAAAAACTCACATGTGAAAATAAAAAAAATAATAATATTAAATAGTATACATACTTTTGCAACAAAGTGAAATAAGAATATATAGGTTAAAGCCATATTCTTTAACACATTAAAGAATAGGTTTTTAACTTCTTTAAACTTTTAACCTTTAACCTATTCTAAGTAGTCATATTAGTATCCAAACCCAAAGGATATATAATATGTAAAGTCTTGAGATCTAAGTGTGCATTTTGTTAAACTACCCCTATAACTAGAGTTTTTATTGAAAATTATACGAATGTTCCAAACTTTAAAAGTACTGCCAACGCCCGGACATAAGATGATGCTCAAAATACTAAATTACAATATTTTTTACTTTAAACTGAAAATATCTCAAAATTATCTAGAGACAACTGCATTGTGCATCATATAGTTTAACTTTGATTAAGTTCTGCCATGAAAATAGCAAAATTGAAGCTAGCAAAAATAGCAACACTAAGCAAAACTAAAATTACTCTTGAGAAAATCCTGTGAAAATCTCTCCTTCCTTCCTTTTTCCTTTCTCTCTTTTTTTTTTCCTACTCATTTAGCTGAACATGAATTAGCATACACCGACTTAAGAATCATTGTCATGAATGAGTATGTGTGGCTCATAATAGGTACTTAGAAAATTACATCTATTGTTATTGCCAATAATATAAATGTGATGCTAATGAAAAGAAAGCTTACCAGAATGGGAAGATGAACATTTAATCAGAAAGAGAAAGTGCATGACTGAAATTCTTCTTTAACAATCCTTTATTCTGATTTCTATTACAAAATACAGATAGAAAATTAGTTGTCTATTTTAATATATTATCTACTTAATGTATTTTTCATTCATATACTGCTTTTTCAAAACCTGTCTGTCTTTGTTGAGACCTCTGAACTTCATTTAGATTAAGTAAATATGAATAGAATTTGCAAGGTAATACATGTGCCAAAGGGCTTATTTAGATATTGATATATTATTAAACATTTTAGAACTCAGTAGGGCCCTGGTCCAAGGAATCCTACTGCCTGTAATAACAGAGGGAGCCAGCTACTCTACGACGGTATCTGTTACCTAGCAACCAACTGAAGGCACGGTGTCCTCAGGAATGAACCAAGCTATCTATCCAAGATTAAGGGGGGAAGAAAAAGGCTTGAGTGTTATTTTTCTTTTTTGTTGTTATTGTTCAGTCATTCGCTTGTGTCTAACTCTTTGTGACCCCATGGACTGCAGCACGCCAGGCCTCCCTGTCCTTCATCATCTCCCAGAGCTTGCTCAAACTCATGTCCATTGAGTCAGCGATGCCATCCAACCATCTCATCCTTTGTCGTCCCCTTCTCCTCCTGCCTTCAATCTTTCCCAGCATCAGAGTCTTTTTCAATGAGTCAGTTCTTCACATCAGGTGGCCAAAGTATTGGAGCTTCAGCTTCAGCATCAGAACTTCTAGTGAAAATTCAGGGTTGATTTCCTTCAGTATTGACTGGTTAGATCTCCTTGCAGTCCAAGGAACTCTCAAGAGTCTTCTCCAACACCACAGTTCAGAAGCATTAATTCTTTGGTGCTCAGTCTTCTTTATGGTCCAACTCTCATAACCATACATGACTACTGGAAAAACGATAGCTTTGAATATATGGACCTTTGTTGACAAAGTAATATCTGTGCTTTTTAATACACTGCCTAGGTTTGTAACAGCTTTTTCTTCCAAGAAGCAAGCATGGTTTAATTTCATGACCGTGGTCACTGTCTGCAGTTATTTTGGAGCCCAAGAAAATAGTCTTGCACTATTTCCATTGTTTCCCCATATATTTGCATGAAGTGATGGGATCAGATGCCATAATCTTTGTTTTTTGAGTATTACATTTTAAGCCAGCTTTTTCATGCTCCTCTTTTAACCCTCATCAAGAGGGTCTTTAGTTCCTCTTCGCTTTTGGCCATTAAAGTGGTGTCATCTGCATGTCTGAGGTTGCTGATGTTTCTCCCAGCAACCTTGATTCCAGTTGTGATTCATCCAGCCCAGCATTTCACATGATGTACTCTGCATATAGGTTAAATCAGCAGGGCGACTATATACAGGCTTAACATACTCCTTTCCCAATTTTGAGCTGATCCATAGTTCTATGTCCAATTCTAACTGTTGTTTCTTGACCTACATATAGGTTTCTCAAAGACAGGTAAGGTGGTCTGCTATTCCCATCTCTTTGAGAATTTTTCAAAAATTGTATTTATTTAGTTGCTTATTTATCTGGTTGCTAGTTATTCACATACATATTTAAACAGGCTCCACTTCAAATACAGGCATTTTAAAAACTATGCCAAGCATGTATATTGTGAAGCATGTTTTTGTGTGTGACATTTCTTGTGTTCTACGTTTTGTTCGCTGGGCATCATCTATGCTCACGTTTGGCTGTGTTCTCTGTCACTCACTCATGTTCGGTTCTTAAGCAGCCCCACGGACTGCAGCCCGCTAGACTTCTCAGTTCACTGGATTCTCCAGGCAGGAACGCTGGAGTGGATTGCCATTTCCTGCCCCAGGGGATCTTCCGAACCCAGAGGTGGAACCCATGTCTCTTGTGTCTCCGGCCACCACGGCAGGCGGATTCTTTACCATTATGCCCCGTGGGAACCTCTGAGCCAGCTGGGAAATCCAGCATGTTTCATCAGCGGCTGATCATTGTTTTCAGGTTGGATACACCTGATAGAAAACGCTAGAGAGTGGCTCTCAAAACTGCTCAATATCTGGAGGAGTCAAGATAAAGCTGGCTTTCTTTTATCACAGATATGCATGCTTAAGCACTGATAACTCTTTAACACAAGGTCATAAACCCCAGCAGGCCTTACTTGAACATTGTGAGGGTGGGGACAGGAGCCACGGGGCAAATGTTCCCGCAGGCCAGCGCACTGTTGAGTGATTTTTAAAGGTTCCTCTGTAGGCCAGATGCCCTCACCTGGCGATCTCATTAATGCACCAGTGTAATTGCTTTCCCTTCTCCAGTTGCTTTTGCAATGGGAGGCTTGAGGTAGTACAGAGAACTCAAGATAAAGTTGTTGGCAGTAGAAGTAGCCCTGGAAACAGATCCCAAGGATAGGACTCTAGAAATAAAATACTTAATGCACAGACAGAAGCAAGGCTCACATTTCTCATACTGATCTTGTGTGGCCTTGACCTGCAACAGCTTCAAGCGGGACTTTGGCTTCCAGACAGAGGTTGAGGCCAGCCTGTGGCGGTGGGGGCACCAAATCCTAGCCACCAGGCTAGTGGTCAGCAACAGGCCCTGGCTTTTTGGCATTACAGAAAATAATTCCCACAAAAACAGAAAGTACTGAAAAAGTCAGGTTGTTTTTTTTTTTTTTTTTTTAGGATGAAAAAAGAATACAGCTTGTGGATAGACACACAGGTGAACTTCGAGAGCCCTCACGGCAGTTTGAATTACTTTTATGGAGTTTCCTTTGGCCAATCATTTTGATTCACCTGATTCAGAGTCCCTGTTTGGTATATCTCAGGATCCTCCCATGTATGCTCATGCATTTCTTAGCCAAGATGGATTCTACCTCACAGGGCTATGGGCAGCCTGGCAGTAGGTAGCATCATTCCTCTTTGACCTCCTAAGGAGCTTTTCTGTATGTGTGGTTGGGGAGGTCTCCTGACTTCAGGAATAGAGTGGTCTGGGCAGGACACATCCTCCTTTCTTAATTGTCCTTCTATTCTTCTCTTGGAGTTCTAGTCTACAGTTCTGGTCTTGGAGTTTGATGCATGAAATTAGATCATTTTGTTTAACTACTTTATTTTGATTTTTTGTTTATTTTTGGCAACACCATGCAGCTTATGGGATCTTAATCCCCAGACCAGGAATAAGACCCAGGGCGCTGGCAGTGGAAGTGTGGGATCCACCGCTGGGCCACCAGGGAATTCCCTTGGTTAATTACCCTAGAAGTCTTGGTAAAATAAAACGACAGACTCAGCTCAATTAAGTATTAATTGACATCACTCAGAAAGCCTCCAGAGTAACTCTGAAGCTCCCTCATCTCTTGCAGCTGTAGTACAATTTGTGCTGAAAATTTAGCTCCACAATTTCATTCTAAATGTTGCAGAGATACAAAGGAGACTTATGTGGCAGCATCAATAGATTCCCTGTGCAAAAGTCTAAATCTTAATAAGATAAAAGTGAAAAATCTGAGTTCTGGGATGATGATCCACCCAGTCTTGAAATCACAATTTCCTTTGAGCAATATTGACAAAAAGAAGAGCTCTCATTCTTGTTATATGATGAAAACCTCAACCACATGGGGACTCAGCAAAGATAGCCCCTGAGGCAGACACCTGGCCCAATGGTGCTGAACCAGGAATCTGAGTTCTTGTTCGTGGAGCTGAAGAGCAAACTTCATGAACACATGAACACTCAAGGTATCAAACAGGCAGAGTTTACTTTAAAGAAGAGAGAAATGCAGAACTCCCAGTGTAGATACTGAGAGGAGGTAAAGTGCACGAAAAGATAGGAATGATAGCCGTTTACATCTTTACTGGTGTTGATGTATCCGTCTTTGTTCTGCTCAGATCCCTAACATGTGTAATTTCTGACCAATCAGTGAGAAGGCCGCTATGTCCACTTTCTCATTTTTATCGCTTTCTTTGATCCTCTAGTCCTCGGGTTTCCTTAGACATCGAGTTGCCATTCCATGACCCTTTTTCTTGACCCCAGGCCCTTGTTTAGGTACCAAATGTATGAGCTAAGACTTAGTGGTACATCTGGTGTTTTTCTTTCTGAAAAGTTGGACAGCAGTTACTGATTGTCTTGTTTTGGGTCTGGATGTTTTATGACCCACCGGATCATAGAAGCATTCCTCTGCATGCCTGGAACCTGGAACAAAAAGTGTAGCATTAAGTTAGTGGGGTGAGACATTCATATGGGAGAAGTAAAGATGGAGTTTTAAAAAAATGAACGAGGTTCTGGCCCTACACTGACTTCTAGTGATTTCTACCTCAGTGCTTGGTCTCCTCAAATCCTTTATCTGTTTTCTCTGCTTAGCAGAGGATTAACAAGAGAAGAATTCAGCCTGTGTTCCAAGAGAAAATAATAATTACTCTAAAATAATCCAAGGTTACACACACACACACACACACACACACACACACACACACATATTTTGGCAGGAACTGAAGCAATCCATATAGGTGTGGATCATAAAGTTTTTGAACTTATTCTTGTCTGGAAAATCCCACGGGCAGAGGAACCTGGTGGGCTACAGTCCATGGGGTCACAAAGAGTCAGACACAACTGAATTACTTCACTTCACTTCACTTCTTCACAGAATATAATGCTGAGTGGAGAATTTATTGAAATGGAAGCATTCTATCAAGTGTTAGAAATTAAACTCCTGCCAAGCATTTCTGGAACTTCTCTAGATACATTGTTAGATTGGATTGTTGGCACAGGATACAAAATTTGCCCTGAGTTAATGAGATGAGAATGATGAAACTGCTTTGGCAACAGTCCTGAGGAGGGATTTATGAATTTTATGTGGTACCAAAGATCTCTCCACCAGAATATAAACCCTGTGAGATCTAAGTGAGATTGTAAAGAAAGTGGAGTATGTCCTGGTGAGTGGGTTTACTGACATTGTTGAAAACCTTGGCTTGGGCTGTCCAGCAGAGTTTGGGATCAAGAGTAGGAAAAATACTGTTAAACTGGGCTCCACATCTTTGTTGGAGATCACAGGATTTTGGAATGGCTGAGGCTTGCTAACAATTAAATATAAGAGGTGATATGGGTACAATTTTTCTAATGTTTGTAAGTAGTGAATATAATATAATGAACATTGAAAGGATTCCCATTTATAAATAGCAACCATATCTATTAAATGAGAAGGATAGGAGGTAGTTATGTTTATAAATTTTTATTTATGTTTTAAAAGATTTTATGTAAGTTTTTGAATTGGTATTATATGTTTAATTTCAATGACACATGCCCCTGGTTTTAATCTATGCAATTTACTAAACTTTATGTGTATTTGGAATGAGTTTATTAGATTATTTTTATAAAACATTTCTACAGGCAGGCTAGGCTAAAATATTCTTCATTAAGATTCAACCTAGATACCCTAGAAACTTTATGAGTCAGAGAGGGGCTATGTCTCTTATGTATACAGTTTCACTGAGGCTCTATTTTGACACATGCTTTCATAATCATAAAGACAAGGGAAATAGAATACAGTGTATCATGAGTTGACTTTATAAATTTCTAGTCAAAGTAGCCCTTTGTGACTCCTGCTTACATTTAAGTGGCCAAAGACTGCCATGTGACTGTCTTTTAATTCAATAGGGTGACATTGTGTAATCATATCAGCAGAAGAAAAAGTGACTATTGAAATGTTTTGTATAGTCAATCAATTCAATTTCTTAATTTTTTTTTTTTTACTTTTAAGAATTAAGCCAAAGTAAAACCAACAAACAAAAAACAAGAAACCTGAAAGAAAATACCCTTGATTTGTAAATACCAGGAATTACTGAGCAAAATTCAGCAAAAGTTTGGAGGACTGATATAGGGCTAATTAATTTTAGAGCAATATGATATGAAATAAGTCAGGTGCTGAGGATAGAAGTTTGCATGAGCACTAGATAAAGAGCAAAGGCTCAGAAACTATAGGTCTGCAGTCTCTTATCCATGTTTCCAAAATTGAAAAAGTCCCAGAAACCATTTGGCCTGATATACATTCGTTCCAGAAATGTCAGTGTACTGGCTTAAAGGATGATTTTTATTGTCCACCAAATTCTGAATTCCAAAACCTATTTTTCCCAGAAGTTTTGAATAAAACAGAGTAAATCTGCAGTGTATTGGATAAAAACCATGCTTACAGTGGAGCTGGAGGGATAAGTGAGAATATGGTAGCAGTTGTCTCTTTTCTACCATGTCAGCTTAAGGATAGTTTGTCTTTCATTGGAGCCCCACATTTGGCATGACACAGGGCCACAGGCATCTGAGAGCACCTTCATATCTTCCCGTAGTTGATGGTATGGAATAGATGAAGGGTGGAATGTTTTCTGAAGGCAAAGATATGCTGTTATTGTTGATTACTGCTAAGTCATGTCTGTCTCTTTGTGTCCCCATGAATTGTAGCCTGGTAGGTCCATTTCTTTGTCCATGGGATTTCCCAAGTAAGAACACTGGAGTGGGTTGCCATTTCTTTGTCCATGGGATTTCCCAAGTAAGAATACTGGAGTGGGTTGCCATTTCCTTCTCCGGGGTGTATTCCCAACCCAAGGATCAAACCTGCATCTCCTGCATTGACAGTGGATTCTTTACGACTGAGCCAGCAGGGAACCTCAGATATACACTGAGAGTAGTGATAATGGGAAATGTAACTGCAAAGGCTTGTGTCGATTCAAGGTACAGTCTACTGAGCAGAGATCCCTCTGCCTTCCATGGCAAAGGTAATGAAAATGAAGACCATGAGGCTTTTCTTTATACAGCGAAGTCCTCTACATATGAACCTTCAAGTTGCAAGCTTTCAAAGACGCAAATGTAAATTCATACGTCCAAAATTTCAGACATGTGAACAAATGGGGCTTATGAATACACTCTCAGAGCAAAACTCCTTCATGTGTAGGGGGCTTAGTGTATTTTGAACACAGTTTGAAAAAGGAGATTGGAAAGAACAAGCCCATGAAAGGGAAAACACATACGCACATACACATGCACACACATGAGTGGGCAAGTTGGACTTTGAAATGACTACTTTACCTAAAATAAATGAAACTAGCTAATGTAGTTATTTTATTTTAGTTTCTTTTTCCAGTATCAAAGAGACAGTCTTCCTCTAACTCTAATCAAAAGCGATAGGTTATATATGAAAAATTTAAGAGAATTTTATAAATTATGCATATCTGAATTACATACAATAATCAATCACAATAATTTCTATCAATTTTTCTAGTAAATACTGTGTTTAATTATAATTCCTTTGGTTATTTACGTAGATCTGATAGCTTTTATAAATGACATGGACAAGCAATAGGTTTTGCCCCCTTCTCCAGGGGGCTCAGTGGTAAATAACATGCCTGCCAGTGCCGGAGATGCAGGTTCAATCCCTGGGTCAGGGAGATCCCCTGGAGAAGGGAATGGCAGCCCACTCTAATATTCTTGTCTGGGAAATCCTGTCATGGAGAGTCAGACATAACTGAGTAAGTGAGCAGGCAGGCACACACAATCCGTAGGTTTCAGAACAAATGTAGTGCTATTTTAAAAATCAATTCAATGCTAAAATCATCAGAGTTTCTGCGTTTATTGATATATCTATAAGCCTACAGCATCTTGCCTCTCTTACTTCACCTGAAATACCTTCCATAATTCAGTTTTAGACTATGAATGGATTTCATTAAAAAAAAAAAAGCAGAAAAAGACCCAAGAGTATTTGGCCTCTGCAGAATATCGAGCTGTTTTTTGTTGGGGATAGTCTATGATAGACAGCATGTAATCCAGACTTCAGTAGGCTTCCTGGTGACCAAGGCTGACAGATCTGTGTTTATGTTCAGACTTGTGGGATGTTGGTTCTTTCCATGTAAGGAATTAATTTTTTTTTTTTTTTAAGTCTTGGCTCCCACTGCTACTCATATTCCTATCATTTAGTTGCAGTGGCAGAATAGCTGTGGGACGTTTCCAGCATGACAAAGCTCCACAGGCTATGAAGTCGGAATTTTTTTATTTTTTAATGGAACCAATTGAGGAGAAAGATTTCGTCTGGAATGACTTGATATTTAAGGCCCACTGTCCAAGTTTTCCAAAAGAGACCCTCTTAGCAGCAGGTGTTTGCTCACAAACACCCTCAAATGTTAGTTCAGTAAAAAAATGTGTTTTTACCTGATCTGGAACTAGGCTCTGAGGCAGTATTCTTCATGTGTTTATTTAAGTAAAGCATACTAAGTTTATTATTGCTAATAGAACCAATTATCACGTACTTAATGGTTTAAAAAACAACTGCACATTTATAATATCGCAATTGTTCAGGTCTGAAGTCCAAAATTAGTCTCATTGGACTAAAGTTAAGGTGTCAGCATGACTGGTTCTGGCTGGCAGGTGATGATCTGTTTCCTTGTCTTTTTCAAGTCTAGAGGTTGTTCTAGAAGCCTGTCGAGGCCAATTTCTAGATGCACCTTGAGGCCCCAGTTTTGGCTTGCAAACCCTTCCTTGCATCACTCCAACATTTCTTGCTCCAGCAGTATATCTGCTACCAGCCCTCTGATTTCCTGTTTCTCTTTTATAAGGACGCTTATGATTATACCAAGCCTACACAGATAATACAGGGTAATCTCCCCATCTCAGGATCTTTAAATTAATCATATCACTGGTTCTGAGATTTAGGACTTGGATATGTTTAAGAAGCCATCATTCAGCCTACCACACACACAAAAAAAGCAATGCTGACTTGACGTATCAGCATATTATTCTTTTTTTAAGCTCTTAATTTAACCACATTTTTACATTCTTCCCAGACAGAGTTGAGTTTAAATGCAAGCTTTCCCACTATTAGCCATATGAGTAATGGAAATATAATTGATGCATCTGAATTTCTGAGTCATCTAACAATCAGTTATGATTATAGAATCATGTGTTGAGTTGAAGATTTTAAAACACAATGTCCTTAATATTTTGTATCTGTCCAATAATGTTCTCTGATATTGTTATATAAAATGTGGCAGAAGCATCATGATGTCCCTAGGAAGTGAACTTCCACAGGTTCAGAAGATAGCTTTCTAAAAGATTTTAGTGAGGAATATTTTAGGTTTTATATGCCAGTAGTCTTTGTATTTAACATACAATTGAAGAAGCCACCTGTGGAATTCCAGGTTTAGGAAAATGGTTTCTCATTAGCCCTTCATTCTGAGTTCCTAATTAATAACAAGTAATAAGAATTATTAATTATAAATTAATTTATAGGTTTCACATTTATATATGGGCATTCAAGAGCCCATGATATTTTTTAGTGAAGAAATTAATAGTGGGACAGCAGAATAGGAAATATATGATTCCTGGACAAATCCTCAAACTCCTTTTCTGATTGTATCTGATCGTGAAAGGCTTAAGGGTTTTCTACTTACTGTTTTTGATGCTGAAAATGGAAGCATGTAAAAGCACACTTTCAAATCAAAATTCCAGTTGTAATTTTTAAAATTGATATATGATTATAAAATTGTTGTGGTTGAATAAAGTTCTAAGAAAGACCAGAAACTGCTGGAAAAGAAATGTTATGTGACCGTCTTTCCTTAGCAGCTATCAAAACTTATTCTAAAGTTACTATAATTTAAATTTAAGGTGATAGTTGGAAACAAACAAAAAAATAACCCATGGAACAAAATGAAGGACTTCCCAGGTGGTGCAGTGGGAATGGGTGGTACAGTGTCCCATCTGATGCTATGGGAGATACAAGAGACACGGGTTTGACCCCTGGGTGGGGAAGGTCCTCTGGAGGAGGAAATGGCAACCCACTCCAGTATTCATGCCTGAAAACTTCCACGGGCAGAGAGCCTGGCAGGCTACAGTCCACGGGTTTGCTAAGAGTTGGACATGACTGAGTGAGCACGCCCGTGAACACACACACACACACACACACACACACACACACACACACAGTGGAGAGGAGAAACAGCGGCGTCTATATCTGAAAATTGTTTCAAAACAGAAGTGGCATCGCAGACCACTGGGAAAAGAAAGGAATAGTTCTGGATTAACTGGTTTATCTGGGGTACCTAAAATGGGATTATTACCATGGACACAGAACTATCAATTTAAAATTAAAAGATTTAACTGTGAAATGAAAAAAATTAAAACTATTTAGACAAATTAGAAAATTAAAGTTTTATGATTTACAGATCATAAATGATGTCTTAAACAAGGCCTAAGAAGTAACCACCATCAAAGGAAGGGATGATAAATGTAATTTATCAATGAAGAATTTGAACTGATCAAAAGATATTATAAAATACTTGATATACAAGTCACAAATCAAGAAAATTACCTGCATTACATATAATCAAAATTGTATTGTCCTAAAAATATATAACAAATTCCCAAGTATGTATAAAACTATTATCAAACCAGTAGAAAAGACGAATGAAAGACCTGAACAGACTTTCCTCAGAAATAAAATATAAATGATTAATAACAAAAAGCTGTCCCACCTCATTAATAATCAGAAATATGCAATTAAGACCACAGTTAGTAACTACTGTTCTTATTTGGAATAAAAAATGCATATAGTACACAGTATTGGTGAGAGTATGGAACCTAAAGAACTCAGGTAAATTTCTGGTGGAATATTAATTTTTACAATCATTTTGAAAAACAATTTAAAATGATATAACATGAAAACAAACCATGACTGATTCATGTCAATGGATGGCAAAAACCACTATAATATTGTAAAGTAGTTAGCCTCCAACTAATAAAAATAAATGGAAAAAAAATGATATAACAAAGTTGAATGTATGAATATGTTATAATCCAAGAGTTTCATTCTCAAGTTGATTACATGGTTACACTCTTGAAAACTATGCACTATGGAAATGCACATAAGTCCTCCTAGTAACAGTTATAAAAAAACATGAAACTTACTAAGTGCCCTTTAAGTATATAATAGACAAATAAATTGTGATAAACTCATAAAATGGAATACTGTGAATAAACTACTACCACGTAAGGCAAATCTAAGAAATATAAACAAACCAAAATAAGGTTCGAGGAAGATGATAGTTTTGCTTGGTTTTGATCTTTGTAAAAACAAAACATCATATTGTTAGACATTCATAAAAATGTGCTAAGCTATTTTCAACGTATAGGAATAATAAAAATGAAGGTGGTTAGGACACTGCTGTCAGGCATCAGGAGAGCATTATCAGAGAGCAGCAGTGAGTTTTCTTCAATGGAATGAGCAATTTGGGCAGAAATAACAAATAAGTGTAGATACCTACACCAAGCTATCTAAATTCAGTTTCTTGGTTATACTAGTCACAGCTAAATGCTTAATAGCTACATGCATTTGTTGGTCATTATCTTCAACAGAGCTGATTATAGAACATGGTCATCATTGTCGATAGTTATATTAGACAACACTGTTTGCTATAACCTTCTAGCAACAACTGTCACCAACTATACATAAGAGAATAAATACAACAAAGAAAATTAAAGTAAGAGTTCTTTTGGAATAAGAATTTTGGAGTAAATTTGCCATGACCTGTCACCAGAGATCACTTCTCTTACTCCTTCAATGATTACTGCTATTCAAGTGAAATATTAAAATAATTCTATTTATATTAAAGAAGAAAATCTTGTATTAAAAAAACTGGAGAATTTTATTTTTGAAACCTAAGCAAAATAATTCAAGAATCACCTATAATGGATAATTCATATTAACATGTACTCTATTATTCTAACTTTTTATTGTGATTGCATATATAGTTTTAAATGCTTCTTTTATCTTCTGGTTCAAGAAACTATATTTAAACCTTCTTATGTATTCGCAGTTATTCATTCTAGATTCCTTTTTCTTCTTTGAATTTTTATTGAAACATAATACATTGCTGAACGGTGCAAAAATCACAAATATCAGCATAATTAAATTTCACAAATGGGGCATGCTATGTGCCCACAACCCTGAGAAGGGGAATAAATAGCGTATAAGAAAATGTACTTTTTGTGTGTATCTGACTAGTTTTGCTTAAAGTGTTTTCTTTGTTGTTGTTGTTAAAATCAGTCACAGTCTTCAGAGAAGGCAAAGGCACCCCACTCCAGCGCTCTTGCCTGGAAAATCCCATGGATGGAGGAGCCTGGTGGGCTGCTGTCCATGGGGTCGAGAAGAGTCGGACACGACTGAGCGATTTTATTTTCCCTTTTCACTTTCATGCACTGGAGAAGGAAATGGCAACTTACTCCAGCGTTCTTGCCTGGAGAATCCCAGGGACGGGGGAGCCTGGTGGGCTGCCGTCTGTGGGGTCGCACAGAGTCGGACACGGCTGAAGCGACTCGGCAGCAGCGGCAGGAGCGGTCATAGTCTTGCATATAATATTAGTTCATTCATTCTGAATCTACTATATTATTACTATTATATTGTGTGGCAACACTATCAATTACCTATTTTAGTTTTGATGGCTATTTGGGTAGTGTTCAATTTTTTGCTTCATGACCATGAATTTGGAGATCAGATGTATGCATCTTATTGAATACAGTCCTTGGAGTAGAATTGCAAGTTCATAGGATATGTATATGTTCGGTTTCAATAGACCATGACAGGAGTCTAAGGGGCAGTGATGATTTAAATCCCACCATGTAAACACTGTAGTGAGTGACAGTTTCACTTGCTCCACATTTTGCTAACGCTTGGTGCTGCCTTGTGTTTACATTTTCCTTCATTTAATAATGTTGAGCACTTTTTAATGTATTTGCCATGTCCATTGCATTGGTGATGCCAACCAACCATCTCATTTGCTACAGACCCCTTCTCCTCCTGCCCTCAATCTTTCCCAGCATCAGGGTCTTTTCCAGTGACTTGGATCTGTGCATCAGGTGGCCAAAGTATTGGAGCTTCAGCTTCAGCATCAGTCCGTCCAATGAATATTCAGAGCTGATTTCCTTTAGGATAGACTGCTTTGATCTCCTTGCTGTTTGGATAGGAAGAATTTATTAATTTGGGAACACTCAGTTGAGATACATTTTAGCATCAGAGTCCGTTGGACTGCAAGGAGATCCAACCAGTCCATCCTAAAGGAGATCAGTCCTGGGTGTTCATTGGAAGGACTGATGCTGAAGCTGAAACTCCAGTACTTTGGCCACCTGATGCAAAGAGCTGACTCATTGGAAAAGACCCTGATGCTGGGAGGGATTGCGGGCAGGAGAAGGGGACAACAGAGGATGAGATGGCTAGATGGCATCACTGACTCAATGGACATGAGTTTGAGTAAACTCCCGGAGTTGGTGATGGACAGGGAGACCTGGCGTGCTGCAGTTCATGGGGTCACAAAGAGTCAGAGACGACTGAGTGACTGAACTCAACTGAACTTAAAGATCTTGGAAGATGTTCCAAACTAGCTACAAAGTAAGTGGTTCCTAGAACCTGAACAGAGAGATGACCCTGTTGAGCAAGCTGAAATGCTAGCACTGCTATTGCAGACAGTGGAGGAAGAGGCCAAGGGTGCAGGGAAATAGGCATGCTGGTATATATATAAAGTATAATGCCCCGAGACCCAGTAGATGCTGTTCTATAGTAAGACTCAGAGACTTCACTGTTTACCAGGGTCAATAAAGAATGCACCGGTGAGACAAATAGCATTTACTAAAATATTTACTAAAGAATTTGTGTTGTTATTGTTTGGCCACTAAGTCTTGCCCAACTCTTTTGGGACCCCATGGACTGCAGCTTACCAGGCTCCTCTGTCCACATTATTTTCCAGACGAGAACACTGGAGTGGTTTGCCATTTCCTTCTAAAGAAGTAGTATTTACTAAGACATTCAGTGATGAGTGACTGTCTTGAGCTCAGAGCTGAAGCAAAAGGAAGCTGTTACCTGACTAGGCTTACTGTCTGTAACTGTAACAGAGGCAATAGGACCCTGGGGCAGATAACACCAGATCACAGGCGGGGCTCAAAGCCACCAGGAACCGAGTGGACACAGCATTCAAGAGTCACAGGATCAGAATGGCATCCAAGGGCAACTGAGCCCCAGAGATGATTGATACACGGTGGTATCACAAAAGACAACCAGCAAGGGTACTATCAACACTTTTACTATCAGAGAAAATCAAGGGTAAATGACTAGGAGACTAAGCAGGGTCCCCAGTTACAAAGTTACATCCCTTGCCTAGTTTCCATAGTTGAATAGTTTTCAGACTAGAAATACACATGCTAGAGAAGAGATGGAAATTTCCATCAGGCATGCTGGACAAGCTTTTGCGTGACTGTATGCAATGATAAAATTTATAGTTCTTTACACCTGGATAGGGTTCATTTTACTGTGTATGTGTTATATCACAGTGAAATTTAAAAACAGAAAAGTTAATTCAAAGTATGCCCTGTCCCACTGCCGTTCTTTTCTAAGCCCTTCCCTCGCTACCCATCGCTTTTAACCTTCTCGACGGCTTTCTCTGGGTTCTGTTCTGTTCTTCTAGCTAATCTTCTACCACGCTTCCCCTTGCGCTCTGCCTTAACGTCACCCGGGCTCTTCAAATAGCATGACCTTCACAGCAGGGTTTATGAACCTGCTAATTAACCCCCACACATCTGCAATACATCAACATAAGCATCGCATATTTTAAAGAAGCTTTTTCTAAATGACAAAATATAGGCAAGTTTCTTTGTTACTAGGTTTCACTGAATCTTACATCTTTCATACAGAGAGCACTTATTTTGGTGTATGTTAATACTTAACTATGCATGAGCGCAACAGTGTATGATTGATACTTTTCGCCCCACAGTAGTCCATAAAATTGTTCGGAGCAGGGCTCCATTTGCTTTTCCACATCATTGTATCTCAAGGGCTTAGCACAATGTCTGGCGCACACCATGTGCTGGATAAATCTATTTCAAATCATAGGATGAATAAATATTTTCATCATATGACTTTCTCTCTTCATTACTAAAAGGTATTGGGGATTATTTGTTTCTTTATGTGTATTCCCATGTATATTTTAACGGTAAGTATCGAATTTACTGGGTACTCCTATATCTTGTCGGAAAAGGCAATGGCAACCCACTCTGGTGCTCTTGCCTGGAAAATCCCATGGATGGAGGAGCCTGGTAGGCTGCAGTCCATGGGGTCGCACAGAGTCGGACACGACTGAAGCGACTTAGCAGCAGCCTATATCTTGACATATTAAACAGTCAGTAAAAATGATTTTAAACTCAATTCCTTTAAACTCAAACTCACAAGTGTGCTGTTGTATTTATTCTGCAGGAATCAGAGTACCAGATATAAAGTCTAGGTAATTACCATTTGAAATATTCATTAAACTTTAGATGAAGAATAATTGACACTTTATAATCTTTCTGGAATTAGAAATGACAAACCTAGGTAGTTTTGGGAAACAATTAGGTGGTTTAGATAAACATAAAACGCTAGCAAGTATCATTTTATGTAAATATTCACCATTGTTTATGTTTTCAGACACTGCTTGGCTTAGTAGATTTCTCATCTTATATGTTTCTCAGAGCATAACATCTAGATTGTTCAAACAGCCATCTGCCTCATTCTATGAAATTTTTTATGTCCATTTTTATCTCTCCCCATGCACATCTGGTTGTGTTTCTATTGAAACAAATGAAATATTCAGATTTTCTTTTCATATAAGCTTTAAATAATACTTACCAAGTAAGCAAGGCACTTGATAAAAGGCAAAATGAAAATAAACATCACAGTGAATTAGTGATCGGTTACCAATATTTGAGTGTAATAATCCAGATTTAACTAACTGTGTTTTTCATGAGTATTTAATTGCAAAAAAATCAGACTAGAGATGTATGTGATATAAAATTTATGTTCAAAGTTATGAGACAAACCAGACTTTGTTTTAGGGCTTAAAATTTTGCTTAATCCACTTCTTTTATGGTGGTTAGCATATAAATCAAGTTGTATATATGATATATATCTAGAAGCCTCATGGTGAAAAAGAGACAATATATAAGTGATAATTTCTGTCATTATCCCTTGGGTACATTCTCACTGTCTGACTTCCTGTGCTCACAACTTGATAGATAAATAAATTCTAAATTTAGTCTGAGAAGGAATAAATCTTTAACTTAGAAGTTGAATATAAAAGCTTCATTGAACAGATGATTATTTCCCTAAAGAAATAAGCAGTCATGTCTGACACATGGCAAGGCCACTGATTCAATGTTTATTTAGAAACAAAATTAAATTATATGGTAATGAATTTCCCGAGTACATGCGGATCTCTGTATTAATGCTAACATATCAAGTCTTTTATTTTTTCTTGAACATTATTTAACACATTTAAAATGATTACCTTGATAGATCCAATTGTTTGTGAGGGTGGTGAGTTCAAATTATCGTTGTCACTCAATTGCTGAGTCATGTTCAGCTCTTTGCAACCCCATGGGCTGCAGTATGTGAGGCTTCCCTTCACTATCTCCTGGAGTTTGTTCAAATTCATTGAGTCAGTGATGCTATCTAACCATCTCAGCTATCAAGATAGTTACATTTTTATGGCATGATGTCAGAATAATTAAATTGCTGTAGCCACATTACCATCAAGCTATTTTATGCAATATCCCAAAATGTTTAAGAATGCCAAAGGACTGATACTGACAAAACTGCTCCTACACCCTTTATCTTAGAGAGCTAGATTTTTATTTCATTAATAAAGGACACTGTTTTCTGCCTCACCTCTATATTTCAGATGCTTCGCATAGAGCTAGCATAATCAAGTTTCAATAATTGCTTGTTAAATTCATCAGTAAAAAATAAGTGACATAACTAAAAGTATGATTTAATGAGACTAAAAAGCCACAAAAGCTGCATTGAAAGGGAATATTGGTGAAAAAGGATTATGAAATCTTTTTTAAAATATCCAACTAAAATCCCTCTGGGAGAACAAGGGGTTTAAAGTAAGAGATGTCAAGGGGAAAAAAAAGAAAGTCTCTTGGGAATTGTCCTAAATCAAGTGGAAGATGCTGGGTTGTTTACTGAACCTAGAACAGAGGTTCTAACTGTATCTATGCCACTGTTGTTCTGCTCACTTGCTCAGTCATGTTTGACTCCTTGCAGCCCCACAGACCTGGCCCTTCTGGCTCCTCCATCCATGGGATTTCCCAGGTAAGAAAATTGGAGTGGGTTGCCATTTCTTTCTGCAGGGAATCTTCCAAGCCTGGGATCAAACCCACATCTCCTACTTGATAATTAAAGGGAAAAAGCAGAAGTGGGAAAAGTTGGAGATATTTACTTTACAGTGCTTGGGATTAATGTGTCACTCACTATGCTGTGGGAATAAACAACACCCTCCCCACCCCCCAGTTAGTTGGCAAAGCGATGATCAGAACTGTGCAAAATTAGACTTAAAAAACGTCCCATTTGATTTTGTTGTTATTAAGTAATCAACAGTGACATTATTTTCCAAGATAAAAGCACAAATATTTTCTAAGAAAAGTAGCCTGCATGGAAAAAGAGTGAGTTGTGAACAAAACGACTAGTCATATGCATTCATAGCTCACAGGTAGATTTTAGCATGGAGAGATATTCAGATAATCAACCACTATTTCACTAATTTAAGCATGTTCATCCTGTGTTTATGCCTCACATGAAGGACTTTGGCTGAGTATGTATGGTTTTAGGGTCACTCCCAAGGTTGTAACAGAGCTATTGGCTGGGGTTATAATGTCTGAAGGCTTGATGGAGACTGAAGAATCCATTCTAGGCTCACTCACCAGGTTGTTTGAAAGCGGTTTCAGTTACTCAACACATGAACATTTCTATAAGGCCATTAGCAGCAGGACAGACACTTAAATCCCCAGAGCTAGGGATCTCAGAGAGGAAGAGAATGCATACAACAGAAACAGATGCCACTGTTCCATTTATAAAACTATCTTGGAAATTGCACATCCTAATTCATACAGAATCCTCTTGGTCACACAGACCCACCCTGAGGCAGTGTGGAAAAGGACCCCACAAAGTGTGAAGGACGAGACGTGGGGATCACTGGGAATATCTGGGAGCTGACCGCCTGACTCCTGAAGCATCGGCGCCTCTGACCCTGCTTATAGTCTCAGTCAGATGTAACTTAAAATGCTAAGTGTGTCTTATGTTAGTCGCTCAGGCGTGTCCAACTCTTTGCGACCCCACGGACTGCAGCCCACCAGGCTCCTCTGTCCATGGGATTCTCCAGGCAAGAATGCTGGAGTGGGTTGCCATTCTCTTCTCCAGAGGACCTTCCTGACCCAGGGATCAAACCCAGGTCTCCCTTATTGCAGGCAGGTTCTTTACCATTGGAGCTACAGGGAAGCTCCAAGTGTGTCTGACCTTATGATTTTGTAGGGCTGATAAGGTTCATTTCATGATGAAGGATTTGGGGTATACAGTCACTTGATGTCCCATGGTCAGCCGTGCTCTCGGCTGGGAGTTGTTGGGAGTTGTTTTTTCAAAGCGCTGAACTTCCTGCTGCAGATATAATGGACCTGCTTCAGAACCCAATTATTCTAGGTTATGATGCTCCCATGGATCTTGTCTCATCATTTATATATAGTATCTTTTCTCACTTTTGATAGCATCAAAACCAAATCATCTTCCAGATTTAGTGGTTCAAGGGACAGAGTTGCTTACATGGCTTACATTATAGTCTGGACTTGCTACAGAGCAAATTTCTGTTCTAGGCTTCACACACAACAGTTAGCCCTTTGTAACATCACCATATGGGTCCCAACACTTTTTCCTAGATGTATAGTATACCATCTCCAGAATTCCCAGAGGCTCACTGGGAATTTGCATCTAAACCTGAGGAAATCTTGCACTTTGACTCTGTAACGGGATGGCACTGCTGTGCTCTGCGAGAGAATGTAAGTTAATCTTACATGTGGGGAAGAACGCGAGCCTCCTTTGGGGGTCTGAGGGCAGACTGTAGTCTGCCTTCAGTCTTCCTTGCCTAGTGCTTTCAGTCTCTGTGAGCGGCCCTCTTCACATTAAATAGGGCTGACATATGTTAGCATCACCAGCGTGCATGCGTGCCGAGTCGCTTCTGTCCTGTCTGACCTGTTAAGCACTGCGGACCGTAGCCTGCCAGACTTTTCTGTCCGTGGGATTCTCCAGGCAAGCATCCTGCATGGACTGCCATGCCCTCCTCCAGGGGATATTTCTGACCCAGGGATCAAACCCACATCTCTTATGTCTCCTGCACTGGTGGGAGGGTTCTTTACCACTGGTACCAGCTGGGAAGCCCTAGTATCACTAGGATATTGTATAAATGATGGAGTTTGACTTCTAAAATCAGGTCATAAAAAACACTGTTGCTTTCATCCTGTCCTCCGAAATTAAGACCTTTTGCCAATAGCCAGAGTTTAACTGAGACCTTGTGCCAGTAGTTACCTGAGGGATATCTTGGCAGCACATGGTCCAACCCCAGTCAAGCCTTCAGATGATGCTAGCTCTAGTTGACATCCCAGCTGTGACCTATTGACAGATCCCAAGAAAGAACAATGCAGCTAAGCTGCTCCTGAATTTCTGATTCACAGAAACCTGAAATTAATGAATGTTTGTTGTTTAAAACCTCTAACTTTTTTAAAACATCACTAATTAGCTAATAGAACTAAACCTAGCCTGGGAAGAAAAGCAGTGGACTTTGTATTCAAATGGACCATCTGTAATGTTTGACAGGATATCTAATCTGGAGATCTAGTATTCAGCAAGACTGAATGTATAATATGCATCAATAAATATTGATTGAAGTCTCTCCAATAGGTTTATAAGTTATCTGATCTACTGCCATCATGGATGTTAATTAAATCAGAACCAGAGTTAGAATCTTTTTTTTTTTTTTTGAAATTTCCTCTTCACCGTGGAATAGAGGTAGGCAATAAAGCTGCTTTTACACAGCAATATTCCTAGGGATTAATTGCAAAAACAGAACCAAGTTGAATTTCAAGGTTTCCTATTTTTCTTTCTAACAGGAAAAGGAGGAAACCCAGCACTCAGAATGAACTGATGGGAATGATAAGGGAAGCTTTAGGCAAACAATTTTAACCATATTAATAATGAACACACAGAGTTAGATGTAACTGAAGCTACTTAGCAGGTGCACACACACGTCTGTACGTATATACCTCTACAAGCAATCCCATGTATGCTACTGAAATACTCTGATTTTTTGCTCAGAGGGTACCTTTCTCAGAAGATAAGTGTTTGGAGACAGACCCTGAAAGGAATATGGCTACAAGCTATAGATGAGAGTCACTCTGACTTGTAACTTTTATATAGGCAGGTCATTGTCATTTAGTTACTAAGTCGTGTCTGACTCTTGCGACCCCATGGACTGTGGCCTGCCAGGCGCCTCTGTTCATGGGATTCTCCAGGCAAAGATACTGGAGTGGGTTGCCATTTCCTTCTCCAGGGGATCTTCCTGACTGAGAAATTGAACCTGAGTCTCCTGCATTGCAGGTATATTCTTTACCAACTGAGCTACAAGGAAAGCCCTCATGTAGGCTGAAGGTAAGCTCAAATCTGCAAAATTCCTTTAAAGTTTAATTCTGCCCAAAGTAGCTTAGATTTTTCATTTTTCTTCCTTACAGAATGACACAGATCTTACAAAAAATGACATTTATTTTTTTGAAGATAAAAATAAGAAGTGATATAATTAAAACTCATTTTGAATCATCTTGGGAAGGACTGAAAGTGAAAATATCTCTGTCGTGCCTGACCTTTGTGACCTTGGGCTATACAGTCTGTGGAATTCTCCAGGCCAGAATATTGGAGTGGGTAGCCTTTTTTTTATCCAGGGGATCTTCCCAACCCAGGGATAGAACCCAGAACTCCCACATTGCAGGCGAAATCTTTACCAGCTGAACCACAAGGGAAGCCCTTGGGAAGGATTACAAATTTTTAAATGAGCATTTTATCACCATGGTTAGAAAACGGTGGAGCCTCATCTGTATTGTCAGTACAAAATTAGAATTCTTGCAATCACTTAATTAGCTGTTATGTGTCCTATAACATATGTTGAATTTGCATCGTGACTAAGAAATACAAAGGCTAAGACCTGCAGATGTTCCTGAGAGAGTGAAAAGGAATGGTTCTCCTGGGAGCTAGTTGTGCAGCTTTACAATGACGAAAGGTGCCTTTCCCTTGTATCACGAGTCACACTGAGGCCTTTTGAAATCAATTGCAACCACAAGTATGCCTTGCATAAGGGGCCCTCAGCAATAAGTTGCTGGTTTTAGGTCATTATACATTTTGGAAGGGAAGCGGGAGAGGGTTAAACGGCCAATCAGAGAAGAGGCGTTGACCTGTCTAGGGAGCTCCTTGACAAGGACAGGCACCTAGGGAGGCTCCCTTTGAGAAAACCATGAAGACCCCCAACTGAAAGAAAAAGACTTATCAACATTGAGACTCTGCATACCCAGAGGAAGTCTGAGACAGACCATCTTGTGCTAATTAATTAAGACTTTTTCTTTCATTTAGCCCTTCTCTATACCCTCAGTTCCAATCCTAGATGTATAACATACTGTTTTGGAAGGGGGAAGGAGCTGAAGATGACCAATTAAGATCTCAACCATGGTCCCCTTCCCCACTGTCAGCTCCCTGGCCCAGGGGAATCTCAAACTGGCAGATGGGACAAGCTTGCATGTTACATGAAGTTGAGTGTTGAGATGACTAAGCTGGCTTGGCTATTTCTTTTATTACCTCAGAGTAAAAATTCATGATCACCTTTAAAGCCAAATGTCAGAACTTAGTACACTGAGTAGATTTGAAGATATTGGGCTGGCCAAAAAGTTTGTCTGGATTTTTCTTAAGAGGTTCAGAGAAACCTGAATGAACTTTTTGGCCATCCCAGTATATGAGGCAGAGTGGGAAAAATAAAGTTACTTTCTGATTCTACCTTATTGAGTACTCATTACACAGAAGAAAAAAAATATAAGCAGTACCAGGTACATAGTAAGTACTCAGAAAACATCGATTTTATTATTTATTACTTCTATTGCATAGCTCTGTGTATACACGTATTCAGCATTGAAAAGAAAATCTACTTTCATTTTTTGCCAAGGATGACATAGATACTAACATCAGAATGACCATGGCAAAATGTTGATGTTTTACATACATTAAACTTCATCTTTCTTGTTCAAACATATTTTTGTTCAGAAGGAAAATTTTTCCTTTTTTTTTTTTTTTGGAGGAGGGGTTGGGCTTTCTTCATAAAGTGATCATTAAATTTGTCATGGGTGAAAAAGATATAATTCATTGTAAAAGTTATTCTGCTATGTTGTTTACTTACAGTAAATATAATGCAACCAAACGAGGTATATGCAAAAGGTTTGTAGATACTGAGAGTCTTGCTCCTGGCCAAAACCAATGTGTGATCTTTCAGGCCTGACCTCAAGCAATTATGTGGCATTGCATTGCAGGCCTCATGGGGGAAAGTGACTGTTCACACACTAAACTGGGCACATCGCCAGGATATTACAGGCCCTGGAAGGAGTTTCAGTCAATGACTCAAGGCTGCCAAGACCAGCCAAGTTCATAAGTGTATTAGCATTTCTAGCCCAGGCATCTTTATCCTGAGGCCATTTTACTAGACAGCCTTGGCTAAGACGCTTTTCTCCACTAGACCCTGCTTTTCTAACACTAGCCCTCTCCTCTCTCCCTCATCTGGCTCTTCAGGTCCATAAGGACGCTTTGCAGGCATCTTTGTTCAGCGAGAAGATGACTCCAGTTTCCGCTACAAGTCACCTGACCGTCTCCTATTACTATTCAGCGGGGGGAAATGAAACGGTTGGGAGTCGGTGCCTTTATTTTCTGCCTCTTACTTTTACTGTCACAATAAATGAACAAAAGCGCGATTGCTACTTCCCGTTTAGCTCCTGTTCTAACTGACCACTTCTGCTCCTGGCAAACTCAGCAGATGAAGCTTTCATCAGAATCTCAAAGAGGACTGGCACTCTCAGAATGATAAAGCATCTTGCTTGATGAGTCTTCCGCCATCTAGAAGCTTAGCTGTGTGACAGAATAAGAATGGATTTGAAGAAGTCTCTCGAGCATAATGCAATGTGTTTTTCAAACACTTGTTGAAGGGCTCAAGGAAGCCCTTGATCCACAATGAAGCAGACCAAGAAGCATACATAATAAAAGCTGTGTTTTCTATAGTGGTGAATATGTACAAAGCTCAGCTCTCTGCACATTACATTTTTTTATCTTGTTTAAGCATGAAAGAGACCTAAGAGGTGGGTGCTATCATTATTCTCATTTTATTAAAAACAAACTAAAGCAAAGAGTGACTAAGAAATCCTAACAGTATTATAAAACTAGTATGATGTTTGACTACAAAGTTTGATTTCTCAACCACAGTATTACCTTCTACAGCAAAAATAAAAACTCTTCATTCTTTGACTCTTGGGAAAATTTCCATAAGAGCTAATTTATCCAGAATATATCATTTGTCTTATAATTTACCTTAATACACAGGGAATAATAAAACTTAATAGGTATGAGTATTCTTAATAGTTTTTATTTCCTTAATTATCACCTATTCAGCTGCCTTCAATCCCATGAACTTTTACCAACTTTGCCTCTGTATTTGATCCTAACTACAACACCCAAATACGTTTTTGTTAGGCCTGTCATATTTAGGCAAGTGAGTCACTTTTCTAGGTCATTAACTCTGATGATTTGTTCTTCTAATAGCAAATAGTATTGTATAACCAGCAGACACTACTTACTTTCAGAATCTTAGAGTTCATGTTTTTATTCCCATATCTTAATATTCAGTTCAGCTCAGCTCAGTCACTCAGTCGTGTCCAACTCTTTGCAACCCCATGGACTGCAGCACACCAGGCCTCCCTGTCCATCACCAAGTTCACTCAAACCCATGTCCATAGAGTCAGTGATGCCATCCAACCGTCTCATCCTCTGTCGTCCCCTTCTCCTCTTCCCCCAATCCCTCCCAGCATCAGGGTCTTTTCCAATGAATGAGTCAGCTCTTTGCCTCAGGTGGTCAAAGTACCACCTGAGTTTCAGATGAGTTTCAGCTTCAGCATCAGTCCTTCCAGTGAACACCCAGGACTGATCTCATTCAGGATGGACTGGTTGGATCTCCTTGCAGTCCAAGGGACTCTCAAGAGTCTTCTCCAACACCACAGTTCAAAAGCATCAATTCTTCAGTGCTCAACCTTCTTTATAGTCCAACTCTAACATCCATACATGACCACTGGGTAAACCATAGCCTTGACTAGATGAACTTTTGTTGGCAAAGTAATGTCTCTGCTTTTTAATATGCTGTCTAGGTTGGTCATAACTTTCCTTCCAAGGAGTAAGCGTCTTTTAACTTCATAACTGCAATCACCATCTGCAGTGATTTTGGAGCCCAGAAAAATAAAGTCAGCCACTGTTACCACTGTTTCCCCATCTATTTGCCATGAAGTGATGGGACCAGATGCTATGATCTTAGCTTTCTGAATGTTGAGTTTTAACCCAATTTTTTCACTTTCACTTTCATCAAGAGACTCTAGTTCTTCTTCACTTGCTGCCATAAGGGTGGTGTCATCTGCATATCTGAGGTTATTGATATTTCTCCCGGCAATCTTGATTCCAGCTTGTGCTCCTTCCAGCCCAGGCTTTCTCATGATGTACTCTGCATATGAGTTAAATAAGCAGGGTGACAATATACAGCCTTGACATACTCCTTTTCCTATTTGGAACCAGTTTGTTGTTCCACGTCCAGTTCTAACTGTTGCTTCCTGACCTGCATACATGTTTCTCAAGAGGCAGGTCAGGTGGTCTGGTATTCCCATTTCTTTCAGAATTTTCCACAGGTTATTGTGATCCACACAGTCAAAGGATTTTGTGTAGTCATTAAGGCAGAAATGTATGTTTTTGTGGAACTCTCTTCCTTTTTTGATCATCCAGCAGATGTTGGCAGTTTAATCTCTGGTTCCTCTGGCTTTCCTAAAGCCAGCTTGAACATCTGGAAGTTCACGATTCATATATTGCTGAAGGCACATGGTAATCTTGAGAATCACCAACAAATTGTTATATACCCTCAGTCATCACTGTTTGAAAGTGGTACATTTTGTGCTATATTTCATTATATCCCCCCTTTCCAATCATTTTAATAATTGTAAAAATTTTTATGATTTATGACTACAAATATAAATCCCTAATATCTACAGAAAGACGAGCTATCTTGGCTTCATATATAAAACTGGGCTTCGGAATCAGACGGACAATGTTGCTAATCTTAACTCTAGCTCTGAAAAACTGCATCATTTTGGAGAGGTGTTTACTTGTCTTGGGCCTCAGTCTCTTCACTGTGAAAGGAGGATTACCCTCACTGTGCAGTTATTTTGAAAAAAATCTAGGAAATGTATCAAAAATACTTGGCTCACTGCTTGACAGTCAATAATAAAAAGGTCAAACCATTTTTGACAGCTCAGCTTCTGTTAAGAGCTTTAGACTTTTTATCTGATTTTATTCAATCCTCACAAGAACATTATATAGTTGCAGACTTGTTGCAAGAAATGATGTTGTCCCCATTTCTTCATTTTCTGAAAAAAGGCACATACATACTCCATTTCATATTTTATTATTGAGAGCAGTTCTGTGGACTGAATTATTGTCCCTCACAAAATTCATATATTGAAACCCTAACTCCCAATGTAACCATATTTAGAGATAGGACCTTTGGGAGGTAATTAAAATCAAATGAGTGTATGAGGGTAGAGCCCTCATGATGGCATTAGCGGCTTTATAAGACTAAAGGAAGTTTGTTCTCTCTCTCCTCCATTGAGGACACAGAGAAAAGTTGGCTCTCTGCTGACAGAAAGAGAGGCTTTAGCGGGTACCATCTGAGGACACCTTGATCGTGGACTTCTAGATGTTGACCCTAGATTCCGGAACTGTGAGAACTTAAGTTAACTTAACTTAACTTCCAGAACTTAAACTATTGTTTAAGACACCCAGTCTACGGTATTTTGGCATAGCAGCCCAAGTAGATTAACGCAAGCTGAGATGTAATACCAATATACCCTTATTATTTAAAATAATAATCATCTGATTGCAAAGTTTGTTCCAGCAATTAAATTTCAATTATCAAATTGTATATACTTTTAATAGCTCCATCAAATAACCATTTCCTCTTTCTCTCATGCATTGTTCTTCCCTAATAATACCACCTAAAATATAGTCCCCTTATTCTGTTTTCTTTTCTCAAGAGAGACATTACATTCTTGAGGACAGAGATTATTTTTTTTTCAACTTTTAATTTTGTGTAAAATATAGCAGAACCTTACTAAATACTTAATGGAGCTAATGAAATAATGTGATGGAAGGAGATTAACTTTTGTGCCACATACTTTGTACTATTTGATTATGTTGAGGAGAGGGATGTGTTATTTATTTACTTTAGTGAAAAAAATTCATAAATACTTTATATAGTGTGAGCTCATTCATGTCTATTTCATAGGTATATACAGAGAAAGTTATACATAGATATATATACGTGAGGGACAGAGTTATACACACACACATGACGATACGACGCATGCATGTGCTACTGTGGCCTTCGATATATTTTACCTTGTGAACTTCATTTGAGTCTTAACAATACTGTCTTTAAATATTGATACTTAAAATTGGTGACTGGCAGTTTGGTCAAAATTTCCATTTTATTTTATTTTTGTCTGTGACTGGTTACAAATGAACTATACGTCCTTAAAAGCAATAATGCCAGCTTAACATCTCTTTCCATGAGGATTCTCTTCACTCATCTTCAATGTGGTAAGGAATACTAAAAAACTGCTTTTCTCTCATAACATTCCCCAATATTTCTCTCTCTTTACCCACATAAAATTTATCCAGCTATTCTGCTTTAATAAAACATTCTACAGCATTAAACCCGGGGTGATGGAACAGAAGCACCATAAATGTTTCCATGATAACCACAAATGCATCAAGCCTTGAAGTTCACTCTTCTCTGAACATGAAATTCACTTTTCTGGGCTCCCCTGGTGGTCCAGTGGTTAGGAGTCTGCCTGCTGGAGAGGGGACACAGGTTCGATCCCTGGCCTGGAAGACTCCACATCAGTCCAGTAGCAGTTCATCGCTCAGTCATGCCCACTCTTTGCGACCCCATGAATCGCAGCACGCCAGGCTTTTCTGTCCATCACCAACTCCCAGAGCTTACTCAAACTCATGTCCATTGAGTCGGTGATGCTATACAACCATCTCATTCTCTGTCGTCCCCTTCTCCTCCTGCCTTCAAACTTTCCCAGCATCAGGGTCTTTTACAATGAGTCAGTTCTTCACAACAGGTGGCCAAGTACTGGATCTTCAGCTTCAGCATCAGTGCTTCTGATGAATATTCAGGAATGATTTCCTTTAGAATTGACTGGTTTGATGTCTCTGCAGTCCACGCGACTCTCAAGAGTCTTCTCCAACACCACAGTTCAGAAGCATCAGTTCTTCGGGGCTCAGTTTTCTTTACGGGCCAGCTCTCACATCCATACATGACCACTGAAAAAACCTTAGTTTTAACTAGATGGACATTTTTTTGGTAAAGTAACTTCTCTGGTTTTTAATATGCTGTCTAAATTGCTATGTTTCCTTCCAAGGGGCAAGTGTTTTATAATTTCATGGCTGCAGTCACTGTCTGCAGTGGTTTTGGAGCCCAGGAAAATAAAGTCTGTCAGTGTGGCCATTGTTTCCCTGTCTATTTGCCATGAAGTGATGGGACCGGATGCCATGATCTTCATTTTTTGAATGTTGAATTTTAAGCCAGGTTTCCCGTTCTCCTCTTTCACTTTCATCAAGAGGCTCTTGTGTTCCTTTTCGCTTTCTGCTTATGAAGGGCGGTGTCACCTGCATGTCTGAAGTTATTGATATTTCTCCTGGCAATCTTGATTCTAGCTTGTGTTTCATCCAGCCTGGCATTTTGCATGATTATATGCATATGCCTGGCATATGCAGAGTATTCTGCATATAAGCCAAATAAGCAGGGTGACAATATACAGCCTTGATGTACTCATTTCCCAATTTGGAACCAGTCTATTGTTCCATATCTAGTTCTAACTGTGGTTTCTTGACCTGCATAAAGATTTCTCTGGAGGCAGGTAAGGTGGCCTGGTATTCACAGCTCTTTAAGAATTTTCCACAGTTTGTTGTGATCCACAGAGTCAAAGGCCTTGGTGTAGTCAATAAAGCAGAAGTAGATGTTTTACTGGAATTCTCTTGCTTTTTTCTATAACCCCATGGATGTTGGCAATTTGATCTCTGGTTCCTCTGCCTTTTCTAAATCCACCTTGAACATCTGGAAGTTTTTGTTCATGTGTTGTTGAAGCCTGGCTTGGCCAACTTTGAGCATTACTTTCCTAGCATGTGAAATGAGTGAAATTGTGTGGTATTTTGATTATTCTTTGGCATTGCCTTTCTTTGGGATTGGAATGAAAACACTTTTTCCAGTCCTGTGGCCACTGTTTAATTTTCCAAATTTGCTGGCATATTGAGTACAACACTTTCACAGCATCGTCATTTAGGATTTGAAATAGCTCAGCCAGAATTCCATCACCTCTACTAGCTTTGTTCGTCATGATGCTTCCTAAGGCTCATTTGACTTCACATTCCAGGATGTCTGGCTCTAGGTGAGTGATCACACCCTCAAGTTTATCTGGGTCACTAATAAATTTTTTATGTAGTTCTTCTGTATGTTCTTGCCACCTCTTCTTAACATCTTCTGCTTCTGTTAGGTCTATACCATTTCTGTCCTTTACTGTGCCCATCTTTGCATGAAATGCTCCTTTGGTATCTCTAGTTTACTTGAAGAAATCTCCGGTCTTTCCCATTCTATTGTTTTCCTCTATTTCTTTGCCTTGATCACTGAAGAAGGCTTTCTCATCTCTCCTTGCTATTCTTTGGAACTCTGCATACAGATGGGTATATCTTTCCTTTTCTCATTTGCCTTTCACTTCCCTTGTTTCCTCAGCTATTTCTACGGCCTTGTCAGACAACCATTTTACCTTTTTGCATTTCCTTTTCTTGGGGATGGTCCTGATCCCTGCCTCCTGTACAGTGTTACAATCCTCCATTCATAGTTCTTCAGGCTATGAAGATCTATCAGGCTATCAGTCTATCAGATCTAATCCCTTGAATCTATTTCTCACTTCCACTGTATAATCAAAGCGGTTTTCTTTAGGTCATACCTGGATGGTCCAGTCCTTTTTCCTACTTTCTTCAATGTAAGTCTGAATTTTGAAATGAGCAGTTTATGATCTGAGCCACAGTCAGCTCCCCGTCTTGTTTTTGTTGAGTGTATCTTCTCCATCTTTGGTTGCAAAGAATATAATCAGTCTGATTTTGGTACTGACCACCTTGTGACGTCCATGTGTAGAGTCATCTCTTGTGTTGCTGGAAGAGGGTGTTTGCTATGACCAGTGGGTTCTCTTGGTAAAACTTGATTAACCTTTGCCCTGCTTCATTCTGCACTCCAAGAGCAAACTTGCCTGTTACTCCAGGTATCTCTTGACTTCCTGCTTTTGCATTCCAGCCCCTTCTGATGAAAAGGACATCTTTTTAAGGTGTTAGTTCTAGAAGGCCTTGTAGGTCTTTATAGAACTGTGAAACTTCAGCTTCTTCAGGATTATTGGTTGGAGCATAGACTTGGATTACTGTGATATTGAAAGATTTGCCTTGGAAATGAACAGAGATCTTTCTGTCATTTTTGAGATTGCATCCAAGTACTGCATTTCAGATTCTTTTGTTGACTATGATGGCTACTCCATTTCTTCTAAGGGATTCTTGCCCACAGTAGTAGATATAATGGTCATATAAATTCACCCATTCCAGTCCATTTTAGTGTGCTGATTCCTAAAATGTCAATGTTCACTCTTGCCATCTCCTGTTTGACCACTTCTAATTCACCTTGATTCATGGACCTAATATTCCAGGTTCCTATGCAATATTGTCTTTTTACAGCATCAGACTTTACTTCCATCACCAGTCACATCCAAAACTGGGTGTTATTTTCACTTTGGCTCCATCTCTTCATTGTCTCTGGAGTTATTTTTCCAGTCTTCTCCAGTAGCATATTGGACACCTACTGACCTGGGGAGTTCATCTTTCAGTGTCCTGTCTTTTTGCCTTTTCATACTGTTCATGGTGTTCTCAAGGCAAGAATACTGAAGTGGCTTGCCATTCCCTTCTCCAGTGGAGCAAGTTTTGTCAGAGCTGTCCACCATGACCAGTCCATCTTGGGTGGCCCTACAAGGCATGACTCAGAGTTGCGTTGAGTTAGACAAGGCTGTGATTCATGTGATCAGTTTGGTTAGTTTTCTGTGATTTGGTTTTCATTCTGTTTGCCCTCTGATTGATAAGGATAAGAGGCTTAAGGAAGCTTCCTGATGAGAGAGACTGACTATGGGGGAAACTGGGTCTTGTTCTAATGGGCGGGACCATGCTCAGAATTAAAGTAAATCTTAAATCCAATTTTCTGTTGATGGGCAAGGCTGTGTTCTCTCCCATTACCTTAGGGGTAATAACTATAATGGAGACCTCCTTCGAAAGGACTTGCACAGGCACTGTTGTATTCAGTGCCCCTGAGCCTGCAATGGGCCCCTGCTGGCCCACAACTCCAGCGGAGACTCCTGGACACCCCCGCGCTGTGGGGCATCTAGGCCTGTGTGCCCACACTGCGGAGCTCACTCGCAGCAACTCCTGAAGCCCGCGTGCTCCACGCCCTAGAATGTTCTGCCTTCTTTGATCCCTTGCTGACTCTTTTCCCAACAAATACTGCTTATTTTTCCAGATCTCCTGGTGTTTCAACTTCTCTAATGCACATTTTCTGTTTTTCTCAGCATTTTTTTTTCACTTTCTAATACCTGCACTCACAGTCTTTGGTCCCATAACATTTTTTTTTTTAAACGAATAGCTATCTTGTGCAATCACAGTTATAACGAGGTATGTTTTATCAACTATGCAGTCTCACCCAAGTACACATATTGAGTTATGCACACACTCTTAACCTCTGTTGGCTCTGTGAGTGTTAGAGCGTTCTACAGTAGTTTACTTCTTTTCTGGGAGTTTGGTTGGAAAGATTGAATGAAGGAGTTTGCCTAAACATTGCTTTCACATTTGCTTTTTTTCATCCTATAGAATAAGGATTGACTCAATTCATGTACAAACCTGGTACTCAAGTAAGTGGCGAGCAGGGTTAGCTCAACTTCTGCCATGCCTCTTGACTCTGGCCCCAGACTGCGTGGTCATCTCTTTCCCCTCGGGATTCTATCTCCAGCCTCTCCCGTACATGTTGTCCTCTTTAGATGTGTTCCATTTCCTCCCCTATCGTTCAGCCCAGAAGAAGCATGTTTATTCCTCAGGGAGTCTGTAGCAGCATTATAAACTCTCTTCTCTGTGCATTCTTGTTAAAGCACTGATTCACTCGGATATCACTCTCTTCAAGAGCCAATACTGGAAATAAAATATGAACAAATCTAATCTGAATATTGCCCCTGTTGTACTTTTTAGGATCCCCTATCACAATGTTACTTTTCCTTAAGGAATAATGTATAATTATGAATAAATGGAGTAGCAAACTCAATGAAAAATGAGAAAGAATAGTTCAATGACTAATATTACATGTATATTTCATCATGCCTATACTGTGAAGGCTACCAGGTCAGACTATATCTTATTCACATAGTACAATACCTGCATTCAATGACTAAAGTTAATCTGCATTTCTCTAATTGTATGTTTAAGTATGTATTTATTCTTCAATTTGAACTTTAAAACAATTTAAAAATCTTTTAGACATAACACAGCACCAAAAGGTATATATGTATAGCTTACTCTGTAGCCTTAATTCAGGAACATAGTACATCTTCATCAAATTTTATAATAACCCAAGCTCAGTAGGAAAGCCACTGTATGCTGTCCTCTCCTGCATTTGCAGGCAGCCAGACGCTTTAATTAGTGAAACACTTGGCAGCTATTGTTCTCATGACAGTTTTCTCTGTGATGTCTGATTGTCGTGTTCTCTGCTTAGCTGACAGTGAGGTGGTCATTGTGCTCACAGGAGTAGAGCTCCCACTTCCCTTCTCTTCTCTGGACTCCATTGTCCATGATTTACTCGTTGTCTGTCTTCCTCGTCCTCTGTCCCTCCGTCCCTAGCCCCCTTGCTCTCTGTCTTCCCCATTCTCTCATCTGTCACCCGTGTGTCTGTCTCTATAAATACACACACTCATATATACATATGTCCTATCTGCTCTATTTCTATAGTGAACTCTGACTAGCACAGAAATAAAATCATTACTATGATGTGGAAAAACAATTATATTTTAACAATGTTATGCATTTTTATTGGTTTCTTAGCTAATGTCAAAATCTCTACCTATACATTGTGATAAGTGATTCACACTTATTTTAAGTGATTCACACTTATTTTAATGACTTATTCACACTTACTTTAATTCTGAGCAAATGATTCACATGTGTTATATATAATCCAGGATAATATTATCTGATTTTATATATGAGAGGATGAGGCTCAGAGAAGTAAATAACTTCTCCAAGATGACCTGGGTGGTGGTTGCTGAACCACTGTTTGAGTTCAATATTGTTTTAATTTGACGTCCATTTCCTTTCTTATTCTATTAGATGGATTTTCTTTAAAGCAACTTCTAAATAATTGGACATTTTTGGTAATGCAAAGATCATAGAGTGGCAACTGTATATATTTTTAACATTTTTGCTAGAAATTTCTTCCAGATTGTGAGTGGGATCTTACCATGGTTTTGCCTTCTATAGCTACATTTTCATGTCAGCTCTTGAAGCACTTGAAACTATTTGACCCAAAATAGTCTCTCTTTTTATGTTTTGTCATAGGAAACAACAGAGAAGGAAAATTTCTCTCTTTTCAGTGTTTTTACTGATATCATCTGCTTAACTGTCCACAGGTCTCTGGCTTCTTGTTTCTAGGGCCAGAGAGGAGGTGTTGCAACAATTTTGTATAGACTGGGGAAAACTTCTTCAAGTTTTCTACTGCTTAGCTTGAAGAAAATGAAAAACATTACATTAGATCATTGCTCCTTAAAAAAAAAAAAAGGTACAGGGGAAAATATTGTAGGCTTTTAGATTTAACTACAAAGGAGGAATCTAATGACTAGAAGGTACTGGGAAAATTTAGCATGTATGGTTACACTATAACAATATTTTAAAATAAGTCAGTTTAATAAAGTTATAAAACATTATTTACATTCAAGCCAAATTTTCACTTTTTCTTATAATCACTTTTATTGAAGTAAATATACATATGATAGGCCTTCCCAGGTGGTGCTAGTGGTAAAGAATTTGCCTGCCAATCTGGAGACCTAAGAGACAAGGATTTGATCTGTGGGTTGGGAAGATGTAGATTCTCCTACATTTTCAAATCATGGAATTCTCCAGGCAACCCACTCCAATATTCTTGCCTGGAGAATCCCACGGACAGAGGAGCCTGACAGGCTACAGTCCACTGGGTCTCAAAGAGTCAGAAATGACTGACGCTACTTAGCATGCATTGCATGCATACATATGATAAATTACATATATTTTGCTGGGAAGTTTGACAAATGTAAACCCTGGTGTAAAGACTACCTTAACCAAGATAAAAACAGAAAGCTGCCTCATGCCTCACTGCAGAGAATCTTACTCAGCCCTCTGGCCTTGGTAACTATCAATCTGATTGCTGCCACAACAGATTAGTTTTGGCAGTTTTTTTAAATTCATATAAATGGAACCATACAGTAGGTACTCTTTTGTACCTGTCTCTTTTCAATCAGCGTAATGAAGGTGAGATTTATTCTTGTTGTACACATGAGTACATTGTTCCTTCTTAACACTGAGCACTATTCCTTCACTCAGTAAAGGAATTCAGCAGAGTTGATATTTTGAGTATGTTATGAGGTTGGGAATGAAGTTCTTTAATTATCATTATGTATGTCTGATACTTTCATCACTTGTTTTATAAAAAGACTATCCTTTCTCCTCTAAATTTCCTTAGCAACTTTTTGGAAAATCGGTTTGTCATAGACCTGTGACTATTTCGAGGTGCACTATTCTGTTTCACTGATGCTTATCTCCTTTTACCATTATTTCACTGTTCTGATATCTGCAGCTTTATACTCTTGAAATCAGATTGTGTAAATTTTTCAGTCTTGCTCGTTTCAAATTCATTTACCTATGAACAAATGAATCTCTTCATATGAATTTTGGTAATAATTTATCAATTTCTTCAAAAAATAATCTTGCTATTGTATAGACTGTATAGATTTATAGAAAATTTATATCTTAACAGTACTGAGTTTTCCAATTCATGAACATATTATAAAATATCTTGCCCTTATTATGTTATCTGATATTTTAATACATGTTTTGAAGAGGTTCTGTGCTGTTCTAATGTTTTCAGTCATTTTATAATGAATATCTAATTCATGTTGAGTTTTTATCATGAATGTGTTGACTTTTGTGTCTTCTACTAAGATTGCAATATGTTCCTAGCTCTCTTTTTTGTGAAAATACCAAAATAAATTGCTTAATTTTCAAATGTCTAACCTTTTGTTATTAGGATGAAATTCAATTTTATGTACTGTTCAGTTCAGTTCAGTCACTCAGTCATATCCGACTCTTTGTGACCCCATGAACTGCAGCACGCCAGGCCACCCTGTCCATCACCAACTCCCGGAGTTTACTCAAACTCATGTCCATTGAGTCAGTGATGCCATCCAGCCATCTCATCCTCTGTCGTCCCCTTCTCCTCCCCAATCCCTCCCAGCATCTGGGTCTTTTCCAGTGAGTCAACTCTTCACATGAAGTGGCCAAAGTAGTGGAGTTTCAGCTTTAGCATCAGTCCTTCCAATGAACACCCAGGACTGATCTCCTTTAGGATGGACTGGTTGGATCTCCTTGCAGACCAAGGGACTCTCAAGATCTTCTCCAACACCACAGTTCAAAAGCACCAATTTCTCGGCACTCAGCTTTCTTCACAGTCCAACTCTCACATGCATACATGACCACTGGAAAAACCATAGCCTTGACCAGATGGACCACTGTTGGCCAAGTAATGTCTCTGCTTTTTAATGCTGTCTCAGTTGGTCATAACTTTTCTTCCAAGGAGCAAGTGTCTTTTAATTTCATGGCTTAAGTCACCATCTGCAGAGATTTCGGAGCCCCCCAAAATAAAGTCTGTCACTGTTTCCACTGTTTCCTCATCTATTTCCCATGAAGTGATGGGACCTGTTGCCATGATCTTAGTTTTCTGAATGTTGAGTTTTAAGCCAAATTTTTCACTCTCCTTTTCACTTTCATCAAGAGGCTCAAGTTCTTCTTCACCATAAGGGTGATGTCATATGCATATCTGAGGTTATTGATATTTCTCCCAGCAATCTTGATTCCAGCTTGTTCTTCATCCAGTCCAACATTTCTCATGATGTACTCTGTGTATAAGTTAAATAAGCAGGGAGACAGTAAACAGCTTTGACATACTCCTTTCCTGATTTGGAACCAGTCTGTTGTTCCATGTCTGGGCCTGGTGCACTGGGAAGATCCAGTTCTAACTGTAGCTTCTTGACCTGCATACAGATTTCTCAGGAGGCAAGTTAGGTGGCTGGTATTCCCATCTCTTTGAGAATTTTACACATTTTGTTGTGATCCATACAGTCAAAGGCTCTGATGTCATCAATAAAGCAAAAGTAGATTTTTTTCTGGAACTCCTTTGCTTCTTCAGTGATCCAGCAGAGGTTGGCAATTTGATGTCTGGTTCCTCTGCCTTTTCTAAATCCAGCCTGAACATCTGGAAGTTCACAGTTCACATACCAAGCCTGGCCTGGAGAATTTGGGGCATTATACTACTGGAATGTGTGGTAAGTTCAATTGTGTGGTAGTTTGAGCATTCTTCGGCATTGCCTTTCTTTAGGATTGGAATTAAAACTGACCTTTTCCAGTCCTGTAGCCACTGCTGAGTTTTCAAAATTTGCTGGCATATTGAGTTCAGCACTTTCACAGCATCATCTTTTAGGATTTGAAATAGCTCAGCTGAAATTCCATCACCTCCACTAGCTTTGTTCTTAGTGATGCTTCCTAAAGCCCACTTGACTTCAATTCCAGGATGTCTGGCTCTAGGTGAGTGAACACACCATCATGACTATCTGGGTCATGAAGATCTTTTTTGTATGGTTCTTCTGCGTATTCTTGCCAGCTCTTCTTAATCTCCTCTGCTTCTGTTAGGTCCACACCATTTCTGTCCTTTCTTGTTCTCTTCTTTGCATGAAATGTTCCCTTGGTGTCTCTAATTTTCTTGAAGAGATCTCTAGTGTTTCCCATTCTGTTGTTTTCCTTTATTTCTTTGCATTCATCACTGAGGAAGGCTTTCTTATCTCTCCTTGCTATTCTTTGGAACTCTGCATTCACATGGGTGTATCTTTCCTATTCCCCTTTGCTTTTCACTTCTCTTCTTTTCTCAGCTATTTGTAAGCCCTCCTCAGACAGCCATGTTGCTTTTTTGCTTTTCTTTTTCTTGGGAATGGTCTTGATTCCTGTCTCCCGCACAACGTCACAAACAGGCTATGCCCACTGCCAGTGTGGGGGATAAATTATAAGGAGACATGCAATCTCTGTCCCAAGAAATGCTTAATTTGTTACATTTCTGTAAAGGATATTATGTCTTCCCATTGTTGCTTATCAATTTTTTCTGCTTATCAATTTTGCAGAGTATTTTGTGTTTCTTTTCTTATTTAGATCTGTGCATAAGAGATAACCTAACATCAGAATGTCATTTCCATTAACTAGAAAATAGGTAGCTTTTAAAAATTGTTCTCAGGATCCATTTTCCATGACTCTGCGAAGGAGTAAATAACACTACCAGATGGCTTGTGGGCAAGGGTGTCTCTAAGCCTCCGAGGTATTAAATACTCTATGTAATTTTTAAAAAATCATGAGAATCTTATTCTTATATGAATGAAGTGGTTTGGGCCTGCCTCTTCATGACAAGCACATTAGCCACATTCTCAGTTAAACTGTTGCCTTTAAAGCCTTTCCCCACCCCCACACAATAAAGTGGAAAAGAAATTCTGGAGCAAATCTATGCCAGAAAGTGGGTCATTGCATTGTCTGGCCAAATGACCAAGATGACAGTAGAACTCTTTCCTCAGCTCAAATCATTTTCTGATCTCCTGGGGAGGGAGATTGGAAAATTTCTGTGTGAAATGTGATTGACACCCAAAGTCTAATTTTATTTAAAATTTTGGAAGTGAAAGTACACTGAATTAACATGCAATAAGATAATATTAAATAAGTGACTTTTATCTAAAAAGACATGCAATGAATGATCCATTTTTATGATACATTTTGGATTTTTAATATGTTTATTAAAAGTAATTAGTAGAGAAAATATTCTTCATATTAAAAGACCAATGTTTTACGTATTCATGGAAAATACAGTGATGCTTGAAATTAAATTAAAAAGATGAGTTAACTTGAATACATATTTTGAAATTAAAATCTCTTAGATATATAAAAATAATTTTAAGAGAAAGAAACTTGTTACAAATGTAGGAAAATAAAAATGTACAACAATTTATTAAATAAAACATAGAGTTATAGCTCCCAAAACAGTAAAACTGATATAGATTTGTAATAAGTGACTAGTTCCTAAAAGTTAAAATAATTTTGTTTCCTCAGATTTATAACAAATTCAATCTTACAAATGAATCCGCAGTCTTATGGGCCAGAAGGATCAAGACAAATTTTATTTGGGCAAATATCACTCATGTTAGCTATAATCAAATTGTAGATGCTTCAAAGATTCAGGTTAAATATTTGAATACTTCTGAAAGCTCAGTTACATGAATCTAAGCCTTTCAAGAAGGGCTTCCCAAGTGGCGCTAGTGGTAAAGAACCCACCTGCCAATGCAGGAGACTTAAGAGATGTGGGTACAATCCCTGGGTTGGGAAGATCCCCTGGAGAAGGGCATAGCAATATGCTCCAGTATTCTTGCCTGGAGAATCCCATGGATAGAGCACCCTGATGGACTAGATAGAGTCCATAGCGTTGCAAAGAGTAGGACATGACAGAAGCAATTTAGCACAACAGAGCAGCATAAGGCTTCAAGAATATGCCTAAATAAATAGTTCTTGCACATTTACTTCCATTTAGATATATAGCTTACTTAACAAAGGATTTTCTGTTTAGCCTAATATTCTAAAGTATATTATTCTACTCAGTTCATTTTTAAATACCCAACTTAAAATACATTTCGGGAGAAATAAGTTTAAAAAAAATTTAAAGACACATTTTAAGCTTATTACCCTGCTATATAAAATGCTTTAGAATAGGTCAGTTTAATAAATTGACTTATTTTGCAAATATTATATTTTCCAATGCAAAAGTCATAACTCAGAAAGAAAAATCTATATATTGGGAGAAAATCTATATATTGTAGGGTTATTCTACAAAAGAAAATCACTCTTACTAATGTTTTAAATCTCTTTTAGTATGTGATTATGATATATTCCTGAGACTATCATAAACTATTCTGTAGGTTTTCTTTTGCTTAATATTACAAATAAGCATTATGCAGTTTGTAAACTATTTCCAAATATTATTTTAACAATATTTAAAATTTTAATTCACATATTTAGTGGCTACATATAATCACACACACGATTATTTTTCAATACCCACCATTTACATATGAGAAGAGAGAACATTCCTTTGTTTAGGAAAAAGCAAAATTGAAATACACAAAGGAAAACCTTCACTTTGCACGGTGATTGGTCGGGACTTTTTTGCAGAGGCTGCAGATGGTATACGTTTGAGAGATTCTGAGAAAGGGTCCTTCGCGCGCTGCTGCCGCCGCTAAGTCGCTCCAGTGGTGTCGGCTCTGCGACCCCCCAGACGGCCGCCCGCCGGGCTCCCCCGTCCGCGGGACGCTCCAGGCGACAGCGCTGGCGTGGGCTCCACCGCCTTCTCCGCGCCTGCACGCCGTCCAGAGCTGCTCAGACTGGAAACAAGCGGTATCATGCACTTCCAGGCTGGTCGCTGAGGCCTTTAGTCCCAGGACATGTTCTTCCAGGCCCAGAGGCGCTCACCGCGCCCCGCCCCGCTCCGGGTATGGTTCCATCTAATGCGGTGCTTGAACTTCCCAAGTGGCGCTGGTGGTCAAGAACCCGCCGGCCGACGAAGGAGACGCACGAGATGGGTGGGTGCCTCACCCCGTAAATTGCCACAAAATGCATCTAAGCTTCTCATCTGGTGACAGCATCCCTCAAGGCACTGAGACAAATAAATAAGTGATATATAAGAAGCAGCCTCACCGTTCAGAAAGAGACAGTACCTGAGTGCTTCGGCCCATTTATGTGAGTTTTGCAATGAAACCTCATCTCTCATCCTTTTCCAATGTATGTACATGGAGTTTTATTCTATGTAGAAATGAAGTTAAGTGATTTTCCCAGTATTTCATAGCATGATTCTGTCAAACTTTCTTTTTTTAATTTATTTTTTAATTGAAGGATAATTGCTTTACATAATTTTGTTGTTTTCTGTCAAACATCAACATGAGTCAGCCACAAATACATATATATGTGCGCATGTGTGTGTGTGTATGATGTTTGAAAATTGTAAAGTGCAATGTAAAGGTAAGATATTACCATCTTCCTCATTAATTACACTTTGAAAGTTTTTCCTTTAACAATGAAATTCACCAAATTTTCACACATCAATCAAGATTGTCAATAAGAATAGCACCAGCCATGATGATCTGTTGGTCAGTGATCCAAGTAAAGAAAAACAGCAAACATTTGGGACTCTGCGTATAGAATGAGACAAATACTTGATTTAGACTGACACTCGTCATTGGGCTTTCCAGGAACAATAATATTTGACAGCCAAGTCGTATGTGTCATGAAATTAGACCTACTCAGCATCTGTGAGCATAGCTTTCTGTCAAATCTTCTTTTTCTCCATGCTGTCAAATTTTCCTCCTATGTATATAACTGTTCATCATAGTCATCATTATCATCAACATTGTCATTGCCAACAAGTAATTATCACTGCTATCATTTGTGAGATACCTAATTTTACATATGCTTTCTATGGATTGTATAATTTTGTTTCTAAAGTGACGACATGCAAGTTTTCTTAAGTTTCCACTGTTCAGCACGTTTACATATATCAACTGTCTCAGCCTCAATACTACTGGCATTTTGGGGTAGATAATTCCTTGCTGTTGCAGGAGAGACTGGTCTGTAGAATGTCTAGCAGCATCTGTGGCCTTGACCCACAAAATGCTATTAGACCTCCACCAAGTTGTGACCGGCAGTAATGGTCACAGATACTGCCAAATATCCACAGGCAAGAGGGTATGTAAATTCTAACCATCCTACCTCACACTTGGTTGGGAACCTTGCTATAGCCAATAAAGCAGCCACAACCTCATGCCAATTAGATTTCACGAAACATATATTTTACTTGTGGTCAAAAGATCCGGGCTTGAATACCAACTTTGCCGTTATAGTGTCTTTTGATCTAGGATGAATAATTCAATTAAGTCCGTATTTTTTGTCTATGAAGTGAGAATAATAACATACCTTCCTGTGAATGAGTGTCATTTTTCAGTCTTAACACAAAATTGTTTATGTTCCCATAACACTTAAAGTAAGCCTTTGCCTTATTTTACCTACGGCTGGTTTTCAGTTACTAAGTCATGCCCGATGCATCTCAACTCCATGCACTGCCGCACCCCGGGCATCTCTGTCCTCCACTATCTCCCAGAGTTGCTCAAACTCATGTCCATTGAGTCGGTGATGCCATCCAACCAACTCATCCTCTGTCACACCCTTCTCCTCCAGCCCTCAATCTTTCCCAGCATCAGGGTGTTTTCCAGTGAGTTGACTCTTCAACTCAAGTGGCCAAAGGACTGGAGCTTCAGCTTTAACAACAGTCCTTCCAGTAAATACTCAGGGTTGATTTCCTTAGGGATTGACTCATTTGATCTCCTAGAAGTCCCAGGGGTTCTCAAGAGCCTTCAGCACAATTTGAAAGCATCAATTCTTCACCTATTACTTTATAATAAATCACAATGTCTATTCTCTTTGTAAAACATTTCCCAATAGCAATTAACTGGCTCATTTTTTTAAAAAAGGATTTCTTCATTTGTTTTCATTAGGACCAAACACATTAGAATGTTAATGCTTTAAGGGGAACACTGTCTGTCTAGGTAAACAGTTGTGCATGGCACCTTACACATGAGAAGTGTTTACATGGAAAGTGTTTAATATATATTTAGTGTCATGACTTTTTGTGAAAATCCATGGGAAAGTAACAGAGGACTTCTTACTACATTCTTGATGCTCATTAAATGACACTTCCTTCTCCCCTTGCATTTTAAAGAAGAATGTGCCTCAAAATTATCTCCTTGGTGGAGAAAGTATGTAACAATCCGGAATAGGTTATGTTGTTGTCAAGTCGCTCAGTTGCGTCCGACTCTTTGCGACCCCATGGACTGCAGCCCACCAGGCTTCTCTGTTCACCGTCTCTCGAAGCTTCCTCAAGCTCATGTCCATCTAGTCAGTGATGGACCAACCACCTCACCCTCTGTCATCCCCTTCTCCTCCTGCCTTCAAACTTTCCCAGCATCAGGGTCTTTTCTTGTCATGATATATGTTATGCATATATAAATGTGTGTTGTTTTAAGCTGTCAGCATTGTAATACCTTGTTATACCAGCAATATAAAACTGTAAAAGACAGTACCCAGCATCTATTTTTTAGCTTTTGTTTTTTCTTCATCTCTTTAATGGAAAACAATACAAGTTGTAGCATATAGAAATTATAAATTGAAAAAAAAGTAATTATAAATTGGTTTGTAATCCAGTTGTGTAATGTAATCATTCTGTCCATTTAGTCAGTAAATATAGCTGAGTGATTGCTAAGTACCATCATTCACTACTTACAGAATATATAAAATATTTAAGAGTCACTTCCCTTTATAAATTTGGACTCAATGGAGACAGGAAAATGGAAAGGAAATAAACATTTTAAAAGATATTTTTAAACTTTGTCAGATACAATAACAGACATGTCCTGAAAACCCTACAGGGACATATAACTTCCTCAGGACATTCTTTTTGAGAAAATAGAAATACACTTGCCCACCATTGTAGTACATCCTTTTTAAGCTCATTGAAATGCTGAATAAAATTTTTTCAAACAGAATTAAATTAATTCACACAGGACAAGGAAAGAAACATCTCTTTTCAAGAGGCTTTAAGTCTACTCTCCTTAATAGAGAAACCAAGATTAAAAGAGGTGAAAAATGATGAGAATGACCTTTTTAGTTCTAATCACACAAATAAATCAGAGCAAAAGTGATGAATTCATTAATTTTGATTAAAATGGAACTATGAAGTCATTTGAATTAATTCAGCAATCACCGTCAAGAAGAGGTGCTTTAGAGCTTGGTATCGAATAGTCCCTTAATTTTCACTTTGACCCAGTCTTTGGGAAATGTGTACAAAGATCTTCAAGTGACTTGATTTTGTATACAGAAGGATCAAGTCATGGAATTGAACACCTAAGGTCTGTGGTCCTGCGAGGGGATGAGTTATTGCTTAGAAGTCTTAACCATGATTATAAACCTATTTCCTTCAGGGAAATAAAAAATACTTTAGGATTAAAATTTTCAGGAACATAGCTAGCAGTACTAGTTGAAACTGCTAGCTGTTTCTCATAGAGTTTTATCCAGATAAATAAAAAATACTGTACTCATAACTGATATGACATTCCCAGTCCAATGTTGGAAGACATACGGCTATTGTGCTAGGAGTGCTACAATGTCAGAGGATTCTCACAAGTTCTTATAGCAAATCAGAATAGAAAAAGACCTCAGGTGTGCTTGCAAAGTGTATATTTTCATCTCACTTTTAACTTACTTGGGTTCCATTGATAAATTATCATAACAAAAAACGGAAGCATAATTTTCATATTGAACAGTCAAAAGTTTTCTATAGAGTTCAAAAAAGTGCAAATTATTTCCAATCATGTTTATAATAAGACATAGAACTCTTAACTGGATATATCATGGAAAAACATTCACTAATTAAAGTACTTCATTGAATTAATCATTCCATGTGTTACCTGGTTCATAAGTAGGCTGAAATGAAGTTGAGCAGGGTATCTGCACACAATTCCAAACAATAGACTCCTTTGCAAACTATTGTTTCCAAAGCAGGATAAAAAGCACAGTAAGCCAGTGGTGTTAGGGAGTAAAGCTTAGTTTTCTCTCTTATTCTGGAAAGCAGAATTTTAACTGTACTACGAGGCAGAGATGACTCTCAGCAGGGCATTGTTGATTCAAGAACAAAAAGAGAGACTCTTTAATACAGGATCTTAAATAAAGTCAAATAGATTTTTAAAGACAACCCCAACTCTAAAACACTCACATCCATACAACACTGTTCCGCAGTGTCTCCCCTTGCCAGGTTGTGCTGGAATAGTGTCTGTCTCCGTTACAAAGGCTGTCTATTAGGGCTCTGCGGTACCCTTCCAGTTCCTCAAACTAACGCCCTCCATTCACCAGGGTGCCAAGCACCTAAGTAATCTCTTCTGTGATATAATCCGGGCCGCTGTGTTTACTATACCGTTAATTCCATGGTGTTCTGGGCTAAAATTGTAGGTATACATTTTAGCATTCTTATTGCCTGGAATTCACATGCTACAAGTTCTGCGTCTTCGTGTACAGTTTATCAACTGATTTCTTTTGAAGACTTTGCTCTTCATTAATACTTTCATAGAATGTATGCATGTATAAGGCGTTCCCAGGTGACTCAGTGGTAAAGAATATGCCTGCCAAGCAGGAGCCGCAGGAGATGAAGGTTCGATGCCTGGGTTGAGAAACTCCCCTGGAGGAGGAAATGGCAACCCACTCCAGGATTCTTGCCTGGGAAATTCCATGGACAGAGGAGCTGGGTAGGGTACAGTCTGTGGGGTCAATAAGAGCCAGACATGACAGAGCAACTCAGCACGCATGAAGGTAGCTATATATGCATATATATATATTTTACACTCATTAAGTTTAGCACTTGTTTTTTTCTATATTCTGCCAGTAAGAGTTCCTCTTACTTAGCAATGGGGTAAGCATTATTATTTATTTCTCTCTTTTAGATGCATTTGCCTCAGGCTACCAATCCTTCTTGAAAATCAGAACCCTATTGTGCATCCATTTAATACTTGTAACATTTTAATACTTTGTAACAGTTACTTTACCCATGGGAACAATCCTTAGAACTTCACAATCCAGCAACATCTAATCCAACATCTTTCCTTATAAACCGGGTGAGCATTTGTTTTACTTGGTGGTAAATATTTTAAAATTTTATTTTTACATGTTCATCTATATATATATATATTTGCTTTCCAACTTTTAAAGAAATATTTCTAATGTCAGGGAAAATAAATGCTGGGACATATAGCTATAGGGTTATGAGCCCTAAATAACTCAGCATAAGTAGTTCTGTTATTTTTTAAAATCATGTTTCATTTTTCTCCATAAATTTTTATTAGGTTATTGGATTATGATCATTTATCTTTAGTTTTTTTGAATTCAATATGCATGTTAGCATAGATAATAACCCTATTAAAGAAAAATATTCTGATACATTTAAACAGTAAGGAAGACTTTATTCAAGATTTACAGTAGGTGTCAAAACCATCATAACAAGGGAGAAACATGGGGCTCAACTCCAAGTGCAAGAATATTGAGGATTTCCAGTCAAGGAGCAGGTTGTGGGGGTCTGTGGATATACAGTTGCTAAGAGGAGACATCAACACAATATCTAATATAATTCTTGCTGGAGGCAGACCCAGGGTGATCAGCTATCACTTGGGGGATGGTGGGATATGAGAAGTGTGATCAGATATTAACTGTGATCAGAAATTAAATATAACAGGGTTCTCTTTAAAATAATTTAGCAGGATTTTTACAAAAACTGAACTCTGAAAGGAAAAGGACGAACAAAGATCAAATTTGAGACCTAGTTTAGAAGAGGGCTCAGAAGAGCCTGACCAAAGTTTGGTCAGCCGACTAAAAATTGTCTAAAGTCTTTGTCAGTTTAAGAATTCTTTTTTTCCCCTTTACCAAGTAAATTGTTTCATTATTTTTTTCCTTTTATGCTATTCAAAAAATACTTGCTTTCTCACTACGTTTGAACATGCCAGATATTCCACCTACTTAGATCCATTTTGCTTGCTCTTCCTTTTCCTAGAATTCTTTCTACACATATTTACATATTGTGTTCCTTTACTTCTATTGAATCTCTGCTAAAATATCACCTTTCTTAGATTGAACTAACCTAAAATTGCAAGTGGTTCACCTTCAGCCTACACTTCTCCTCCCTTTCTTCTGTTTTATATTTCTCCTCAACAACTAAAATTATACATGTATAATACATGTATTATATACATTTAATACATATTTATTGTATGTGTATTTATTTCTCCTATCTTTTTACCCATTTGTGTGAAAGCATGTTAAGGGTGAAGGTTTGGGACTGTTTTATTCTGTTTTGTAGCCCTAGCACTTAGATCTGTACTTAGCACAGTCTGATAGAGAAAGTATTTCATAAGTATTTGTTAATGAGTGAACAGATAAAGCCTGGGTGTTTTATTTCCTTCAGGGTAGTTATTTAGAAGCTTATGCCCTAACTCCTATTATTATTTCTTTCACATAGAATTTGCTTTGGAATTGCATTCACAGACCATGCTGTATGGTTTTAATATTTAATGGTGGGGGCAGTCTTCAACTCTAAAAGTACATGTACTTTTATAGAAGCATAAAATCTAGAATATCCATATCAGATAATTAAAGTATATATTTATTCCAGTCTATATCATTTGCAAAGAAAACTCAGCATGATCGTAAAGCATTGTGTTGCTTCAAAGTGAATCACCGAGAACAAGATTTACATGATTCGTCTCATCTAAAGCTACCAAGTTTGTGATCACTGATTTAGAGTCATACTTAAGGACCCATATGTACCACTACCAAGTCCCAAAGACCACGGTAAGGAAACAATGCTTATCAGTTAAGTTCAACTCGGTTCAGTGGCTCATTCGAGTCTGACTCTTTGCCACCCCATGAACTGCAGCACACCAGGCCTCCCTGTCCATTACCAACTCCCAGAGTCCACCCAAACCCGTGTCCATCGAGTCAGTGATGCCATCCAGCCATCTCATCCTCTGTCATCCCCTTCTCCTCCTGCCCCCAATCCCTCTCAGCATCAGAATCTTTTCCAATGAGTCAACTCTTCACATGTGGTGGTCAAAGTATTGGAGTTTCAGCTTCAGCATCAGTTCTTCCAATGAACACCCAGAACTGATCTTTAGTATGGACTGGTTTGATCTCCTTGCAGGCCAAGGGAGTCTCAGGAGTCTTCTCCAACACCACAAAGCATCATCTTTCAGGATTTGATATAGCTCAACTGGAAACTGTGGAAAATTAGAATTTAAACTGAAGTGTCAGTTTTTCAGCAAAAATTTAGCATATACCAGAAGTTTTGTGAATTCCCTTTTGGCTTCTAGAAATGCACAGAACAAAAATATTTACATAGAATTGTGATACTCATTTTGTGGGCTCTCTGGAGAACTCAAATAAAGTGGTCATTATCTATTCATTAACTGATAGAGGTGGCCTGATCACATTGAAGAGGAGGCACCCAGGGCTAATCTCTCCATAATTCATTTTTTATATAAGAATTATTTCTTCTTTTCCAAAACAAGATGGAAAATATGGAACAAATAGAAGATAATATGTACCCTCAAATCATCTCATCTCACTCATATTTCTCCACAAAAAAATTAATATTTCAGTTTAAACTGATTAGACAAGCAAATAAATATCATATACCTTTGGGAATTGACATATTTTCTGATAGAACAAATCTGTAAGATAATTTTATGACATATATAGAAGCTTGTTAATTTTGAAAGATTAAAATACTCACTGTACATGTTAAATTATTAATTTTCTTACTCCTTTTCCAATTCTTACTATAACCAAAATGATACCTTATTTGCCATTGTGTGCAATCCCATCTTTTGGCAAGCTACCCTTTGAAAAGCTACTAGGAATGTTTTTAATGTTTCCTGGGATTTCTTTCTTTTTTTAATGAGTGGTTTATAAAGTGAGCTTTTTATACTTTTTCTAATTAGTTTATCTATTTTTGGTGTTGCTGAGTCTTCACTGATGCACGCTTCACTACAGGCATGGCAGGCAGGCGCTGCCCTCTGGCTGTGGCGCATGGGCTTCTCACGGGGTGTCTTCTGTTGCAAACACGGCCCGAGGCTCGCAGGCTTCACCGGTTGCGGCCCGTGGGCTCCGTCCTTGCGGCTCTTGGGCTCTGGAGCCCAGGCTGAGAGCCGTGGTAAACGAGCTTGGTTGCTCCGTGGCAAAGGGGATCTTCCCAGATCAGTGAGCTAACTCATGAATTCTGCGTTTGCAGGCAGAGTCTTTACCACTGAGCCACCAAGAAAGCTCTGGAATTTCTTTTTTTAATTAGAAAAGTAATATGGGCCATTGTTACTAGGAAAACTACAAATACACATATAAACAACTTACCAATCTTTGTCTTGTGCATATATTTAGACATAATAGGGTCAGATTTATAAAGTGAATTTATAAAATTTAGTTAAAGAGTAGTAAACAATTGATTTTAATATACGTTAGTATATTCCTTCCAAAAAGGTGTCAAGAATACATACTCTCCTTTCATCAATGTATGAAAATGTTCACTTCTCTCTAAAGCAGTTAAACAGAATATTTTCATGTACTGTTTATCAGTCTCAATTAATCTGAGTACTAATAGATCTAACTGAGAACAGTTTTTATTTACTGGGCTTCTGGATTTTAAATTGTAAATAATTTTCCAGATTACCAGTATATTTTATTTGCATTTATGGGTTAGTTTTTAAACATTTGAAAATATTTAAATATGTTTATCTTTTTGTCACATAGCTTCTTTTTCTTTAATTTTTATTGGTCTGTGTTCAGTTTACAATACTGTGTTAGTTTCACATGTACAGCTAAATGAAATAGTTATATATCCACTCCATGAAATTAAAAGACACTTGCACCTTGGAAGAAAATCTATGACAAACCTAGACAGCATATTAAAAAGCAGAGATGTCACTTTGCTGACAAAGGTCTGTATAGTCAAAGCTATGGTTTTTACAGTAATCATGTGACAGTTGGACCATAAAGAACGCTGAGAACTAATGAACTGATGCTTTCAAATTATGGTGCTGGAGAAGACTTCTAAGAGTCCCTTGGACAGTAACAGAATCAAACCAGTTAATCGTAAAGGAAATCAACCCTGATTATTAATTGAAAGGACTGATGCTGAGGCTGTGTTTCAATACTTTGGCCAATACTTGGCCAACTGATGCATAGAACCAACTCATTGGTAAAGAACTTGATGCTGGGAAAGATGGAGGCAGGAGGAGAAGGGGAAAACAGAGGATGAGATGGTTGGATGGCATCATTGACTCAATGAACATGAGTTTGAGCAAAGTCGGGGAGATGGTGAAGGATGGGGAAGCTGGCATGCTGCGTTCACGGGGTCACAGAATCAGACATGGCTTAGCAACTGAACAGCAGCAGTTGCTGACGTGGGCAGGCTTTAGTTGTATTGCTCCCAAATACGGCATTAACAACAATGTTCTTATAATTTACAAGTCTGCCATCAGTTGGAAAGTTGGAAACCATCACACTATATTAATGCACAGAGGGAAGTATACATGCAACCAGTAAAATAACAGGACTGGAGAAAAACACATTGCCTAAATACTAGAATTCATAAGGAAAGGACAAAAACTTCTTGGTGGTACAAAATAAGAGGTCAAAAGGCCAGTTTGAGTTGACCAGATTATCACGAGGTAAAGGTTAGTTTAATAATAAGTGCAATCTGGTGAGACAGTGGTGGCAAACAGAACTTCAGTACTTTCCTCTGGAAGCTTTCAGTTAATCACTTCTGATGCCTCATGGTAATGATCATGTGGAGCATAAGAGCCACTATCATGGCTCAAAGGTGTGACCACAGTCCTCTTACATTGTTTCTTTTGGGCAAGAAAAAAAATGTATCTGATACAAGAATAATAACTATTGACATTGTAACAGTTTTTGCTTCCCGCAACCAACCACAAATCCCAATGTAGTATTAAGTACAGTATTAAGTACGTTATTTCTTGTTCACATATCTTATGCTATTGAAATAATAGAAAGAATTGGTAAGTAGAATCTTAAAGTCACTTTTAATATTCTTAAGCAAATTATGACATGCAATTGCAAATAAGCATATCCTATTGATGTATACATGTTCACCTGTGTCTGACTCTTTGAAATCCCATGGACTGTAGCCCACCAGGCTCCTCTGTCCTTGGGATTTCGAAGGCAAGAATGCTGGAGTGGGCTGTCATTTCCTCCTCCAGTGGGTCTTCCTGACTCTGGGGTGGAACTTGAAGCATATACTAACCTATTGTAGCTGACCGTTATTATGGATTTATGATTACCTCTCTGGTAATAATGGTTTTAATGTTTATTTTCAACTTCTTCCTGAAATAACGTCTTCCATTTCTTAATACATCTGAAGTCTCGTATCTTCCTCAGTTTCAAACTACCCCTGAATATTTTAGTTGCCTTTGCAGAATCATCAACCTCCATCTATCCATTTAATATTGGTGATTGGTGATTACTTGGTTTTAGGCTGTGTTCCTATCTGACATGATGAATTAACACTGTGTAATCTTAGGCATGATCTTAGTTTTCTGAATGTTGAGCTTTAAACCAACTTTTTCACTCTCCTCTTTCACTTTCATTAACAGGCTTTTTAGTTCATCTTCACTTTCTGCCATAAGGATGGTGTCATCTGCATATCTGAGGTTATTGATATTTCTCCCGGCAATCTTGATTCCAGCTTGTGCTTCCTCCAACCCAGCATTTCTCATGATGTACTCTGCATATAAGCTAAATAAGCAGGGTGACAATATACAGCCTTGATGTACTCCTTTTCCTATTTGGAACCAGTCTGTTGTCCCAAGTCCAGTTCTAACTGTTGCTTCCTGACCTGCATACAGGCTTCTCAAGAGGCAGGTCATGTGGTCTGGTATTCCCATTCTTTCAGAATTTTCCACAGTTTATTGTGATCCACACAGTCAAAGGCTTTGACATAGTCAATAAAGTATAAATAGATATTTTTATGGAACTCTCTTGCTTTTTTGGTGATCCAGTGGATGTGGCAATTTGATCTCTGGTTCCTCTGCACACCATTATGGTTATCTGGGTCGTGAAGATCTTTTTTGTATAGTTCTTCTGTGTATTCTTGCCACCTCTTCTTAATATCTTCTGCTTCTGTTAGGTCCATACCATTTCTCTCCTTTATTGTGCTCATCTTTGCGTGAGATGTTCTCTTGCTCTCTCTAATTTTCTTGAAGAAATCTCTAATCTTTCCCATTCTGTTGTTTTCCTCTATTTCTTTCTTTTTTTAAAAAAAAATGTTTTATTTTCCTCTATTTCTTTGCATTGATGTGAGAGTTGGACTGTGAAGAAAGCTGAGTACAGAAGAATCAATGCTTTTGAACTGTGGTGTTGTAGAAGACTCAATCTTGAGGGTCCCTTGGACTGCAAGGAGATCCAACCAGTCCATCCTAAAGATCAGTCCTGGGTGTCCATTGGAAGGATTGATGTTGAAGCTGAAACTCCAGTACTTTGGCCACCTGATGCGAAGAGTTGACTCAGTGGAAAAGACCCTGATGCTGGGAGGGAATGGGGGCAGGAGGATAAGGGGACGACAGAGGATGAGATGGCTGGATGGCATCACCGACTCGATGGGCATGAATCTGAGTAAACTCCGGGAGTTGGTGATGGACAAGGAGGCCTGGCGTGTTGCAATTCATGGGGTCGCAAAGAGTCGGACACGACTGAGCAACTGAACTGGACTGAACTGAACTGAATCTTAGGCAAGATTATGGACTCAATTATATACAATAATGGCTTCTAACTATGTATATTCAACCTGAATCTGTAGACAGATACAGACATCCAACAAGCTAAAATCTGCGATCTCGCTGTTTTCTTTCTCTCTGTACCATCTGCTCCTCCTCTTCTTCTCCCAGACCCCTTCTTCTTCCTCCTTTTCTCCTTTTTCATTTGCCTCCTTCTTTTTCTTCTTTTCCTGCTTTCTGTTTTTGTTATTTTTTGGACTACTGGGTATATATTTACAATTTTTTTGTCTCTACCATTGTCTCATTAAATTTATATATTTTTACAAATTATTTTACTGATTGCCTTAGGATTTTTAACATGTAACCTTTACTTAGCTTCAATCTTACTTCTAGGTTATACATGCAGTGCAAGAATTTACAACATTATAGTTGCATATCTTCTTTCACATTCTTTGTGAAATTATGTATTTTATTTCTACATGTTATAATTTACCTTCTTTTAAAAATTTTTATTGACGTGTAGTTGATTTGTAATATTGTGTTAATTTCCACTGTACATTAAGGTGAGCCTGTTATATGTATAAATGTATTCTTTCTCATATTCTTTCCATTACATTTTATCAGGGGATACAGACTACAGTTCCCTGGGCTGCACAGTAGGACTGTATTATTTCTCCATCTTACATGGCTTCCTGGATGGCTCAGCAAGTAAAGGGTCCAAATGCAGTTCAGGAGACAAGGGTTCAATCCCTGGGTCTGGAAGACCCCCTGGAGAAGGAAATGGGAACCATTCCAGTGTTCTTGCCTGGGAAATCCCATAGACGGAGGAGCCTGGTGGGCTACAGTCCATGGGGGTCTCAAGAGCCAGACATGATTGAGCACACAGCACATATAACAGTCTGCATTACTAACCCCAAACTCTCAATCCTTCCCTCCCCATCTCCCACCAACAGTAACCACAAGTTTGTTCTCTTTTCATCCTGATAAAGAGCATACACAAAATACTTACAATTAAGGTGATATTTACAGGTTAAAAATTGGAATGCTTTTTCTCTAATACTGGGGACAAAGCAAACATTTGCTCTATTTGCTCTCATTACTTCCATTTAAAATTGTTTTAAGATCCTAGCCAGTGCTTTAAAGCAAGAAAAGGGAATCAAATCCATATACATTAGAAAAGAGTATAAGGTTGTCTTGGTTTACAGACTACTGAATAGTTTATATGTGAAAATCCCACAGGCTTCACAAAAAAAGGTATATGAGTTAGTGAAAGTATAAGTGAACTCCGCTCAGTCGTGTCCAACTCTTCGCAACCCCATGGTCAGTCCATGGAATTCTTTGGGCCAGAATGCTGGAGTGGGTTGCCATTTCCTTCTCCAGGGAATCTTCCCGACCCATGTATTGAACCCTGGTGTCCTACATTGCAGGCAGATTCTTTACCAACTGAGTTACCAGGGAAGCCTAGATTAAGCACATTTCCATCTAAATTTCTGGCAGTATTTTTATAGAAATGAAGAAGCTATTTCTAAAAAGACTTTTTGCTGCATCTCTGCTTTACAACTCAGATTTTAAGTTAATCTATTTCAATCAAGATGATTTTAAAAACCTATGTTGCAATAGTAACAGAGCCTAACCTTCTGATAAAGAATAAACAGTAAAAGTAGTCTAATATCCATTATCCACAGGGTAGATGTATAAAAATTGTGTTTTCCTGCAAACACAATAAACGACAATAATAATGAAAAACAAACCAAAACAGTAAATATATAGTTTGCCCAGAAACTCATAAACAAATCTTCTAGTAGATAGCATCAGCAGTGGTAAAACCAAGATTCAGTCAAGGATTTCATATGTGCCCTTCAAGTTTAATTGCCAAAAGCTGAATAAATATAATGCTATGGGAAGGGGCAGGGACCTTAAATACAAAACCTTATCTAAATATTTTAATATTTTTTGGTGGTTTCAGTTATGCTTTTGCTATGCAAAGTATTTTATTTATGAGAAAATGTGCAGAGGATCCGAAGAGGATACAGAGTAAAACATGATAACCCAAGCTTTTTGGTTCATTCATTTCACAAGCACACTCACAAACATCTGCATCCCAAGATGATTTTCATGAAAAATTATTTTCATGTTATAAGATTTGAAGTTTAGTGACATTAACTATATTTCCTGACTTAGAAATTTGATGATTTGATGGTTCAACTTTAATACTTGATTGTGTTTTTTTTAACATTTTAAGTGAGTATATGTACATATGACTGTTTTTTTCCAGTGGTCATGTATGGATGTGAGAGTTGGACTATAAAGAAAGCTTAGCGCCAAAGAATTGATGCTTTTGAACTGCGGTGTTGGAGAAGACTCTTGAGAGTCCTTTGGACTGCAAGGAGATCCAACCAGTCCATCCTGAAGGAAATCAGTCCTGAATGTTCATTGGAAGGACTAATGTTGAAGATGAAACTCCAATACTTTGACCACCTGATGCACAGAGCCGACTCATTTGAAAAGGCCCTGATGCTGGGAAAGATTGAAGGCAAGAGAAGAAGGGGACGACAGAGGATGATGGCTGGATGGCATCACTGACACAATGGACATGAGTTTGAGTAAACTCTGGGAGTTGGTGATGGACAGGGAGGCCTGGCATGCTGCAGTCCATGGGGTCACAAAGAGTCGGACACGACTGAGTAACTGAACTGAACTGAACTAAATGTACATATGATTTATATATATATATATATATATATATATATATATGAGTGAGTTAAATTTCACAGGTTACTCAATAACAATTTTTATCCCTTTGTTACCCTTAAATTAGCTAATTTGCATAAAACCACTACCTTTATAGGAAATTCAGTGTATATCTGTAAAATAAGGAAATCTCCTTCAGCAAATTTTTAAAAATCATATGAGATTTATTTTAATAATATAAAGATGAATTGTGAGTGACATGCTTTTCATTATATTTAGTCAATATTAGATTTTTTTCAGATAAAAATAATGTAGAATGTTCATTTGCTAAGAATAATGAGCAAGAAGGATAAGAGAAGATAGGATATGGTCCAAAGTGCAGGAGTAGGCCTTAGAGAGAACTGTGGATTGTTCATCTACAGTAATAAGTGGGGATGAAAAATATATAGGTATTAACACATAGACAATGATTTTGTAGTTGTGTTTCTGGGAGTGCATGAACTTTGTCTTTTTTCTCATAAATTAATGAAGAACATAGAACACATGTATATGGTACAGAAAATAGATAACATAGAAGACTAAGTACTACTATTTTGAGGGAAATTTGCTTGCAAAGTTGACTCTTTTCTAAAGGCGTATGGAAATTTATAATCGTGAGAGCATACCCACCATCCACATAACCTTTAAGAGTGAATAACACTGTGTAACCTGTACAGAAAAATGTGACTTTATGCCAAGCACTTATTTCCCTGCTGAGTCTTAAAATGTGGTAAGTGCTGCACAGAGCATGCCTACAGAACCCCAACAGAATAACCCCAATGAAAACTCTGATCACTGAGTTTGTAATGAATTTTCCTGTTCAGTTCAGTCCAGTCAGTCATGTCCAACTCTTTGTGACCCCATGGGTTGCAGCCTGCCAGGCTTCCCTGTCCACCACCAAGTCCTGGAGCTTGCTCAAACTCATGTCCATTGAGTCGGTGATGCCATCCAACCATCTCATCCTCTGTCGTCCGCTTCTCCTGCCTTTAGTCTTTCCCAGCATCAGGGTCTTTTCCAGTGAGTCAGATCTTTGCATCAGGTGGCCAAAGTATTAGATCTTCAGCTTCAGCATCAGTCCTTCTGATGAATATTCAGTGTGATTTCCTTTAGAATTGACTTGTTTGATCTCCTTGCAGTCCAAGGGACTCTTAAAAGTCTTCTCTAACACCACAGTTCAAAATCATCAGTTCTTCAGCACTCAACCTTCTTTATGGTCCAACTTTCACATTCATACATGACTACTGGAAAAACCATAGCTTTGACTAGATGGACCTTTGTTGGTAAAGTAATGTCTCTACTTTTTAATATGCTGTCTTGTTTTGTCATATCTTTCCTTTCAGGATCAAGTGTCTTTTAATTTCATGGCTGCAGTCATGAATTTTTTTTCCCCTTGTCTCTATATTTTTCTGAGCTTGACAAATTCACATGGTGCCTCAATATCACTTATATCATTATTTGAAATGAGTTTCTTATACCTTGTACACAATATATAGTTGTTGTTTTTTTTTAGTGCGCACCTGGCATTTTTGGGAAATTTTAGTTCCCTGGATCATTATTTTCTTTATAAATTCACCTAGTCAATCTGACTTTCAGTTGGTGTATTTAAATATTTTACATCTAATGTAGTTTTTAATATATTTGATTTTGTTAGACATTTTATTTTTTAGAGTTATTTGTTTATTCTTCATTTCTTTGTATTGAATTTTGTTTGTTTTCCTGTGTTATTTGTTTGTAATTTTATAAAATTTAATTTTGATTTGCTTATGTTGTTTCTGAGTATATCTCTTTGTAAATATTTTAGTAGTTGCTATAGATACCATGTTATACATACATAGTTGATCAGAATCTAGTAAATTCACCACTTTTTGCCAAGTGTAGAAAACTTATGTCCCTTTAGGTTTCTTTATATTTTCCCATTTTAAAATAATTGTCTTAAATATTTTCTCTACTTACTCAAGAACCACATCAGTTGATGTTATAATTTTTACTTATATTTTCAAACATAATTTAGAAAACTCATGAGTCTAATATATTTACTTGGATTTCAACCTCTTATATTGTGTTTTCATCCTTTTTGATGTCCCAAGATTTCTTCTTTTATCTTTTTTTTTTCACCTCAAGAACTTCCTCTAGCCTTTTGCTTATGCTTGAATGATGACAAATTCTCTTGTTCCAAACCTTAAAATGAAGTTATTTACATCTTAACTAATTAACTCATAGACTTTTTATAGTTTTGAAGATTTGTTTTACTCCAAAACCAATAAGGAATTGTTAATCATTTTTTTCTCTTTCCAGATTGAGCAAGTTTCACAGAGAATGGAAAAATCATTGACACCTTGAATTGTCCCCAATTTCTTCTAAGTAGCCAACCCTCTATTTAAAGCTCTTTGGAGAGAACAGTGTCTCTTGGAACAGGTAAGAAGTCAGTATCTTTGAGTTTCAGGGACAATCTTATTAAGTAGACAATTATAAATCTCTCTTTATTAAATCTGGATGATACATGGAAGGAGATACTCTTAGTAACTTTGTTGTTTTACTTGACATTTTCCATTACCAGCATTGTTCTCATGAATAATTAGAGGCCTTTGAATAGATATATATTGCTATCACTATGTTGTTTGAATTTTATTGTTAAGTTAGATTCTGGCTTATTTTAAAAAATGATTTATCTGAAAACTGGTCTTTTGTCTTCTTAAGCCTGTTCTTGATTTTGCTGATATTTTATTATATAGGGAGGAGGAAGTGATCCTCAGGTTAGTTGTAAACCACTTAATCTTTGATTTAAAAATTTTTTTTTAATTAATTTGTTTTGAATTGAAGGATAAATGTTTAACAAAATTGTGTTGGTTTATGTCAAGCATCAATAAGAATCAGCCATAGGTTGATGCCTTTTGAACCTCTCTTTGAAATTAATACCTGGGAATAAATGAAAGAAATGAATCTTGATGGAGCATAGACCACTCTTCTCCATACTTGTTCATAATAGATATCATGCCTGGATTCCAGAAAAAGAGGTGCTGGGTTTGAACCTATCCCTGACTTCCTCAATCTCTTTCTTCACTTTAAATCTTCTTACAAAATGCCACTTTTTTATGATATCAAGTTTTCTTCCTTATTCTAAACCATCTCTTTAGAACCTGACAGGTTAAGTATTGTTTAGTTAGTTTTTGTTTCAAGTCATCATACCTTTTCTTTAAATTAGATTAACCTTGTTCATAAGTAGAGAGATGATTCATATTTTTTATGGCCATATTTTAAAACTCAAGATAGGAATCACAAAAGCATTGGCAAAGTTATTAGTTAAATATGGTTGCTCGGGCACAATGCCCTTTTTATTTAATATATTCATTTGTTTGGTTTTATTTAACATTTATTTTAACACATTTATATATGTAAATGCAGTAATATTTTTCATTTGGCCAGTTCCTAGTTCCATTATCTTGTCCTATGGTTTACCATTAATAGGTGCAAGTATTCCTTAATAAATTCCATGATGACTCTTCCAACCTAATAGGAAAAAATAAATTTTCCCTCGAAATTTTCAAAGTAGCTTTTTTACAGTATGTCATGTATTACAAGTTAAAGTGAAAAGTGGAAGTATTAGTTGCTCAGTCGTGTCCAACTTGGTGTGACCCCACAGCCTGTCAGGTTTCCTCTGTTCATGAAGTTCTCTAGACGAGAAGGCTGGAGTGGGGAGCCGTTTCCTTCTCCAGGGGGTCATCCTGATGCGGGGATTGAACCCAGGCCTCCTGCACTAAAGGGAGATTCTTTACCATTGGAGCTAATCCAATACCAAAATCATAATAGCAAAAATATAAAACTATTAAGCTACATTTTGACAATGAGCTATAGTCACAAAAGAGAATGCTTCAAATTTATTCAATATTAACAAGTCAATTAGGAGTATTTTTCTGGTCAAGTAGTGACTGGAAATTTCAAAACTCTTACAGAGATTTTATTTTGCATCGAGCATATTTAAATAACGTTTTACCAGAATTTGCTTCTTAGCTCCCTAGTCACAATACCTCTACCTTCAGAGAGTTCAAAACTCCAAGAGAACTGAAAATAGGATGTATTGGCAAGTACACATAGAAAAAAGCTCTGTGGATAGGGCATATACACTGTTCCTTTCTCTTAAGGTGGCCTCTTTGCACCAAGATAATTGACACTGATGATACACAACTGTAATTTTCCCCTTTAACTTAGATTTATAAGAGAGTTTCTTTATTTCTCCAAAAGACATGACAAATTGGCAAGCATAAAATATTTTTCTTATATAATTTAAGATAAAGACTCAATATCATGTTATATATTAAATTTATTTATCTTTTAAAATATTCTAATGACTTTAGTAGGTCACACTTTCTTGTTGATATATTTCAATTCTACTTTTCTCAGTTAATACATTTTAATTACATTTGCTCACAGATCAAGCAAGCAAATATGAAAGGCCCAAAGATTCTCACTCATAAGCTTGGCTTATGAAACTTTCAACACTTGTCACCCACATATTCCTTCTTCAGCACTATGGCCAAACAAAATCTGGCTTTAAATTTACTGATAGCTGGAACAAGAAGGAGGCTTCCCAGGTGGCTCAGGGGTAAAGAACCCACCTGGCAATACAGGAGACACAGGAGACGCGGGTTTGATCCCTGGGTCAGGAAGATCCCCTGGAGGAGGAAATGGCAACCCACTGTAGTATTCTTGCCTAGAAAATTTCATGGTCAAAGGACCCTGGTGGGCTATAGCCCAGGGTGTTGCAAAGAGTCGGACATGTGTGAGCATACACACAGAACAAAAGGGAAACTGAATATCTGATATTTCTCATTCGAGAAATAGAATTTAAGGTAAACAAAAATTTAACAGGAGTTAGTTGTGAATTAACTTTTTCATTGGCATTGGGCACATTTTCTTATCTTGTTTATCAGTAATGTCTTCAGAAATAATTTTATGTCAGTTATAAGAACAATTTCCTTCCATTCCTTGTACTCGCCAAAGAAAGATCTCACATTAGATATGATTGCCATAAAGTGGTTCTCTGAGAATCTGCACTAGTGAACAGTGATGCACCCTGATAAAAAATCACAGAGTACTTTTAACCACCTTTACACGGGCTTCTCTAAAGATAACTTCTCTCTAAGTTTTTGATAGGACCTAGAGTATAAGCAATTTGAATTTATATTTTATGACAAGTATTATAAGTGTTTTAAATCCCTTTGATAGGTTATAATAGAATAATATGCTCTGTAAAGAAGAGATGTGTGTAATGGATTTGACATTTATTATCACATCTGAAAATTTGTGGAGAGTTAAAAGAAATAATTAAATCCTTCATACACAAGTATGCAAATTGCCATTTGAAGGACATTCATACCAAACTGTACAGGGTGAGTAGGAGAAGTCTGAGGCTGAGAGGAAAATCAGGATTCTATTACAGCGGGGTTGGTGCCCTGGTGGAGCAGTGATAAGGAATCTGCCTGCCAATGCAGGAGATGCAGATTCAATCCCTGGGTTGAGAAGATATCCTGGAAAAGGAAATAGCAACCCATTCCAGTGTTCAATCCCATGGACAAAGGAGTCTGGCAAGCTACAATACATGGGGTCACAAAGAGTCAGACATGACTTAGCAGTGAAACAATAACAACAACCAGAGTTGGTACAGTGCTTGAGAAGATATGAAAAATATTGTAAAGGTATCAGTGGTTGATTGCATGGACTACATGAAACTAGATGCCAAAGTCTCATAAATCGATGGGAAATGTAAATATGATTTTGCTTCATAATGAGGAATCTATTTTGCTATTAATATAATCAGCTCCCACCAGCATCAGTTCTGATTCACTTGCAAATTACTTTGCAGCCTGGATGCTGAAACATCTATATCTGATTGCAAAAATTATTCAGGAATAAGAAGTTAATCTGGCCAATGAACTCTTCATGGTCCAGTTCATTTAGTTGGTAGAAAACCACATTATACAAGATGAAAAGCATTGCTTATAACTTGCTCCAATTGTTTTTCACCAATTATCCTGAAGGTATAGCCTAGCAACAACTCAAGTCCCTAGAAAGCAATTCATTCGTATATCAGAAGGAGTTAACAATAATTGTAAAACACATACTTGTGTTGTAACTCTCTGTGTAACTATCTGAGGAACTGCCAGCTCACCCTGCAAAGTGTTTGCACTATTTTACCGTCCCACCAGTACTGCATGAATCTTCTGACTGATGCAACCACATGCTTGCTAACAGCTTATCATCTGACTTCTTGATTATAGTCATTCTAGTGGATATGAAGTGGCATCTTATGATGGTTTTGATTTGCACTTTCTTGATCACTAATAACATTAAATGTCTTTTCATGTTCTTATTAGCTATTTTGCATATATTTTCTGAGACATGTCTATATCCTTTGCCCACTTAAAACTGCTGTTGTATGCCCTTCTATCATTGAGTTATTTATATAATATCAATACAAGTTACTTTTAAGACATATGATTTGAAAATATTTTCCTATATTCTGGAAAATGTCTTCATTTTCTTGACTGTGGCATTTGAAGCATTCTACACCCAAGTATATACCCCAAAATAAATTGAAACCTGTGTGCTGACAAAAATTGTATAGACATAGACACAAATGTCTAAAACAGCATTATTCCTAACAGCCCAAATTTGGAAACAACCCAAAATCCATCAACTGATAAATGAATAAACCAAATTGGTATGTCCATACAGGAATATTATGAACCAAGTACTAATACATGTTACAATATGACTGAACCATGTAAATTTAAACACAAGACTACATAGCATATGTTGCCATTTATATGACATTCCCAGAATAGGAAAATTTATAGTGACAGCTTAGAGTAGTGGTTGCTTGGAGATGGGTGATGGGAGATAAAAGATGATAACTAAAGAAGATGGGGTTTCTTTTTGAGTCTAAGAAGTTGTTCTAAAATTAACTGTGGTAGTGATTGTATTAATACCTCTCTGTGCATATGCTGAAAACAATTGAATCACAGAGTTTAAATGGCTGAATTGCATGGTATGTAAATTACATTTTAATAATGCTGTTATTTAAAAAAAATACATTATCAGATTGAGGTTAAAACCATAATCCTGCTTTTTTAACTATGTGTTATGTGGCTTGAAATCATTAAATAATTTCTGCTTTCTTAGCTATGTATTAATACCTATATATTTATAGTATTTGTAAACAGATCTGCTAGACTGAGGGACTCTGACTATTACATTTAAGATTTTGCTTCTAAGAGTAAGCAGCCAGGAGCACAACCCACTTACAGCAAGAACTGTTAACCATCTGGCCATAATGGAAATCTTTGAAAAGCTTTTGAATGACTAGAGATCTCCAGAAAAATTATACATAAACACATTTTAAGAATGTAATTTCCTTTATTATGTTGGAAACTGATTTTTTAACACAGGAACAGAAAAATATGGCCTGTGCAGTTTATCTTTTTCTTTTAAAAAGTAAGTTTCCACAGGTTGAAAAAACACAATATTATACAAAAACACAAAATCAACTTTGAATTAAGTTAGAAAGAGATTTCAATTACATTAATCTTTGGCTTTGCTTTCATAGTACTTAATAATGATTTATAATAATAAGAAGAATTATAATAGCATCTTATTCTATACATTTTTATTTAGAATAAATAAATACTTTCAGGACATTGACAAAAATTATTTTTACATGAGCAGTTTTCAAATTAATGAAATAAATTGGCATGTAAACACTTTGCTTATTTGGCTCATGGAAACCTTAAAGACCATCTACGGACTTTATATAGTTAAGTTTTTAAGAGAGAAGAAGCCCTGACTTCTGACCAAGGCATGAGTTTCTTAAATTTCATAATCAATCCATCTTAAATAGAGCTTATCACCTAGAACCTACTAAGAACCTTTTGGAAAAGTAACAGGTACCCCTTTCTGTCTCAATGAATCTTCCATCAGCCCCAAGAATATCTTATTTATACCTACTCAAATATTTTCTAGGTGCATTGCACATATAAATAATAAAAACATAATTAGTCTGGCCTCCACTTACATAATCTCTTATCATGTAGAGGAAAATGGCCATCTCCAATGCGCAACAGAGAAATCAAGAAAATGAACATGACTCCAAAATCTTTCCATAAGCATCATGTTCTCTGAAACCACAAGTACATTGCAAATAAAATGATATTTTTAAAAATTGTATGGGTGTAAATGTCATATGTGTGTGTGTGCTCAATTGTGTCTGACTCTGCGACCCTATGGAGTATAGCCTACCAATTTCCTTTGTCCATGGAATTTTCCAGGCAAGAATACTAGAGTAGGTTGCCATTTTCTACTCCAGGGGATCCTCAAAACCCAGGAATCAAACCTCTGTCTCTTGTGTCTCCTGCTTTGGCAGGTACATTCTTTACCAGTAGCACCGCCTGGGGAGCCCATAAATGTCATATAATTAAATTAAATTGTTTGCATAAGAAGTGAAAATAGCTGTCATGAAAGGAAAAGGGGCGGCAATGTCAGCATCATGGCAGCATGAGACAGTCCCTTTTAGTTTCGTCTTTAATCTGCTGTTGTTCAGTTGCTCAGTCATGTCTGACTGTGAGCCCACGGATTGCAGCATGCCAGGCTTCTCTCCCCTTCACCATCTACTGGTGTTTGCTGAAACCCATGTCCATTGCATTGGTGATGCCACCCAACCATCTCATCCTCTGCCGTCCCCTTCTCCTCCTGCCTTCAATCTTTCCCAGCATCATGGTCTTTTCCAATAAGTCAGCTCTTCACATCAGATGGCCAAAGCACTGAAGCTTCAGCATCAGTCCTTCCAATGAGTATTCAGGGATGACAACAAATGAAACATCCATGAGTCAACAAAATATCCTTTTGCCTAACCAACTAAGATGTCAGAGAGCTCTAAATGCCCATACATCTGAAGGTGGGTAGATTGGAACACGTAGAAGTGGAACTCTGGGAACAGCAGGGTTTATGCCTCTGATCCTGGCCTGCCATCTGTGACAACTCAGCCGCAGGCCCAGAGCATCCAGCGACTGTGGTTAGAGGTGACGCAGAGGAGTCCGACTTCCAGCTTGCAGGGGCAGCCGTCATGGGCTCCGGGGCTGGGGCGGTAACAGTGCTGCATAGAGAAAAGCCAGCGGGAGAGAGACTTAGTGAGCTCAAAGACGAAATGGGCAAATAATGCCGGTAGAAGAGGAAAGAGGACATGCTTTTTGTAAATGAAGAAATTCTTTGAGAACTATTCAACTCCATTAGAAAAAGGCAGCTAAAGGGTAAAGAGTATCCTAGAAAGGGAAGAAAGGGTAAGAGAGGCAGAGGGTTTAGCTAAAGAAATAGGGGAGAATGCCCCAAACCTGAGGGAGGAACCATATGAACAGTTTCTCAGAGGCAGTGTGAAGTGACCTTCCCCAAGACACATTATACTAAAACTGGCAAAAGTCAATGATAAAAAGGAATTTTGAAGGCAGCCACATAATAAAGCCCACTAGCCTACAACAAACAAACAAACAAAAACACCCATTAAGCTATCAACAAACTTCTCAGCAGAAACTCTCTAGGTCAAGAGAAAAGGAATGACATGATCAAGATATTGAGAGATTAAAAAATTGTCAGCCACGAATATCCCATAGAGCAAAGTTAGCCTTCAGATATGAAAGAGAAATAAAGGCTTAGGGCAGACAAGCAGAAGATGAGGGAATTCATCAACAATAGACCTGCCTTACAATACATGTTGAAAAGAGCTCTTCTATCTGAAATTCCAGCATAAAACCACACAAAACTTGAGTAAGATAATCAATAATAGATAAAATAACAAAATTGCAACTTACAGAAAAAAATAGATTGTTAAACACTTTATTATAGCACAAAAGTTAAAGGGAAAATATATTAAAAATAACTGTAGCTACTTATATTTGGTATTTAATACTAAGAAGAATAAATTTGGTATTTAATATTAAGAAAAGGTGGCAAGAATAAACAGAAGAGCTATACAAAAAATACCTCAATGACGCAGATAACCATGGTGTGATCACTCACCTAGACCTAGATATCCTGGAGTGCAAAGTCAAGTGGGCCTTAGGAAGCAACACTATGAACAAAGCTAGTGGAGGTAATGAAATTCCAGCTGAGCTATTTCAAATCCTAAAAGATGATGCTGTGAAAAGTGCTGAACTCAATATGCCAGCAAATTTGGAAAACTCAGCAGTGGCCACAGAACTGGAAAAAGGTCAGTTTTCATTCCAATCCCAAAGAAAGGCAATGCCAATGATTGTTCAAACTACTGCAAAATTGCACTCATATCACACACTAGCAAAGTAATGCTCAAAATTCTCCAAGCCAGGCTTCAACAGTACATGAACCAAAGACTTCCAGATGCTCAAACTGGATATAGAAACGGCATGGGAATCAGAGATGAAATTGCCAACATCCATCAGATCATAAGAAAGCAAGAGAATTCCAGAAAAACATCTACTTCTGCTTCATTGACTGTGCTAAATTGTTGTTGTATGGATCACAGCAAACTGTAGAAAATTCTTCAAGAAATGGGAATACCAGACCATCTGACCTGCCTCCAGAGAAGTCTGAATGCAGGTCAAGAAGCAACAGTTAAAACCAGACATGGAACAACAGACTGGTTCCAAATTTGGAAAGGAGTATGTCAAGGCTGTATAGCTAATTTAACTTATATGCAGAGTACATAATGTGAAATGCTGGGCTGGATGGAACACAAGCTGGAATTAAGATTTCTGGGAGAGATATCAATAACCTCAGATAAACATATGACACCAACTTTATGGCAGAAAGCAAAGAATTAAACAGCCTCTTGATGAAAATGAAAGAGAAAAGGGGAAAAGCTGGTTTAAAACTCAAAATTCAAAAAACTAAGATCATGGCATCCAGTCCCATCACTTCATGGCAAATAGATGGGAAAAGAATGGAAACACTGACAGAGTTTATTTTCATGGGCCCCAAAATCCTGCAGATGGTGACTGCAGCCATGAAATGGAAAGACACTTGCTCCTTGGAAGAAAAGCTATGACCATCCTAGACAGCTTATTAAAAAGCAGAGACATCACCTTGCCAACAAAGGTGCATCTAGTCAAACTGGTTTTTCCACTAGTCATGTATGGATGTGAGAGTTGTACCATAAAGAAAGCTGAGTGCTGAAGAACTAATGTTTTTGAACTGTGGTGTTGGAGAAGACTCTTCAAGAGTCCCCTGGACTGCAAGAAGATCCAACCAGTCAATCCCAAAGGAGATCAGTCCTGAAATATTCATTGGAAGGGCTGATGCTAAAGCTGAAGTATAACACTTTGGCCACCTGATGCAAAGAACTGACTCACAGGAGAAGACCCTGATGCTGGGAAAGATTGAAGACAGGAAGAGAATAGGATGACAAAGGATGGTATTATTGGATGACATCACCAACTCAATGTGCATCACCAACTCCATCACCCACTCCAGGGAAGCCTGGCGTGCTGCAGTCCATGGGGTCACAAAGAGTCAGACATGACTGAGCGTCTGAACTGAGCTGAGCTTAAATTTGGTAACTAACTCAAAACATGAAATGGGATCATGTGTGACACCTTAAACATAGAAGAGGAAGCAGAAAAGGATGAAATTTGTGTGGGCAAATGAAGTATCAGCAGGAAAAGGACTATTGCATTTATGAGACATTTAATAGGAGGTGACTCAGATGGTAAAGAATCTGCCTGCAATGCATAAGAACCAGGTTCAATCCCTGAGTCAGAAAGATTCCTTGGAGAAGGGAATGGCAGCCCACTCCAGTATACTTGCCTGGAGTATTCCATGGACAGGAAAAACCTTTTGGGCTACAGTCCATGGTGTCACAAAGAGTTGGACATGACTGAGCGACTAACACCACCATGGTAGTCACAAACAGAAATGCAGATCACAGATACAAAACATCAAAAGGGGAGACTGATGAAACACCATAGAAAACCATCAAACTAAAATGGCAGAATGGAACACAAGGAAAAATAAATAATGGCAATATAGAGCAATCAGAAAACAAAAGTTAAAATGACTATACTAAATCTTCATTTATCAAGGGTCACCCTAAATGTCAATGGATTGGATTCAATCAATTAAAAAAAATAAAAGAGTGACTGATGATATTAAAAAACAAGACTCAATTATTTGCTGCCTCCAAGTGACTCATCTCAGCTTTAAAGAAAAATGTAGACTCCAAATGAGGGGATAAAATTTGTGACTCCAAGCAAATGGCAGTCAGAACAAAGCAGGCAAAATATGTGCTATTGTTGTTGTTCACTCAGTCCTGTCCGGCTCTGCAATCTCACGGATTGCAGCACGTCAGGCTCCTCTGTCCTCTGCCATCTCCCAGAGTTTGCTCAGATTGCTGTCTATTTAGTCTGTGATGCTACCTAACCATCTCATCCTCTGCCACCCCCGTCTCTTTTTGCCTTCATTCTTTCCTAGCATCAAGGTCTTTTCCAATGAAAGGGCTCTTCCCATCAGGTGGCCAAAGCTTGTATGTGAAGTGAAGTGAAGTTGCTCAGTCGTGTCTGACTCTTTGCGACCCGTGGACTGTAGCCCACCAGGCTCCTCAATCCATGGCATTCTCCAGGCAAGAATACTGGAGTGGGTTGCCATTTCCTTCTCCAGGGGATCTTCCCGACCCAGGATCAAACCTGGGTCTCCCACATTGCAAGCAGACGCTTTACCGTCTGAGCCCCTTTTTTGGGGGGAGGGGAGCAGGAATACTGCAGTGGGTTGCCATTCCCTTCTCCCGAAGATCTTCCCAGCCCAGGGACTGAACCCGGGTCTCCCGCATTGTAGTCAGACACTTTAGCACCTGAGCCACCCACCAGGTGGCCAAAGCTTGTATAGCCATATATATATCAGACAAGATAGACTTCAATCTAAAAAATGTAAAAAAGACAAAGACACTTTATAAGGATAAAGGAGAAAATCATCAAGAAGATATCAGTTTTTAACATGTATGTGTATAATATAGAAGCATTAAAATATATAAAAGTGATCATTAATAAACAACAGTAAAAACTGTAGGGAAATTTAACTCTCCATTTTTGTCAGGGAACTTAAGATCATCTAGGCAGAAAGCCAACAGGAAAATACTGGCCTTAAATGAAGTGATATGCCAGATGACCTTGAGATATATACAGAATATTTCACCCAAAAACAACAGAAGAAACATTCTTCTCTAGTACACATGGAACATCTTCAATGATAGAATAATTGTTGGCAAATAGTATACAAAACAAGTCTCCATAACTGTAAGACTAAAATCATTTCTAACATCTTTTCAGATCATAATGGCATGAAACTAGAAATCAACTCAAGAGAGCTAAAAAAAATTAAAAATATGCAAATCTAAACAATATACTACTGAACAACTGTTGGCTCAACAACAACAAAAAAATTCAAAGAACAGTAAAAAATACCTGAAGACAAATGAAAATGAAAATACAACATACTAAAGTCTATGGGATGCAAGAAACCACCCCTAAGGTAGAAGTTTACAGCAATACATTTCTATCTCAAAAAACAGGAAAAATCTCAAATCAACAGTCTAAACTTACACTTAAAGAAATTAAAATAAATAAATTAACAAAAAAACCCCACACAAATGAGCCCTAAATTAGTAGATACAGAGAACATATTGGTGGTTACCAAAGGGAAATAGGGGTGAGGGGAGGGCAAAATGAGTCAAGGGGCTCAGCTGTATGGTGATGGATGCAACTAAACTGTTGGTGGTGAGCATGCTGAAGAAGTCAGATTCCAATGTATACATGACCCTTATATGATGTTATAAGCCAACATTATCTCAATTTTTTAAAAAGGGAGAAAAGATACATGTGCTAAGGAAAGTCTGAAAAACAAAGCTAAAAAGAGGAGAAACGAATATGCCACGTGACTCGTCTCAGTGAGAATTACTGCTTGATTCACTTCTTTTTTTTCCCATTTTGTGCAGAGAAATCACACTGTGAGTGAGAGATTTTATTAAGACTGACTGAGTATGGCTCTAAATTATTCTATAATACCTGAAGAATTAAAGGATTAAAATACTTTTAAATGGAATTTAGGTAACAGGAATTCTCTAATCCTATAATTAAAATGTTTAAAAATGTTAAATTGAAGAATCTTCTAGCTATGCATGTTTTGGTGTTCAATTTATTTTTTTTTTTTAAGATTCATCCTTACAAAGGTAATCCAAAATACAATTGAATAGAAATTGGATATATTAGAGCTTGACAGAAAAACATCCTTTTGGGAAACATAAGATGTTTTGGTGTATTAATTTATTTGATTTGATTTTGGTTTTCAGTTAGTGGAAATGGACATGCATATTCAAGACAAGTAGTTAACTTCTTTGTAATTAAGTCTATGGGTGACTCCCTAAAATAAACATGCATGAACACAAATGACTAACTAACCTAGACAAAGATATTGATCTAAAACTATGTTAATTGATACTTATTCAACAAAAAGGCAAGTATTCGTATACTGACACAAAAAGCACATTTAAAATATTGGGAAACTAAAAGTAGTTTTTAAAAAGTTGCTTCTCAAACCATCTTCAGTAATCTAACATCCATTTTCACTTTTTAAAAATTTCCCAGCATTAATCATATTTAAATTCCTTTTATATAATTGTAATTATGTGTGTATTTGTATGGATAGGTTCTTTGACAGGTTTTTTCAAAGAATATGTTATTATATGAAGATTTCTTATCTTAATTTCCTTTCTTCCTCAAATGATCTTGAATGAATGCATTTCTATTACAGTTTACTGTGTGCTGAGCTGTGTGCTGATGTGCTAAGTCGCTTCAGTCCTGCAGACTCTGCGACTGTATGGACTGTGTCCACCTGGAGAACCATGGGGTTCTCCAGGAAAGAATACTGGAGAGGGTTGCCGTGCCCTCCTCCAGGGAATCTCCCCGATCCAGGATCACACCTGCGTCTCTATGTCTCCCGAAGTGGCAGGCGGGTTCTTTACCACTGTACAGTTTCCCACTTGTTAAGTAGTATCTATTTAATATTTTGATTATAAATAATTCTTTAAAAACTTCTTTAAACACAATGTATATGTTTTATTAATAGCTGAAATTTATTTATGTCTAAGCATGTTTTGGGCTTCCCTGGTAGCTCAGCTGGTAAAGAATCTGCCTGCAATGCAGGAGACCCCAGTGGGATTCCTGGCTTAGGAAAATCCCCTGGAGAAGGGACAGGCTTCGAAACTCCAGTTTTGGGGGGCTTCCCTTGTGGCTCAACTAGTAAAGAATCTGCTTGAAATGCAGGAGACCTGAGTTTGATCCCTGGGTTGGGAAGATTCCCCTGGAGAAGGGAAGGGCTACCCACTCTATTATTCTGTCCTGGAGAATTCCATGTACTGTTGGGGTGGCGAAGAGTCGGACACAACTGAGCAACTTTCACTTTCAAGCATGTTTCAGAGACTGTGCTGTTTTTTGGGGTTAGTTACATGTTTATTCTTCACAACAGTCACATTAAACTGGTGCTGTTATAATATTTATTTTATAAATAAGAAGGCTGAGATCCAAAGGAACTGAGAACTTGCCCACAGTGACACACAGTCTAAGTGGAGCCAGAGCTCAAGCTGAGACCCTACGGTGTGCCTCCTTAAATGCTCATCAGATTACAAAAATTTCTGTTTTTTTTTTTTCGTATGGTGGTCTGGTATTCTTAAAGAGATAGGAATATCAGACCAGACCGCCATACAAAAAGGACAAAGTTCTTATAATCTGACAAGCGTTTACAGATTGTACTCCCCCAAATGGCACAGATTTGCAAAGCTTCTAGTAATATTGGACTATACTGTGTCTTGGGAGGAAGTACCAGAGTGCATGAACAACATGTTAAAGAAAGGACTCAGAGAATTACAGACAGAAATTTGACACACTTTTGGTTTTTAGATACATACAAAGGAATGACAGATTTTACATGCAATTGGTAGTATCAGTTATATGAAGGTGTCCCTTCAGAGAACTCATAGGTGTTTGGCAAACAGATGTTGTGACTTCTAAAAGGAATATTTTTAGTCAGCTTCAAGTTTGGTGTAAAACTGTATTTTAAATATTAAGTGTCATAGTGATATTAGAAGCTACAATTGGAATTGTTTTATGTGGTGTTACTCATGGGAAAGAAAAACAACAACAACAACAGTAATCCAGAGAAAGGTAGCCGGAAAAAGGGAGCAATGTCGTTCCTAAACTCTGACCTGAACTTATTTCTATATTAAAGTAATAGAACTCAGTCAAACTGATTGGTGGCCCAGTAGTTAAGGATCTGCCTGCCTTTGGAGGGCAGATTGGTTTCATCCCTGGTGGGGGAGCTAAGATCCCACATGCTGCAGGGAGACTAAGCTTGTGGGCTGTAGCAACCTACTGTATTTTTTTTTAATTTTTTTCCCAATTATTTTTATTAGTTGGAGGCTAATTATTTGACAATATTGTAGTGGTTTTTGCCATACACTGACATGAATCAGCCACAGATTTACATGTGTTCCCCATCCTGAACCCCCTTCCCACCTCCTTCCCCATCCCATCCCTCTGGGTCATCCCATTGCACCAGCCCTGAGCACTTGTCTCATGCATCCAACCTGGGCTGGTGATCTGTTTCACACTTGATAATATACATGTTTCAATGCTGTTCTCTCAGATCATCCCACCCTCACCTTCTCCCATAGAATCCAAAAGTCTGTTCTATACATCTGCATTTTAAAGGATACAGCTACTTTATGTACCAAAGTTCTCATTAAAATATTTTCCTACTTTAATTACTTAATTAACCAACTGAATGGCTTTATATAATTTCATTGCCCATAATGACAATAAATATGAAGACTGGCAAGCATAACAAAATGAATGAAGATGACCCTGAAGGTAACTCTTATAAAGTAAAAATACAAGGACTATTTTTAGTTATGCCAAAATAATATCTGAACTTGATTATTACTTAATTCCAATCATTTTAATAATCTTTATCTTTCCAGGTAAGATTGTTTAAAAGCAGTTGCATAGGTTTTAGTATAACATCCAGATTGCCAAGTTTCAGTTTTATTTAATTTTATATATGATTAGAGGTTAAGCTAGTTTAACACTGAAGAGTCATATAACTAAAACTATAAGTAGTTTTTAAAGTATTTTACTGATCATAAGGGGTTTCCCAGGTGACTTGACGCTAAAGAATCTGCCTGCCAGTCAGTGCAGAAGATGTGGATTCGATTCTCAGGTCTGTAAGATCCCCTGGGGAAGGAAATGGCAACCCACTCCAGTGTTCGTGCCTGCGAAATCACAAGGACAAAGGAGCCTGGCAGGCCACAGTCTATGGAGTCACAAAAGTCAGACACGATTTAGTGACTAAACAACATTGATCATCAGATCATTTTATCTAGCTTTAAAAATATTGTGTCACATGGAATTAAATTAGAATAATATTTTAGAACTAAATATATTAAGAAGAGAAACCTATTTTAAATTTTAGTCACATCCACCTATATTTTTGGAGAAGGAAATGCAAGCCACTCCAGTGTTCTTGCCTGGAGAATCCCATGGACAGAGGAGCCTGGTGGGCTACAGTTCATGGGGATATGAGAGCTGATGCAAAGAGTCAGACATGACTGAGTGAATAAGCAGAGCACCCATATTTTAGGGCAATTTAGAAACGGATTTTGTGAAATTATCACAGTCATTTAAGGTATTAAACTTTTCTACTTTTTTCAGCATCCAGCATAATTCATAAAATGCTTGTGGCTGTATACTTAAACTCATTCTTTCTTATTGTATTGAATGTCTATATATACTTAGAGCCTATATATTGAATATATTGAGCCTATACACACACACACACACACACACACACACACACACACACATATATATTTGGAGGAAGACATGGCAGCCCACTCCAGTATTGTTGCCTGGAGAATCCCATGGGCAAAGAAGCCTGGTGGACTACAGTCCATAGGGCCTCAAAAAGTCAGACACAACTGAAGCGATTTAGCATGTGCATATATATATATCAGTTCAGTTCCATCTCTCAGTTATGTCTGATGCTTGGCAACCCCATGGACTGCAGTATGCCAGGCCTCCCTGTCCATCACCAACTCCCAGAGCTTGCTCAAACTCATATCCATCAAGTCAGTGATGCCATCCAATCATCTCATCCTCTGTCATCCCATTCTCTTCCCTCCATCAATCTTTCTCAGCATCAGGGTCTTTTCCACTAAGTCAGTTCTTCTCATCAGGTGGCCAAAGTATTAGAGTTTCAGCTTCAGCATCAGTCCTCCAAATGAATATTCAGGACTGATTTCTTTTAGGATGGACTGGTTGGATCTCCTTGCAGTCCAAGGGACTCTCAAGAATGTTCTCCAACACTACAGTTCAGAAACATCAATTCTTCAGCGCTCAGCTTTCTTTATAGTTCAGCTCTCACATCCATATATGACTACTGGGAAAACCATAGCTTTGACTAGAGGGACATTTGTCAGCAAAGTAATGTCTCTGCTTTTTAATATGCTGTCTATGTTGGTCATAGCTTTCCTTGCAAGAAGCAATCATCTTATCATTTCATGGCTGCAGTCACCATCTGCAGTGATTTTGGAGCCCCAAAATGTAAAGTCTGTCAGTGTTTCTACCATTTCCCCATCTATTTGCCATGAATTGATGGGACTGGTTTGCTATGATCATAGTTTCCTGAATGTTGAATTTTAAGCCAGTTTTTTCCCTTTCCTCTTTCACTTTCATCAAGAAGCTGTTTAGTTCTTCACTTTCTGCCATAAAGGTGGTGTCGTCTGTGTATTTCAGGTTATTGATATTTCACCTGGCTATCTTGATTCCAGCTTGTGCTTCATCCAGCCTGACATTGCACATGATGTACTCTGCATATAAGTTAAATAAGCAAGATGACAATATACAGCCTTGACATTTTCCTTTCCCAATTTGGAACCAGTCTGTTGTTCCATGTCTGGTTTTAACTGTTACTTCATGACCTGCATACAGATTTCTCTGGAGGCAGGTCAGGTCTCTGGTATTCCCATCTCTTTTAGAATTTTCCACAGTTTGTTGAAACAACTTAGCATGTATATAAAAACACACACATATATATGTGTGTGTGTATCTATATGTTTAATATATACATTTAGATTGGCAATCTATATTTTTCTTAGAATCTAAGTAACAAAGAGGTTAAAAATTATACCAATGAAAAAGTATGTTTGCTCACTATTTACAATAGCTAGGACATGGAAGGAATCTAGATGTCTATCAACAGATAAATGAATAAAGAAGCTGTGGTACATATATACTATGGAATATTACTCAGCCATAAAAAGAATGCATTTGAGTCAGTTCTAATGAGGTAGATGAAGCTAGAGCCTATTAAATAGAGTGAAGTAAGTTGGAAAGAGAAAAACAAATATTATATATTAATGAATATATGTGGAATCTAAAACATTGATACTGATTGACATATTTACAGGGCAGCAATGGAGATGCTGGCATAGAGAACAGATTTGTATCATGGTGGGGGAAGCAGAGGGTGGGATGAATGGAGAGCGTAGCATAGAAGCATATACATCACCACATGTAAAAGAGATAGCCAGTGGGAATTTACTTTGTGACTCAGGAACGTCAAGCTCGTGCTCTGTGACAACCTAGAGTTGTGGCATGGGGTGGGAGGTAAGAGGGAGCTTCAAAAGGAAAGGGTCGTATGTATACCTATGGCTGATTCATGTTGATATATGGCAGAAACCAGGATAATATTGTAAAAAATTATCCTTCAATTAAAAATAAATATTTTCTTTTAAAACTGCATGGTCGGTCACTTAGTCGTGTTCAACTCTGCAACCCCATGGACTGTAGCCCACCAGGCTCCTCTGTAATAAAAATATAAAACTGAACTTTTTATTATAAATGAATTTTATGTTTACATTTTAGGAAGCAGTCCTGAATATTCATTAGAATGACTGATGCTGAATCTGAAACTCCAGTGTTTGGGCAGCCTGATGCAAAGAACTAACTCCTTAGAAAAGACCCTATTGCTGGGAGAGATTGAAGGCAGGAGGGGAAGGGGATGACGGGATGAGATGGTTGGATGGCATCAGCGACTTGATGGACGTGAGTCTGAGCAGGCTCTGGAGTTGGTGACGGACAGAGAAGCCTGGCATGCTGCCGTCCATGGGGTCACACAACTGAGGGACTGAACTGCACTGAACTGATTCACTACTTGTAGTCTATATTAAATTTAGTTTGAAATGGGATATTCTTTAGAGCCATAATAACTTTTTTAGGTATGCTTGTGTATAGAAGATGTCAAGTGCTCTTTTTATAAAAAAGTCAGCAAAGAAAGAATAAAAGTCTTAAGGCTAACCCTTCCTTTTGTTTGGCTTCCCTCAGAGCTCAGTTGGTAATGATTCTGCCTGCAGTGCAGGAGACCCACTTGATTCCTGGGTTGGGAAGATCTGCTGGAGACGGGGGAGACTACCCACCCCAGTATTCCAGCCTGGAGAATTCCATGGACTATATGGTCCATGGGGTCGCAAAGAGGTGGACATGTCTTTTTACTACTTTTCTTGCATTGAGTATCTTGCTCTTCCTTAGTGGCTCAGATGGTAAAGAGTCTGCCTGCTGTGCGGGAGACCTGGGTTCGATTCCTGGGCCAGAAAGATCTCCTAGAGATAATGGCCGTCCATTCAAGTATTCTTGCCTGGAAAATCCCATGGATGGAGGAGCCTGGTGGGGTACAATTCATGGGACCGCAAAGAGTCAGCCCCGACTGAGCGACTAACATGCACACACAAACATCTTGAAAACAGCAGAAACGTAAAGTGAGAATTGTAGCCTGGGATTATAAGAGAAGTTCAAGAACATCTTGCCAACAGGCTTGCCAGACTAGTTGGGTTAAACTGATTTATTTTGATACCTCCTGCCAAAACAAGAAATCAGGGATCCACCCAAGGGATCATCAAGTTAAAACTCATAAAAGATATGATTAGATTAGAAAGTGTGGAAAGCAAAAGGTCTGCAAACAGCAAAATGATTTATTGAGAGGTTATGTTGCCTCATATGTGCAATTTTGTAAATGTTAAATATATTTCCTTATTAAATATGCTCCTTTCTTTATATAAATATGACTATTCAGTGGGCTTCCCTGGTGGCTCAGCTGGTAAGGAATCTGCCTGGAATGTGGGAGACCTGGGTTTGATCCCTGGATTGGGAAGATCCCCTGGAGAAGGGATAAACTACCCATTTCAGTATTCTGGCCTGGAGACTTCCATGGACTGGGTAGTTCATGGTGTGGACTATACAGTATTTTGTTCTGTGTGACTTGCCTTCAGCAATTATTTATCTGATGCCTACTATGGACAATTGGAATTTAACCCAGTGTGTTCAAATGTGCAGGGTAATAAGGTCAGCTAGCTATGTCTGTGACTTCATATAAAACAATGAGAACTGATGGGGATCATGGAGACTTTCATCTCTATAAGAATGAAACTGTTAGGAGCTGAGGCACCAAGACACACTTCTCCAAAAGGAACCCAAGGTCCACTGTTATTAATGGCCAATCTTCACAGTCACAATAACAAAAAAAAATTGAACCAAAGGGGACATGTGTTGTCACCTCCCTCTTGCAGAAATCCAGTGATTCCGATCACACTCTAGAATGTGATGTCAAGCAAGGCTTAGGAAGCATCAATATGAACAAAGCAGGTGGAGGTGATGGAATTCCAGTTGAGCTATTTCAAATCCTAAAAGATGATGCTGTAAAAGTGCTGCACGCAACATGCCACCCAATTTGGAAAACTCAGCAGTGGCCACGGAACTGGAAAAGGTCAGTTTCCATCCTAATCCCAAAGAAAGGCAATGCCAAAGAATGTTCAAATTCCCATACATTTCACTCATTTCACACACTAGCAAGGTAATGCTCAAAATTTTTCAAGCTAGGCTTCAGCAGTATGTGAATTGAGAACTTCCAGATGTACAAGTGGATTTAGAAAAGGCAGAGGATCCAGAGATCAAATTGCCAACATTTGTTGGATCATAGAGAAAGCAAGGGCATTCCAGAAAAAAAACACTACTTCTGCTTCATTGACTCTGCTAACTTGTGTGGATCACAACCAACTGTGAAAAATTTTAAAGAGATGGGAATACCAGACCACCCTACTTGACTCTTTAGAAACCTGTGTGCAGATGAAGAAGCAACAGTTAGAACCAGACATGGAGCAACGGACTGGTTCAAAATTGGGAAAGAAGTACATCAATGCAGTCTATTGTCACCCTGCTTATTTAATCTATATGCAGAGTACATCATGCAAAACACCAGGCTGGATGAATCACAAACTGGACTCAAGATTGCTGGGAGAAATATAAATAACCTCAGATACGCAGATGATACTAGTCTCATGGCAGAAAGTGAAGAGGAACTAAAGAGCCTCTTGATGAAAGTGAAAGAGGAGAGTGAAAAAGCTGGCTTAAAATCCAACATTTAAAAAACCAAGATCATGGCAGTAGGTCCCATCACTTCATGGAGATACATAGAGAAAAAGTGAAAAGGGTGACATATTTTATTTTCTTGGTCTCCAAATTCAGTGTGAACAGTGACTGCAGTCATGAAATTGAGATGTTTGCTCCTTGCAAGAAATGCTTGGACAAACGTAGACAGCATGTCAAAAAGCAGAAACATCACTTTGGTGACAAAGGTTTGTATAATCAAAGATACATTTTTTTCCGGTAGTCATGTATGATTGTGACAGCGAGATCATAAAGAAGAGGCTGAGCCCTGAAGAATTGCTGCTTTCAAATCGTGCTGCTGGAGAAGACTCTTGAGAGTTGTTTGGACTGCAAGGAGATCAAACCAGTCAATC
>CM035287.1:53061740-53073718 GCA_020226075.1 Hydropotes inermis
CTAAAGGAAATCAATCCTGAATATTCATTGGAAGGACTGATGCTTTGGCCACCTGTTGTGAAGAGTCAACACACTGAGAAAGGCCCTGATGCTGGGACAGACTGAGGGCAGAAGAAGAAGAAGGTCACAGAGGGTGAGATGGTTGGATGGCAGCACCAACTCAGCGGACATGCTGGGGTCCATGAGACATGCTGGTGCCCTTGCATGCTGCAGTCCATGAAGTCAGAAAGAGTCAGAGAAGAGTTAGTTAGTGACTGAGCAACAACAATGATCCTACTGTGCGGGTGCCAGCTGATTGCTTTATAGGGAGTCTTGGAGAGATGGGCTTTTCCAGGGATGCAGTGGTCAAAAAAATCTGCCTGCCAACGCAAGAGATGCAGGAAATGTGGCTTTGATCTCTGGATCGGGAAGATCCTCTGGAGAAGGAAATGACAGCCCATTTCAGTATACTTCCCTGGGAAATCCCACAGGGAATCCTGGTGGGTTATCGTCCAGTGGATCACAAAAGTGTCAGATATGACTTTGCAAATTAAGAACACCTACAGATAGAGATGTGGTAACACATAGAGGACTCTGACCCCAAGGTTGATTGTACTTCATCATCTTAAAAGAGAAAGACAGGCAGCTCACATGTATGCATTTACCATCCAACCATCTCATCCTCTGTCATCTCCTTCTCCTCCTGCCTTCAATCTTTCCCAGCATCAGGGTCTTTCCAATGAGTCAGGTCTTTGCATCAGATGGCCAAAGTAGTGGAGCTTCAGCTCCAAAATCAGTCCCTGCAATAAACACCCAGGACTGATCTTCTTTAGGATGGACTGATTGGATCTCCTTGCAGTCCAAGGGACTCTCAAGAGTCTTCTTCAACACCACAGTTCAAAAGCATTAATTCTTTGGTGTTCAGCTTTCTTTATGCTACAACTCTCACATTGGTACATGACTACTGGAGAAAACATAGCTTTGATTAGATGGACCTTTGCTAGCAAAGCAATGTCTCTACTTTTTAATATGTTGTCTAGGCTGGTCATAGCTTTTCTTCCAAAGGGCAAGCATCTTATCCTTTCATGGCTGCAGTGACTATCTGCAATGATTTTGGAGCTCAAGAAAATAAAGTCTGTCACTGTTTATATTGTTTTCCCGTCTATTTGTCATGAAGTGATGGGACCAGATGCCATGATCTTAGTTTTCTGAATGTTGAGTTTCAAGCAAGCTTTTTCACTTTCCTTTTTCACTTTCATCAAGAATCTCTTCACTTTCTGTCATAAATGTGGTATCTTCTGCATATCTGAGGTTATTCATATTTCTCCTGGCAATCTTGATTTCATCTTGTGCTTCATCCAGCCTGGTATTTCTCATGATGTACTTTGTATATAAGTTAAATAAACAGGGTGACAATATACAGCCTTGATGTACTCGTTTCCCAATTTGGAACCAGTCTGTTGTTCCATGTCCAGTTCTAACTGTTGCTTCTTGAACTGCATACAGATTTCTTAGCAGGCAGGTAAGGTGGTCTGGTATTCCCATCTCTTGAAGAATTTTCCAGTTTGTTGGGATCCACACAGTCAAAGGCTTTTGCACAATCAATAAAGCAGAAGTAGATGGTTTTTTTCTGGAATTCTTTCACTTTTACTATGATCCAACAGATGTTGGCAATTTCATCTCTGATTCCTATGCCTTTTCTAAATCCAGCTTGAGCACCATTCATGTACTGTTGAAGCCTGGCTTGGAGAATTTTGATCATTACTTTTCTAGGTGTGAAATAAGTGCAGGTGTGTGACAGTTTGAACAATCTTTGGCATTGCCCTTCTTAGGGACTGGAATGAAAACTGACCTTTTCTATTCCTGTGGCCCCTGCTGAGTTTTCCAAATTTGCTGGCATATTGAGTGCAGCATTTTCACAGCATCATCTTTTAGGATTTGAAATAGCTCAGCTGAATTCCATCACCTCTAGCCACTTTGTTTGTATTGATGCTTCCTAAGGCTCACTGGAGTTTACATTCCAGGATGTCTGGCTCTAGGTGAGTGATCACACCATCATGATTATCTGGGTCATGTGGATCTTTTCTGTACAAATCTTCTGTGTATTCTTGCCATCTCTTCTTAATATCTTATGCTTCTGTCAGGTCCATACCATTTCTGTCCTTTATTGTGTTCATCTTTGCATGAAATGTCCCCTTGGTATCTCTAATTTTCTTGAGGGGATCTCTAGTCTTTCCTATTTATTGTTTTCCCTATTTCTTTGCATTGATCACTGAAGAAGGCTTTCTCATCTTTCCTTGCTATTCTTTGGAACTCTGCATTCAAATAGGTATATCTTTCCTTTTCTCCTTTGCCTTTAGCTTCTCTTCTTTTCTCAGCTATTTGAAAAGCATCCTCAGGTAACCATTTTGCTTTTTTGCATTTCTTTTTCTTGGGGATGGTCTTGATCCCTGTCTCCTGTACAGTGCCATAGACCTCTGTCCATAGTTCTTCATGCAGTCTGTCTATCAGATCTAATCCCTTGAATCTATTTTTCACTTCCACTGTATAATCATAAGGGTTGTCACTTCCACTGTATAATAGTAAGGAGTTTGCTTTAGGTCACACCTGAATGGTCTAGTGGTTTTCCCTACTTTCTTCAATTTAAGTCTTAATTTGGCAATGAGGAGTTCATGATCTGAGCCACAGTCAGCTCCCAGACTTGTTTTTGCTGACTGGATGGAGCTTCTCCATCTTTGGCTGCAAAGAATATAATCAATCTGATTTTGGTATTGACCCTCTTGTGCTCCCATCAGAATAAGACCATTTCCCCCACAGTCAGTCTCTCCCATCAGGAAGCTTCCATAAACCTCTTATCCTTATCCTTCTGAGGGCAGACAGAATGAAAACCACAATCACAGAAAAGTAATCCAACTGATCACATGGACCACAGCCTTGTCTCATTCAATGAAACTATGAGCCATGCTGTGTAGGCCACCCAAGACGGATGGGTCATGGTGGAGAGTTCTGAAAAAACATGGTCCACTGGAGAAGGGAATCGTAAACCACTTCTGTATTCTTGCCTTGAGAACCCCATGAACAGTATGAAAAGGCAAAATGATAGGATACTGAAAGATGGGCTCCCCAGGTCAGTAGGTACCCAATATGCAACTGGAGAAGAGTTGAGAAATAACTCCAGAAAGAATGAAGAGACAGATGCAAAGTGAAAACGGCAACTAGTTGTGGATGTGACTTGTGATGGAAGTAAAGTCTGATGCTATAAAGAGCAATATTGTGTAGGAAGCTGGAATGTTGGTTGGGTCCATGAATCAAGGCAAATTAGAAGTGGTCAAACAGAGATGGCAAGAGTGAACGTTGACTTTTTTAGGAATCAATGAACTAAAATGGACTGGAATGGGCAAATTAATTCAGATGACCATTATATCTTCTACTCTGGGCAAGAATCCCCTAGAAGAAATGGTGTAGTACTCATAGTCAACAAAAGAGTCTGAAATGTAGTACTTGGGTGGAATCTCAAAAATGACAGAATTTTCTCTGCTCATTTCAAGGCAAACCATTCAATATCATAGTAATAGAAGTCAGTGTGCCCTCCAGTAATGCTGAAGAAGCTGAAATTGAAAGGTTATGTGAAGACCTATGAGATCTTCTAGAACTAACACCCAGAAAAGATGCCCTTTTCATCATAGGGGACTGGAATGAAAAATTAGGAAGTCAAGAAATACCTGGAGTAACAGGCAAGTTTGTCCCTGGGGTAGAAAATGAAGCAGGACAAAGATTAACCGAGTTTTGCCAAGAGAAACAAAATAAAACCCCTAGGTCAAATCCCCACCCACCAGCAAAATGTGAGGCAAATTTGTTTACATCTGACCAAGCCTCATTTCCTCTATGCGGGAAGAGTTTAAGAATAGAATGAAGAAAAAAAAAAAAAAAAAAAGCCGGAGCTAATTCCACACAGTTTGTTGATTTAATGAGACTTTTAATCTGTAATAACTAAGGCAGAAATAGGGAAATAATAAAAACATATAATTCTCCTAAATGTACTACTGTAAGATTTCTTTAAATCTCCAGTAATTCTCTCTTAGAAAAACAAAACATTTGACCAATTTTAGACAGTCTATTAACTGCTAATTTTTTTTTTTGCTTTCAAGAATCTGATTTACAGTCATATTCTATTAAAAAATATACTTAAAATTGGGTTGTAGGAATGCATTTTATATATTATATTAGAAAAATATTTATATTGTATTTATTTGCTTTATAAACAAAGGAAAACTAGGGGAGATGAAAGAATGGAAATTCTTCCCCACAAAATTTTAAACCACTTAATGCTTCCTGGAAAATGTAAATGAGCCTTCATCAAAAAATACATTCAGAACTTAAATAGAGACCAAAAAGGAAGAATAGTGAAGAGATTTTATTGATAGAATAGGTTATAGAGGTCACCATTAAGTCTTATTTTAATGAAAGGTAATCTCAGTGAAAAGAGTAAAATGTGCAAAGAAGTGAATATACTGATATGGTAATGGAAAAGGAAGCTTTATAAAAGAGCAAAGCTCATTATTTAACTGTTAGGAAGGACATTTCAAATGTACCAATTTAGTCAGTAGTAAGATTTCTTTTTCAAATAGTGAATCTGCTTATTATAAATTATTTGCCAAGATTTTAAAGACATAGTGACTTTTCAGATCTAGATCAGTAGATAAATAAAAGCAGAAAATAAATGATACGGAAAGTGAAATGCAATAAACGTCTCAAAAGAAAATGTACTTCATGGGTGTATGCATGTCCTCATCTTCTCTGATATCTGTATGAGCAGATAAATCAAATATCTATCAATAGATCGATATCCACTAGAGGAAATTTTATGTTGCAATTTTTTTTTAATGAGTTATTTTCTACACATATTCTTGTGAAAAGAGATCCTTGATGCATTGGTAAATGAGCATCATTTCAGTTCCGTCAGTCAGTCATGTCTGACTCTTTGCAACCCCATGGACTGCAGCATGCCAGGCCTCCCTGTCCATCACCAACTCCCGGAGTTCACTCAAACTCATGTCCATTGAGTCGATGATGCCATCCAACCATCTCATCCTCTGTCATCCCCTTCTCCTCCCGCCTTCAATCTTTCCCAGCCCTCAGGGGCTTTTCAAATGAATCAACTCTTCACATCAGGTGGCCGAAGTAGTGGAGTTTCAGCTTCGGCATCAGTCCTTCCAATGAACACCTAGGACTGATCTCCTTTAGGAAGGACTGGTTGGATCTCCTTGCTGTCCAAGGGACTCTCAAGAGTCTTCTCCAACACTATAGTTCAAAAGCATTGATTTTTTGGTGCTCAGCTTTCTTTGTAGTCCATACATGACTCACATCCATACATGCCTACTGGAAAAACCATAGCCTTGATGAGACAAACTTTTGTTGACAAAGTAATGTCTCTGCTTTTAAATATGTTGTCTAGGTTGGTCATAACTTTTCTTCCAAAGGGTACGTGTCTTTTTATTTCATGGCTGCAATCACCATCTGCAGTGATTTTGGAGCTTGAACATCTGGAAGTACACAGTTCATGTATTGTTGAAGCCTGGATTGGAGAATGAGCATAGTAAATTATAGAACTAGGTTCAGTATATCTTTTCACTTAAGTAAAAAAACTCAGAAAGGGAAGTAGGTAGGTAGATGATAGATACATACATACATATATACATAAGTTAATGTGGTATAGAATGAGATTTGAAGTGAGTGAGACACTGATTTTGATTATGCATGAAAGGATGAAGGAACAGGAATCACCAAAACATTATTAGTGGCTTCCACAGGGGAAGTGAAATTAAAGAGGGTAAGAAGGTTAGCAATTTCAACTTTTTATATTATATATTTCAGAGCAGATCCTGTGGTTAGTCTAAGTAATGGGGCAAGCAAATGTCATTGCAAGTCACATATAAAGGGGAAGGACATAAAATTATCTTACAGCATAGAGCAGTAAACTATGAATAATAACACACAATCCACTATATAGGGCATGGTCGAAATAAGACAGTATAAAAACTGCTTTATGGAAAGCAATCTTCCTACATAAAATTGCTATCAATAACTTTATATCATGAGGTTTAGCTTACATAGAATCTAAGTTACATGAAGCTTTATCGTTTTACTTTTATTTCCCTCTGAACTGTCTCCCCTGCCCCCTTCCTTCCCTCTTTATCCCCTTCCTTCCTTGCTTACTTATTTTCTTTCATAATTCAAGGTTCTATAGCACTTTGGCCTGTATCCTATGAGATTTGGCACTTTTGAGTGCCTAGCACATGCCAGGCATTAGAGATGTGTGTGTATGTTTATATTCTTCACAAACCTACTCTAAAACAGCTGAAGGTAGGACTCCTACATTCACACTTTTGTCCCACAATCATCTCCAGGGGTCTTTCTGTCTTTGTATTTCCCTGTAAAGTAGGCATGATATAATACCTGCTCAAAGGGCTTCCTTGGTGGCTTAGATGGTAAAGAATTGGCCTGCAACACAGGAAACCCAGGTTCAATTCCTGGCTGGAAAGTTTCTCTGGAGAAGGGAATGTCACCTCACTCCAGTCTTGCCTGGAGCATTCGATGGACAGAAGCCTGCCAGGCTACAGTCCATGGGATGGCAAGGAAGGGGTCTTAAAGAGTCGGCCCGACTGAGTGGCTACCACTGAGTGGTCGGTGGTGGTTTCGTCGCTGGGTCAGCGTCTGACTCTGCGACCCTGTGGACTGTAGCCCACCAGGCTCCTCTCTCCATGGGGCTCTCCAGGCAAGAACACTGGAGAGGGCTGCTGTTTTCTCCAGGGGATCTCCCTGACCCAGGGATCGAACCCGCGTCTCCTATGCCTCCTGCACTGCAGGCAGATTCTTTACTTCCTGAGCTAATGAGGAAGCCAGTCGTCAGGGTGAAGTGTTAGTATCAATATGAGTGATTTTTTAACCCTAGTATCTGCCATATAGTAGGGAACAGTATGTATGAGCTTTGATTTCTATCACACTGTTTTTAGAGGCGTAGAAGCCTTTTGTCAGTGAAGTCATATAGCTAATTCTGAAAGATCTGGGTTTGCATGAAGATCTGTCTCCAGAGCCTGTGTTTTCTCTATGCTGCCCTCTGTTGCAGTTACTGGATACACCAAAATGTGACTGTTTTATTTAATAGAGAGTTGGTTTTATGTAATTTATTACAGTCTGGAAATTATATGTATGTAAAAGTATTGAGAGCCCAAGACAATGCTCTGTTTTCCTAAACTCAGATGATTTGAATGATTTTAGGGTCTGACCATTACTGTGTGGCCTAAATGCACATTGAAATGTAATATGGTATCATAATTTATAATTAACATGTTATTAATGAATAAAATATATAGAAAATTATGTTTAAAACATATCAGGTAACATACCATTAAAATATAAATAACAGTGTTTTATATATTTGTAAAAAATATTTACCTTGGGTTGGCCAAAAAGCTCATTCAGAGTTTTCCATAAGATGTAACAAAAAGACCTGAAGAAACTTCTTAGCCAAACTTATACTTTTTTTATATAAGAGCATTAAAAAAATTCCTCACTTGAAAATTTGCATTTTTTATCTAAGATAAATTAAAATGCATAGTAGTTACATTTCTGAAGAAAACTCAATAATATAGTGAAGATTAACTCCTAAATCAATATAGGCTTATGTATATAGTAGTTTAAATGTTTGGACTCTTATATATAAACTTTGAATAACTTTGAATTATTACATTTAATTTTGAGTCATTTACCTTTATCTCAGATGTTTTTTCATTTCTGAAATTCAACAGCATACCATTCCACTAATATTTATGTGCACAGTAGCATTCTTCCTAATAGAAAGTTCATGTATATAGGGAAGATTTTTATTCAGTGTAACTTAACAGGTATTTACCCAGCAGCTGGTACTTGCTGACCTGCTATCTTCTAATTTATACTGACTTTCATCCCTCAATATACACACAATTTAGTAGCAGAAGTCATATGTGAATTTTACCATTTGCCTTTTGGAATTTTGATTTGAATATTTCTGAACTGGTTTACTGCAAGGATATCCAATCAGTCCATCCTAAAGGAGATCAGTCCTGGGTGTTCACTGGAAGGACTGATGCTGAGGTTGAAACTCCAGTACTCTGGCCACCTGATGCGAAAAGCTGACTCATTGGAAGAGACCCTGATGCTGGGAGGGATTGGGGGCAGGAGGAGAAGGGGACGACAGAGGATGAGATGGTTGGATGGCATCAGAGACTCGATGGACATGGGTTTGAGTAAAGTCCGGCAGTTGGTGATGGACAGGGAGGCCTGGCATGCTGCGATTCATGGGGTCACAGAGTCAGACACGACTGAGCGACTGAACTGAACTGATTTACATGTTTTAAAAGCTTATGTATTTGAATTAATCTTTCTCTTTCTCATATTTCTGTACCATCTTGACATCATACTGGCCAGATGTATTGCAGCATTTTCAAGAAGCATGAAAATAAGAGAGTATTAACTTCATTCTATTAAATTCAAATATAGATCTCATATACTTGCATGTCATAGTTGCTGATTATATTAGAAGTGTAATTATGTTGTCCCACTTCACCAAGTTGGATCCCACCAGTCCACTTGATTCTGTATTACTCCATATTAATTTTTGGGGTGTGATCCCAATGTCCTGTAAGTTCATTTTCAAGAACTATAAAAGTTCTTAATATAAGCTCTCTGCTAATGAGTCAACAAAAATAAGTATCCAAGGCAATGTAGCTTCCAAAGCAAATCTTGTATTTATTTGAAAAATGTTTTTTAGGTATGTACATCTGTGTGTTTAAAATTTTTGTCACACTCTCCATTTCATGATGAGAGGAGCGAAATAAAGTGTTTATTTGAGACTTAAATAAAGACACCTTTTCCTAATGGTGAGATTTTCTTCATGGCTGGGTAGATGATTTTCAACTTTATTATAGACAGTTTTTATCAAATATTTATATAAAATACTACCTTTGAATGAAAAATAGTTTAGGAGTCTGAGGGATTGAGTTTATGAAGAAGTCAGAAAGACCTCATGGATAAGAAAACAGGCCACTATTTAACTTATATTTATGCTTATTTCTTGGCCCCTGCTCTTTCTTGCCACCTTTATTTTTGGTATGACAATCAGGAGAAACATCTCAGAGTACATAATTTTCTTTGTTTCAAAGCAAGGGTATGAGTTTTTCATATGTATACATGCTTGTCAAGTAAAACCAATATCCTTGACATGGTAATATATAATTTAATGTTTTCATTGGCACAAAATTTATTTTTTTCACTGATTCTTTTTCTCTTATTTACCTTAGTTTACCTTAAGGTAAACAATATAAGGTAAGCATTACCTTAACTTACATTAAGGTAAACTTTTAATGTATTTTATCTTACACTAAACCTAATCTTTTTTTAATTGAAATCTGGTTGATTTTTAATGTATCCATCTCTACTATCCAGCACAATGATTCAGTTACACATGTATATACATTATATATACATGTATATACATTATAAATAATGTATATACATTATTTTTTAAACATTCTTTTCCATTATAGTTTACCCTAAGAGACTGGACATAGTTCCCTGTTCTCCATAGTAAGACCTTTATGTTTATCCATTCTAAATATAATAGTTTGCATCTACCAACCCCTAAACTCTCTCTTTCCTTTCGCTTCCTTTCTCCTACTTGGAAACCACAAGTCTTACCTCCAGTAAGTCTGTTTCTCACTGAATCCAGACTCTTTTTCTGTTTTGTAGATAGGTTCATTCGTGCCGTGTTTCAGATTCCATATATAAGTGATAGTATATAGTAGTTACATATCATACCATAGCATATAGTATTTGTCTTTCTCTTTCTGACTTACTTCACTTAATATGATCATCTCTAGTTGCATCCGTGTTGCTGCAAACGGCATAGTTCCATTATTTGTAACAGCTGAGTAGCACTCTGTTGTATTTATGCACCACATCTTTATCCATTTATCTGTTAATGGACATTTAGGTTGCTTCTGTGTTTTCATGATTGTGAATAGTGCTACTATGCATCATGTATCACTTTGCATATATCATTGTGAATTATACTTTTGCATATGAATATATGCACATGAGTGTGTTTGCTGGCTCATATGGTAGTTCTGTTTTTTTTAGTTTTCTGAGGAAGTTCTATACTATTTTCCATAGTGGCTGCATCAACTTCCAGTCCCACCAACAGTGTGGGAGTGTTCCCTTTTCTCCACATCCTCTCCAGCATTTGTTTATTTGTAGACTTTTTAATGATGGCCATTCTGAATGGTGTGAGACGTTACCTCATTATAGTTTTCATTTTCATTTCTCTAATATTAACAATTGGGGCTTCTCTGATGGCTCACATGGAAAAGAATCCACCTGTAATGCAGAAGACCCCAGTTCAATATCCGGGTCAGGAAGTTCCCCTGGAGAAGAACATGGCAACCCACTCCAGTTTTCTTGCCTGGAGAATCCCCTGGACAGAGGAGCCTGGCGGGCCACACAGTCCATGGAATTGCAAAGAGTTGGACACGACTGAGTGACTAACATCACATTAATATTAATAATTAGTGATGTCAAGCATCTTTTCATGTGTCTACTGTCTTCTTTGGAGAAGTGTCTATTAAAGTCTTTTGCCCATTTTTCAATTGTTTTGGTTTGTTTGTTGTTGATTTGTATGAGCTGTTTGTATATTTTGGAGATTAAGCCCTCATCAATCACATCATTTGCAAATAGTTTTTCCCATTCTGTACCTGGTCTTTTCATTTTGTTTATGGTTAGCCAAAGCTTGTAAGTTGGATTAGGTCCCATTTGTTTATTTTTGTTTTATTTCTGTTGCCTTAGGAAACTGACCTATGAAAGCATTGATATGATTTATGTCAGAGAATTTTTTGCTTATGCTCTCTTCTAGGAGTTTTATGGTGACATCTCTTTTGTCTAAGTTTTTAAAAACCATTTTCAGTTTACTTTTGTTCATGGTGTGAGAGTGTGTTCTAATTTCATTGATTTAAATGTGGCTACAATGGCCAGTTAATCTTCACTATCACAAATTTTTGATCCATGCATGAATTTTCATCTGTTATCATATACTTGGTACATCTCTCTTCAAAACACCCTATTTGATAGGGTATTTTGGATATTTGATAGTTTCCATCAAGTATCTGCTTTTAAAGCACCAAGTAAATATTATTGACGTATTTATCTTTTGTATAAAAAGTAAGACATTACATTAATACTGTCTTCTTTCATTTTTGCTGCCTTTCATATGAAAGGCTCAGTGAAATGTCTGAAATCTACTGAACTCCTTGCTTAACATTTAGTAAACACAGAACTGTGTGCCATTCACTGAATTTTCTCATTCATACTGGAGAATTCTAATTTAGGAATTTAGTGGCAGGTTTTACCGGCTATAAGTGATTGGTCATCCTATTAGCAGCCACATGGGCACAGCAACTTGAATGAACATAGTGGGATAAATGCTGAAGTGTATAATTTATCTTCTAATAATTTGTTAACAATCATTTTACAAAATATACTTTGATTCAATTGAAACCCAATTCAACTTATTTTATTTCATGTATACTAATTTATTCATGTATAATTATCCTCTTTTTCTTAATTTAAAAAAAAAATATATATATATATATATATAAATTCAGGATAGGGGAATCAGGTTGTGAGAATGTAGAATCACAGATGTGCTCTGAAATCTCTAGTTATCACTGGGTTCCACATCCCTGGGTACCAAAAATAATGACAGAGGCTAATGATAACCAAGCTGATGGCATTCAGTTTCTCCTTTTCTTTCAATAATTCTTATTGTTGCTAAGATTAAAAAATGTAAGCTGTGTATAACTATTTTGCAATGTTGTTAGAGACATACATAGCAGTGTATATTTCAGTTCAGTCACTCAGTCATGTCTGACTCTTTGCAACCCCATGATTCGCAGCACACCAGGCCTCCC
>CM035287.1:53073818-53163787 GCA_020226075.1 Hydropotes inermis
TTTGTTGGCAAAGTAATGTCTCTGCTTTTTAATACGCTATCTAGGTTGGTCATAACTTTCCTTCCAAGGAGTAAGCATCTTTTAATTTCATGGCTGCAATCACCATCTGCAGTGATTTTGGAGTCCCCAAAAATAAAGTCTGACATTTTATAAATATTTTATGATGCAGGTAAAAGAAATAATAGAACCTTAAATATACACTGAGTTAAAGTGGAATGGGTAAATTAAACTCAGTGTATATTTAAGGTTCTATTATTCCTTTTACCTGCACCATGAAATATTTATAAAATATAAATTTGGAAAGTATTTTAATTGCTGCCTTTTACGAATGTCACCCTTTTAGAGTTAGAAAGAACTATATAATTACATCTTTCTATGCATAAAAGTATATGTTATATATAAGTAATGAATACTAAAGGATAGACTGATTACGACCAGCATTGTTTTATATCAGTGAAATCCCTGACTTAGTGACATTCAGTTTTCTTGAAAGTTTTAAAAAAATCTCCTTCTTCTCCTCATACTGAGAACACCAGGATATCAGTAAATTTAATTTTTCAAACTTAATTAAAAGCAGACTTTTGTGTGTGTGTGTGTGTGTGTGTGTTGGTATCTGGTGCACATGCTCAGAAGTGTCCGACTCTGTGAAACCCTGGACGATAGCCCGGCTCCCCTCTCCATGGAATTTTCCAGGCAAGGGTACAGGAGTGGATTGCCATTTCTTACTCCAGGGTATCTTCCCAACCCAGGGAATGAACCCAGGTCTCTTGTGTCTCCTACAACGGCAGGCAGATTCTTTACCAACTGTGCCACCTAGGAAGCCCCAATCTTTATTAGCTATTATATTCATCTCTGAATGAGAATTCATACTTATGTATCTAAAATAGCTCAAAACTGTATATCAGTCTTAACCCCACAATACATACCTTTGAGAATATTTTCTGATGAACCCAGAACAAAGGAATCTATCAGTATTTCCTACATTATCTATTCTGATACTTGGGTGTAAAAATATAACCATTCTTCATTAACCTTGGTTTATTCATGGGAATAAACAGTAAAATACTTTTATGACTTCTATGGAACCTCATCCTGAGCAAAGAGATGGAGTTATTTATTAATATCAGCATTTCAATCATAATTAATGGCATTGACTTTTAAATGATTGTGCATTTTAGAGAATTTAAGCACTTTTCCTACAGTACATTATTCTTTATATATATATATGTTTTATTCTGCATTAAATTCTTTTTTCCACCTCAATTTCTTTAAAAAAAGAATAGTTAAATATTATTATTATTTTGTTAAATTATAGTGGCCCAATCATCTCAGGTAGCATAGAATAGAACTTTTACACACTATGACAGATTGTTCAGAATATCATGACAAGCCCACACATGCACACACATATACTGTCAACACATTTAGCTTGTACACATTGCTTTGGCCATGTCCTTTTCACTTAACATAGCTTGAAAATTAAATCTGCTTTGGTATCTATATTAGCTTAAATATTTTTCAATGATATATTTTATTGCATCATATAGAAGTAAATAATTCATTGTTTCTTCACTAGTAAATGTAAATAACTACTTATATTTATTCTAACTTTTGTTCTGTTTCTATCACTGTCAACACAGATGTCATTGTACACATGGTTATTTCATGTATGATAAATTGTGTGATACATTCTCACAATTTAATGACAAAACACCTCCAAAGAGACTGAGTCATTTACTCTTGTCTTAACCATGTCTGAGAATGTTTCCTTCAGTTGTGGCCAATGCTGTATGTTATCAAATATTTGCTACTGAGAACCACATAGGAAAATGCATGCTATACTTTCAAACAGTATTCCTCTTCAATTTGGAGATTAAGTTGCATATGTTGAGAAACGTTTGTCTTTTTTTGCCAATTATCTGATTATTCTTTGCCTATTTTTCAAATTGGGTCACATATATTCATTCTTGTAAAAACTATACTTGTAATGCATAGATTACAACACTGTGGGGTGTTGGTTCCAGGATGCCCCACAAAGATCAAAATCCACAGATTGATGTCTCTTATTTTAAAATGAAGTAATACATTCAGATGTACTTACCTGTGGCTTGTTTGAATTCATGGATAGGGAGCTGTGGACACAGAGCCCTGACTATACTCAATTTCATTCTTTCATTCAAGCAAGAAATTAAAGGCACTTGAAAAGTCACACTTTATTTTTTATAATATTTGAATTTTTGGAGTAAACAAACACAAAATGCCCTGTAGGTGGGATTTGGCTGATTACCTCTCGGGCTTCCCTCATAGCTCAGTTGGTAAAGAATCCACCTGCAATGCAGGAGACCCTGGTTCAATTCCCGGGTCAGGAAGATCTGCTGGAGAAGAGATAGGCTACCCACTCCAGTATTCTTGGGCTTCCCTTGTGGCTCAGCTGGTAAATAGTCCATCTGCAAAGAGGGACACCTGGGTTTGATCCCTGGGTTGGGAAGATCCCCTGGAGAAGAGAAAGGCTACCCACTCCAGTATTCTGACTTGGAGAACTCAATGGGGTCACGAAGAGCTGGACATGACTCTTTGGGCTGCAGCACACCAGGCTTCGCTGGCTTACACTGTCTCCCAGAATTTCCTTGAACTCATGTCCATTGAGTCAGCGATGCCATCCAACCATTCCATTCTCAGTCACCCCTTTCTCCTCCTGCCCTCAATCTTTCTCAGCATCAGCGTCTTTTCTAGTGAGTTGGCATCAGATGGCCACAGTATTGGAGCATCAGCTTCAGCATCAGTCCTTCCAATTAATAGTCAGGGTTGATTTCCTTTAGAATTGACTAGTTTGATTTCCTTGCAGTCCAAGGGACTCTCAAGAGTTTTCTCCAGAACCACAGTTAAAAAGCATCAATTCTTTGGCACTTAGCCTTCTTTATGGTCTAATTCTCACACTGGTACGTGACTATTGGAAAGACCATAGCTTTGACAATACAGACCTTTGTCGGCAAAGTGGTATCTCTGACTTTCAATAGATTGTATAGGTTGTCATAGCTTTTCTTCCAAGAAGCAAGCATCTTTTAATTTCATGGCTGCAGTCACCATCCACAGTAATTTTGTAGCCCAGGAAAATAAAATCTGCCACTATTTCCATTTTTCCCCCAGCTATTAGTCTTCACTTGGGGATATATTATTCTTTTATTTGTCTTTCTTTGCTGAGAAATCTATAAAAGACATTTTCTTCAGTAATGATAAATTTGTAGGTAAACACTGGTTGCCAGAAGAAAAACAAAACTCAGGAATATTAAATTTAAATTTAACAAAAGATAAACACAACCATATGAAAAAATTAATATGGAAGTTCACAAAAGAATAGAAATGAAGACCTAACCTTATGAGCAGAAATGCACAATGTTATAAACTTCAATGGGCTTCCCTTGTGGCTCAGCTGGTAAAGAATCCACCTGCAATGATGATAAAAATCAAATCCTAATGACTTATGGTAACTTACTAGTGGCAGAGTGTTCATTTGATTTAACTTTCTGGTTATACAAGATAACTTTTATTTTGTAATAGTTAACAACTATACATTATGCAGATAATTACAGGAAATATTCTACAAAATAACTGTATTTCTTACATTATTATATAATTCTCCTTTCTGGCAAAAATTATATTTATTTTCCCACACAGTACTTGCATCCTAAAATTTATATGAAAAATAAAGAACAGTTAACAGGCAAGATGATTTTGATGAAGAAAGAAAGGAGAAAAGAAAAATGATTGGTTCTAACAAATAGTTAAAAATATTATAAAGTTATAATAATTTAAAATGTGGCATTTGCTAAATGTAAAAATGAATAACTATATAAACATGAGCCATAAATATTCCCATGTATGGAACAATGGGAAAATAATAAATGATTTTGGAAAATTTGCATTTATGATGAAAACATAAAATATATAACTTTAGAAATGAATAAACTTGGAATTTATAACTTAAATGCAAAAGAAGGTACAAAATGTACAAAAAATGTTAAAATTTGTTTATAAAAGATATAAGTATTATCTTTCCATATTGACATATATTTGCAAAGATATCTCAAGAAAGTAAGCAAAAAGCTAACAGTTTTTCTACTTCTTACAAGGTACAGTATTTTAATAAGTGGAGGACAAGTGTAGGAATGGTCATCTTGTATATAGTTTTTATTTTTAACATTTTTAAATCTAGCTAATATATATTCAGCAAATGAATACAAAATATTAGGAAATACAAGAGTGATATCTTAATACACTGGAGAGAAAAGATCTAGTAATGAAAATATATGAAGCTAGAAAAAAATGTGTTTAAAGCATAATATACTTAAGGATAAATATGGAATTTATCCTAGTGTTGGTTGGTGATTTTGTTAATTGTCAGTCACTGGGCTGAAGAAAATAATTCACCTGTGAGCATGCTGAGTCACTTCAGCAGTTTCCGACTCTTTGCGACCCTAAGGACTCCTAGCCTCCCAGGCTCCTTTGTCCATGGGAGTCTCCAGGCAAGAACACTGGAGTGGGCTGCCTTCCTTACTCCAGGGGAATCTTCCTGACCCAGGGATAGAAACTGCGTCTCTTACGTCTCCTGCATTGGCAGGCGAGTCTTTACCACTAGCGCTGCCTGGGAAGCCCAAATTAACTCACATACGCCTCCTTATTTAATAGTCCTGGGAAGCATAGCATCCTCTCAGCTTCTTTTCACTGCCTTTCAAGCACTATCGCAAAGTTTGGTTGATTACTATCATTTTTTCCTTTATGTTAACATAAGGTTTTTTCAAAAAAAGAACTACAACCTAAAGTGCATCACGTTCTCAGAGGATTTGTCCTGCCGTTGAGTAATACAGATCTGCTCTACGAAAAATGAACAGCCATTTTTTTTATTTAACAAATTATGCTTCATATAGCAAATTGTTTCAAAATGAGGAATGATTTTTTTTCTAAGATTATGAGAACAGATTTTATGCACAACAGACCAGAACACTTCATAATCTGCCAACCGTGCTAATTATATGATCAGGGAACCTGTAATTGTTATTAGCTATACAAACCCCTGAGTAGTATTTCAGGTAATGAAGAGCAACCACAGGACATCAGAAAAATGAGGATCATTTTTCAATAAAGCAGTGAAGTATGTGGCATGCGTATCATAGATTCTTAGAAGCTGTAAATGGTGGACACAACTATATCAACACTTATCTGTCTTGTGACTGACAGTCACTGAAGTAGCTTGGAGCACCTTAATACCTTTCAAAATTTGGTAAATGTCTGAGCTTATAATATCCATTCTGTTTGTAAAAGTACTTCAATGATACCCCTCATCAATATTTAGAATATCATACGAAAACTTCTTGGCCTGTTCTATTTATTCCATCCCATATTTTCCCTTGTGTATAGTAGCCTCAAATATCTTGATAACTTTACCATATCACTTCCTAAATGAAATATTATTCTAGCATAAGGGACATCTGGATTGTTTCTAAGAGCAATGGAACCTTAGAATTTCAGGAAGAACACCACCACCAAAAACCTTTGAAAGATAATGAGTTTCAGAACTTTTGAAATTGCTTTTCTCAGGTACCTAGGGTTTTCCAAAAACCACAATAGAGGCACATCCTCAAAGGAGTAGGAATGAAAATAGACTGTTAGGCAGGGATGTCTGTGCCCGTCTCCTACTTCCCAAACATGCACACAGGCATGCTTTATCAAGAGATTCTCTGTATTTATGTTTCTATAATAATCCGTAATAAGACCATTTCTTTCATCCAAGAATTCCTGTATTTAGTCATAATCTGAATAACAGTAAGCCTTAGTTCACTCTCAGACGCTGTATTTAAGGTCTTTATATCTATTACTTCTTTTGGCCTCACAAGAATCCTGCAAAGTAGGTTATTATCCTCAGGTTTAAAAGGGTAAAATTAAGACCCAGTGATATACAGCAACTTATTAGTTGCAGAAAGTTTTAATTTTATTGAACTTTCTGAGCATGCAAGGTAAATTTCTATATTTTCATTATTAACTGTAATACATTGTACAGATAAGTACAGGAGTCTTAAAGATAGCTGCCTATCTCACATTATCACTGATGTTCAGATCCCATCATCCATGACTTTATAAAATAAACAGAAAATGAAACTCCTTAAACGAAGTTAATGATGTTTAAAATAGCTATATAATTTAAGTTGTCAAAAATCGATTGCTTGGTCAGGAGAATTAGGAGTTGAGGATGGGAACACTGATGTGTTCTTTTCCAAGTGAAAGAAAGGGCTTATCTGAACTTTCTCAGAAGATTCAGAAGTTTTGCTAGGACAGCTCTCTGCTTCTGTCTCCTTGTCTTTTGCTTCACTTCTTTCCTGTATCCCTTTCGCTCTCGTTCTCTTTTCCCCTCTCTTCTCCCCATCATTTTCTCCTTATCCTCTTTCTCTTGCTCTTCTTTCTTCACCCCTTGTTGTCCTTATGTCATTGGACGGGAAATGGTCAGAAGGATGTAAAGCATGCAGGTCCGGGACCTGACAGGCCACAGTGGCCTTTATCGCAGAGGTCTCCTCAGCTCTTGGTGGCTAAGCATCAGGGACAGCTGGGAGGCTCCCACGAGGATGCTTTAGGCTAGAGGCGAACTGGTCTAAAGTTATATGTGAGATCTTGCAGGAGAGACTGAACAATTCCGAAACAAGAAGACAAAGGTTGCTCTTCCCCTCCCTCTCATTTGTTTATTCGAGAGCCGTGGGGTGAACAGAACAGATATGCCCTTATGCAAAGTGTATCATACTACTGTTAATACTTAAGTAGTAACTGACAGTCTTTTAGTGCCCATTTGAGACATCAGATGTGTTGTTTCACTTAATATTAACTACTTCTCATATATTCTAAGTGTGTTGTGTTGTTACGTGTATCTGAGAAACCAGTGGGTATAATTAAAAGTATGTTTTTTTTTTCTTTGACATATTGCTATAAGCCTGTACTATCTAATTCAGGAGCTACTAGTCCCATGTGGCTAAAACATGCATGAAATACGGCTAGTCCAAATTGAAATGTGCTGTTAAAAAAAAAAGTGGTTTCAAAGATTTAGTATGAAGCAAAATGTATGTCATTCATTCATTTTACACTGATATTTTGTACAAAGGTTTAAATATAAAGACATAAATTTGTTATCTGTTTCTCTTTACTCTTTTTTTAACATAATTCCTAAAAATTCAAATTGACATATTTGGCTCATATTGTACTTTTACACAGCACTGCTGTAACAAAAACTTATATTACCTTTTCTATTTTGGACTTCTTAGATCCCTGTAGTAAAACATTATTCTTGTCTATATCTATGCATGAAAAAATTGTCTTTGCATAGAAAATTGCCAAAGAAATGTTAAGGTCTGAGCATTTCTGCACTTATTTATGTCCTTAAGTGATACTGGTAGATGAGTCAAGCATGATTTCCTTTATAGAAGCAATCTTGCAATTCTTCAAGTAGGAAGCTTACTGAAGTGGAAAGTGATCTAAATCTTATTATGCATTCTACAGGCTGTCATTTAAGGACATGATGCATACTGGTCTATAATTCTCCAGGGCATATTTCAGCCTTTCATTTAAAATGATTCAATTTAGTCCAGAGCAATCTAATACATATTAGTTACATTTTTCACAATTTTAAGTGGCAATTTTCCAGACCCCTCCCGCCCCCATGGGTTTCTCTTCAGCTTCTTATCAATCAAGAACAAATGGTACAAGGAGTAGATAAGGATAAGGATGTAAGTGAACAGAAATAGCTCCTTGGTATCTCCCCGGGCCCTACAGGAGGCAGAGTGGAAGTCAGTCAAACATCAGGGGCCACATCCGCATTCAGAGGTCTCCCGAAAGATATGTGAGGCAACCTTAGAGTAATTTATATTCACATCCCATTTCTAGGATGGTATATAGTTTCCACAATTTATAAAAATACTCATATGTTCATGGTAAATCTAAAACTCTTTTATAGCAATATGTAGAATAAAAATTAGTTTTGGAATTTGCAAAATTTGCCACATTTGTCCCCTGTAATCCTAGAGTAGATACTTTAGGGCACTGTAGCTTTTTCAGATTGGCTTATTTTAACAAAGTAAAATGCATTAAAGATTCTTATTTTTTATGGATTAATAACTCATTTCTTTTTATCACTGAATAATATTCATTTAATGGATATACCACAATTTATTATTTCACTTATTTAGAGATATCTTGTATAATTTTTCTGTTTGGGGAAATTATGGGTACAACTGCTATAAATATTCACATGTGGGCTTTTTATAGACGCAGATGTTCAACTCATTTGGGTAAATATCTAGGAGAGCAATTTTTGAATCATATGCCAAAACTATGTTTATGTTTGTAAGAATGAGCCAAATTTTCTCCCCAAGTGGCCGTATCATTTTGGATGCCCACCAGTGAGAGTTTCTGTTGTTCTACTTCCTTGTCAGCATGTTGAACATGTTTAAACATGCTCATTTGTTATCTGTGTATCTTAATTAGTGAGATGTCTCTCCAGATATATTGCCCTCCTTTGACTATTTTCAATTTCATTGATTTATTCTCAATTTCATTAATTTTTCTCCCAATTTTTATTATTTCTTCTATTTACTTTCAGCTTAAATTGAACTCTTTCTTTAGTTTCCTAAGGCAAAAGCTTGGACTATTGATTTTATATCTTTATTCATTTCTAATATATGCATTCAATGCTATAGTTTACCTCTGAGCATTACTGTTGCTAATCCTATTATTTGACTTGTATTTTCTCTTACATCCTGTTCAGTTTTTAAAATTTCTTTTAAGGTTTCTTCTTTAGTCCATGTGACTGAGAAGGGTATTGTTTGCTTCCCAGAATATTTTGGAATTTTTTCACCTACACTTTTGTTATTGATTTCTAGTTCAATTCCATTGAGACCTCCAAACATACTTTGTATGATCTATTGTTTTAAATTTTTGGTATGTTTTATACTCAGACATAGTCTATCTTGCTAAATGTTCCATGTGAACCTGAGACTATGTATTATGCTGTTATTGCATTAAGTAATCTATAAATGTCAATTAAATCCAGTTAATTGGTGATCCTTTTCAGGTCAACACTTAGCCTTCCGATTTTTGGCATGATTTATCCATCAGTTGGGATTCCCGGATGGCTCAGTGGGTAAAGAATCAGCCTGCAATGCAGGGGACACAGGAGACAGGGGTTTGATCCCGGGTCGGGAAGACCCCCTAGAGGAGGAAATGACCACTCACTCTAGTATTCTTGCCTGAAAAACTGCAGGGACAGAGGAGCCTGGCAGGCTATAGTCCAAAGGATCGCAAAGAATATAGCATAAGTGAGCAAAGCGTACATCTGTCATTTAGTGAAAGGGATGTTGAAGTTTCCAAATATAATAGTATAATATTTCTATTTCTCTTTGTTATTATGTTAGTTGTTGCCTCACACGTTTTGATGTTCTGTTTAGATGTAGACGATGAAGGGTTGTTATGTCTTCTTGGAAAACTAACTAATCTGTCTTCATGTAATGGTCTTCTGCCACCACCAGTGGTTTCTTTCTCCATGATATGTCCCCTTGTTCAGAAATCTGCCTAAGCTGAAATTAGTGAATCTATCTGAGCTTTGTTTGGATTAGTACTAGCATTGTATGTCTTTCTCCACCCTTTTACTTTAATTTTTATTTTTTTTCACCCTTTTACTTTTAACTGATATGTCTTTATATTTAAACTGGGTTTCTTGAAAACCACATATAATTCATTTTTTTTAACTACTCTGACAGCTTGTCTTTCAGTGGATGTACTTAGACCATTCACATTAAAGTTATGTTGATAGGTTATATTAATATTTACATTAAATACTGATATTTACATTATGTGTAACTTTTCTATTTCATGCACTAGTAATTTATGTATTTTCTTCCCTTCTTTTTCTGCCTTCTCTGATTACTTGAGCATTTTACCTTTTTCCATTTTCTCTCCTCTTAGAATGTGAATTATACTTCTTAAAAAGCTGTTTAGTGATTGCCCTAAAGTTTTCAATAAACATTTAGGCTAATCTAAGTTCACTTTTAAATAACACTGTACAGCTTCATGAATAATGCAAAGACTTTATAACAGGTCAATTTCAGGTTTCCTCTCCTGTGCCTTGTGATATCGGCGGCTTTGATGTCACTTCGTTATATCCTATGATCACTCAATATGTAGTTACTGTTATGACTAAAAAGTTATCTATTAGATTATTTTCGAAAAGAAGATTTTATCTCACTTTCACTTATCTTTCTCTGGTATTCTTTCTTTATATGCCTAGATTTATTTATCAAATTTCTGATCTGTATACATACATATATTGTATATATGTATATATATTATATATAATAAAATTTATATATGCAATTTCTGATCTGTATATATAATTATATATATTATATCATATTACATTATATATTATATAATATAAATTATATATAATATACATTTATATATTTCTGATCTGTATATATATGTGTATATATATCTGATCTGTATGTCTATTCTTTTTTTTTCTGAACAATTTTTAAAATATCTGGCTGTGAGTTACATCAACTGATGATTGCTTCATTCAACATTTATCTGAGAAATTATTTCTCCTTTTTTTGAAAAGTGCTATCACTGAGTATAGAAAATGCTTTGGCAGTTTTTTGTTTTGTTTCCAACACTTAAAGCATTTTACTCGACTCTTTCCTTACACCCAAGGTTTTTGACAAGGAATTACTGCAGTTCATAACTTTGTTCCCCCATAGGAATGATGCTTTTTTTTTTTTCTGGCTTCTTTTAATGATTTCTTTTTCCTTTTTATTCAATTTGAGTATGATATCCTTAGGTATACACATTTTTTGGTATGTATTCCATTTATGCTCCCTGAGCTTACTGACACTGCTTTGTTGTCCACTGGTAATCTGAGAACATTCTCAGGTTTTATTGTGTGAAACATTTATTTTCTATTCTCTCTCTGTTCTCTGCTTATTACAATTGCCTGTTTGTTGCCTCTTTCAAAATTGTACAACAATTTCTGGGTACTTTGTTTTAAGCAATTTTATTATTGCCAAACTTCAGTTTGGAAAGTTTATATTGCCACATCTTGATATTCCCTGATTTCTTCCTCAGTTGTATCCAGCCTTCTAATCAGTCTCCCAAAGACATATTTAACACCCGTTACAGTTTTTGACTTCTGGAGTTTGCATCTCTTTGCTTAAACTAACCCCCTATTCCTGTATACTATCTACTCTTTTCTCAGTGCTCTAATTCATTTTGAATTTTCTGGTAATTCCAAACTCTTGTGTCATACCCAAGTCTGTTTTATATCTCCAGACTGTATTTTTCCTACATTTCATCATGCCTTGAGATCTTGTCATTGTTGTTGTTAAAAGCTACCCTAGATGCTGTCAGTAAACCGGAGGAAGGGGCAGAAGTTCACCAGCAAGGCGGTCGCAGCTGAGGCCTCAGCCAATCGTACGGAAAGCTCTGGAGCCAGCATGTCTCTTTAGAGTCCCTCAGACTGGAGCAATAAATCTGAATATTTATATTTCCATATCAATCTGTAACTGACTGTGACCAGTTCCTTGAGAGGTGATTTAGCCTTAGGCAAGGCCGACCTGAGAGAGAGAAATTCCCTGGGAGGGATACAGATTGGAGACTTCAGGAGGAGACAATTTTCAACATGAGCAAGACAGGTGTGTTAGTCCCGAGGAGGGTATCAGAGAGAAATGCGACAGTATCTGTTATATGCTTTGGACATCCTGTTACCTTGCAGCCAAACACCCCCTCCTATCCCCCACGATTTCTTGATCAGACTAATCTCTGTTCATTCTCTATGACGTCAGTTCTTAGTGGCCTTCCTTTCACAAACTTCAACAGTATGCCACAAAATCCTAATCCTAGAATTTACTGAACTATATAAAGATCGTCTTTCAAGGCTCCATGGATACATGAATTGCCTCTTTTGACCTTAATGTTCCCAGAACTCCAAACAGTGTCTGACAATACTTGATACAAAATGAGTATATATTTCAGAGTGAATAAATTTCACATTTATTTTCATATTTTGCTAGTTATAAATATTCCTGAAAATCACCCAAAATCAGAAAAATAAGTGAGAGATAACCAGAGAGTGGTAAGAATCTTAACTGAGTACGCTTTCCAAAAATTTTCAGTTAATCTCTATTTCTACATATTGCTGGCCAAGAATTTCAGATTTCTTCCTGTACCAGATTCTGGGCCTTCTATCAGCAATATCTTAGTCAATACGTATTTTATTTCAGTATATGGAGATTATTCTGACTGCATCAGTTCTATCATATGACTTATTAAGCTGAGGCGGAGCATCAGTAAAGTCATGGCTCAGTGCTTCGCTTGGGTTTTCCTTTTCCTGTTTCCATTATCAATATTAGTCACTTATGTAGGTTATTGTTGCCTTTGTATATATTTATAATAGAGTAATAATATACTTTATAGAGTAGTACACGAAAGTATCTTGGGTGTCCAAGCCGATGATAAATTGTACATTCTTATGAGGTTCAAGACATATTTTTTGCACATAGATGATAATGGTAGATGTTGAGGGCAAGTTTAAAACTGACTTAGACAAAAAGCAGCATAAGTAAAAAATGGTATCCTCTACTTAAGACCGTAATACGCGTGCATTTTCTATGAAATATGACTAGCTAGATGTATATGCACATGTAGCCAGAACTAGGATAGTTATTATAAACTGAACATGTTAACTGATTATTAATTTTTTGAAGAATTAAACCCTGTTTGACAGCCTACTCATACCAGACCTCTCACGGCACCTTCACACTTGTAAACTGTTTGTGGTTGAATTTTAGGGATAAAAATCCTTAACTTAAATGGTAATCAGAGATTCACTGCAAATCGCCGCTGTTGTTGTTTAATCACTATGACCTATCCACCTCTTTTGTGACCCCTTGGACTAAGCCCATGAGCTCCTCTGTCCATGGGATTTCCCAGTCAAGAATAATGCAGTGGGAGTGGTAATCAGTGATTTCCTACAAATTACAATTATACTTAAATTTGTACATGGTCATCTAAATCCAAACACTGTCTTAAATTTCAAATAATAGTGAACATATTATAGTTAAAAATATATGTTTTTTTGACCAACAAAAAATTGCAAAGTGTTCCCAAGTATCAGCAGAAGGCCTGCCAGATTCTGCCAATGCTACATCTCCCAACATAGCCTCAGACGTGCCTGTGTATAATACAACTACATGCCAGCATGTACTCTCAGCTGGGAACGCTTCTAAGCAATAACACTCCAGGCAGATGGCTATTTTAAATTGTTCCTTGATTCTTCACTTGTAAATATAATTCTCTAATTCCCTTGACCCAGTTCTAACATTGCTGAACCGAGAATTGATCAGAGTGTCTCAGTAATCCAGAATTCAATGCATATAAATTGCCAACATGAAAATGATTTTATTCTTTTACCTTGCCCTGAGGTAACCTCATTATAAAATGTTCACTTCCCCACTGTCCTTGAATAATATCATTAGTATCCCTAACTACCTAGTCTGCAGTCCAAAGGAACAGAGTATGAGTGAGTTGGTAAGTCTATAAGGCGTTATATTAATGGGACATTATTCAAATGCAAAGTTAGACATGACAGCATTAGTGAAATATAGAGGCATTTCAAGGTTTTATTAAACCTTTAAGATCATATTTTTTTCTGGAAGTTTATGTTCAGCAAAATTCATCCATCTACTGTAGTAGTACTCATTTCATCATTTTCTATAATTTATATTGAATATTACTTATCTGGAGTCTAGAAGTTTTATATGTATATACACTTCTCTATTTGCTTGTAGACTACTTACAAGCATATATATGGCCACGAATAGAAAGATTATGTAATTTATATAAATTCTATGGGATGATAAAACCTAATGATAGGAATTAAAATGCAATAAAATCTCTATTCATGACATTCAATTACACAGATTTCTTCCTGAACTAGTATTTCCTGACTCACATTACTAATAATGAGTGAATTCCTGTCAGTCATCAATGGCCATTAATGACTTTCCTTTAATAATATGAAATATTGAAATAATTTCTGGGCCAAATAAATATTATGTTTAGAAGAGATCTTGTTTTATGAGCATTTTCATGTATTCTAATTCACTAAAACTTTGACATCTGTGTCCAATAGACATGAGAACTTGATTAACAAGTGTATTCATTTCTTATATATTAAATATAATGACATTGTTATAAATATCTTCAAACCTTTTCAAACCAAAGAAAAATAGTAGGTTTAAAAAAAAATGGCATAATAAACTTCTTAAGTATTGGGTATACTATCCACTGCTTTTTTTGAAACTATCTTTAAAAAAAAATTTTACTTTATATTGCAGAATAATTGATTGGGGCTTCTTTGGTGGCTCAGATGGAAAGACTCTGCCTGCAGTGTAGGAAACCTGAGTTCAATCCCTGGATGAGGAATATCTCCTGGAGAAGGAAATGGCAGCCCACTCCAGTGTTCTTGTCTGGAGAATCCCATGGGCAGAGGAGCCTGGTGGGCTACAGTCCGTGGGGTCACAAAGAGTCAGACAGGACTGAGTGCCTAGCACTTTTATTTCGCTTTCATAGCAGATTTACAATGTTGTGTTCGTTTCAAGTGTACAACAAAGAACTTCTCAACATATACATGATATCTATTCTTTTCCCATATAGGTTATTACAGAATATTTTGCAGGTTCCCTGTGCTATACAGTAGGTCCTTACTTATTATCTATTTTATAAATGATAATGTGCCTATGACTTGGAGCTGTCTTAAAGCTAACAGTTGTGGCTTTTGTCCCAGGTCACGTGCTTGGCATTTACCCTTATCTCTATCAATACTCAAAACGGTTCTCTGAATGACATCTGTTTTTCTGTTTATTCATAGAGAACTAAAGTTTAGGGAATATATTTGATTTTACTGGTTTCACACACACAGTTCTAGAAGTTGAATCAAAATGAATCTTACTTACAGATATGTGCTGTTCACTAATGTGCTATGTACTATTTAAACTCATAACGTGAACAGTTCAGTTTAATTTAATTATATTCTATTGAAATTTCAATAATTGAAAATTTTGTCACACACTGATGTGTTTTGGGTTTAATAAAATTGAATGTGTTCTAAGCGATTCACATGTAAAATCAAGTCTTAATTTTTTCTACCATTCCTTATGCCAGTTCCTGGTGAAACATTACAAGTTTTATGTGAAGTGAAGTGAAAGTTGCTCAGTCGTGTCTGACTCTTCGCAACCGCATGGACTATACCGTCCATGGAACTCTCCAGGCCAGAAGACTGGAGTGGGTAGCTTTTCCCTTCTCCACGGGATCTTCTGAACACAGGGATTGAACCCAGGTCTCCTGCATTGCAGGCAGATTCTTTACCAGCTGAGCCACATAAACTAGTTTTTCTTGACCAGTACGAACTATATAATTTTTCCTTTATAATAGGGAAAAGGGAATAAAGTCTTCTAAAAATACAACCAATAATATATTTTGATTATACTGAATAATAACTGCTGTACATTAAATAAGACTGAATTTTCCTGTGTATTAGATGTCTTACCTGATCTAAAAGTTATTCCTTTTTGTATCTATTAGAGTTCTTCCTTTTTGATTCTTGTCAATATAGAATTGGGCTTCCCTGGTGGCTCAGACAGTAAAGCATCTGCCTGCAATGCGGGAGACCCAGGTTCGATCCCTGGATTGGGAAGATCCCCTGGAGAAGGAAATGGCAACCCACTCCAGTACTCTTGCCTGGAAAATTCCATGGACTGAGGAGCTGGGTAGGCTACATGCAGTCCATGGGGTCACAAACAGTCAGACATGACTGAGCGACTTCACTTTCACTTTCAATATAGAATGAGTTAAAGTTTGTTACATTTTTTCATATTCAATGTTTTATTGGAATATTTTATCCTTGTATCATGTCAAATAATTTTATTGAGAGATTAGTATAGTTACTGGGAAAATTTTTCATGTTATAAAATTTTAAATACTGATTATTAAGTGCATAAATGTGTGAATCCTGTCCAATGGACATCAATGCCTAATTGTTTAGAAAATCATGGTAAGAAAAATTGGGGCAGTTATAATTAAACTGAGGCAAAATTAGTCTATTTACTTGATAAATGTTTATTTTTTAGCCTTCCTTGAGTCATACATACTTGTGAGCAAGTCAAAGATGAATAAGATTTTACACAAACTGTAATTAAAATGCTGATGTCCTGTGAACTATGATGTGTTACAAAAAGAAAGAGAAGTAGGACACGGCTGGTCAGGGACATTAAAGAAGGTTTCCCTTAGAAAGTGACCTTGTAGTTGAATTTCGAATCATGACATATTTGTTCAGGGGACAAGAGTGTCACCATTACGAGTGACACTCGTAGATGTCACTCGTAGATCTATGAAAGGAGCTTATTCCCACACGTGCCTTTAACGGGTACCTCAAAGTATAAGCTTACCATCTTCGGTGACTTGATTCAGTCCTGTGCCCACAAGACCTAGAAACAAAACAAAATTATTTATTAGAAAACATAGAAAATATATGATGTAATCATGAGAAGGCTTAGAAAAAGTGATGGGATCACAATTGAATCATTTTTATCTTCTGTTAAACTATTTGGATAGTTATAAAATATTTACCTCTGAGTTTTTTCAAAACATACAAATTAGGCGGAGCAAACATATAAATTAGGCAGAGCAAAAGTCAAGCTCTTTAGAGAAAATAAAATAATTTGAAATATGATGAAAATTCTAAGCATTGTAGCAACTTAGATTCCTAATGAAAACAAGGAGTATATTTCTAAAGCTTTCATTGTTATATTCATTTATGGTTTTCATGTGTTGGGGAAGAAATGCCTATACTCTTCACGGCCTAATTCTTTAAATGCATTAATAAAAAGCCCTTAGTAAGGAGACAGGACAGTACTTTGCTTGAAAACTTAGTGGTACTACCCAGGTTGTCTAAACACCTGCAAGACAGTTAAGCCTCATGGGACCTTAATTTTCTGATAAGGAAGACTCCATAGTCAATCTACCTCATTGTTGTATCACATGAAATTCATGTAATCCTATGCATATATTTAAGGCATTATCCACATATAAAAACCTGTTATCATCATCTCTGAAAATGTACTGAAGAATTTATCTGGTGGTTTTTTCACATAGGCTACTATATGGATCTGAGAGTTGGACTATAAAGAAAGCTGAGCAACGAAGAATTGATGCTTTTGAACTGTGGTGCTGGAGAAGACTCTTGAGAGTCCCCTGGACTGCAAGGAGATCCAACCAGTCCATCCTGAAGGAGATCAGTCTTGGGTGTTCATTGGAAGGACTGATGCTGAAGCTGAAACTCCAATACTTTGGCCACCTGATGCGAAGAGCTGACTCATTGGAAAAGACCCTGATGCTGGGAGGGATTGGGGGCAGGAGGAGAAGGGGACGACAGAGGATGAGATGGCTGGATGGCATCACCAACTCGATGGGCATGAGTTTGGGTGAACTCTGGGAGTTGGTGATGGACAGGGAGGCCTGGCGTGCTGCAATTCATGGGGTCGCAAAGAGTCAGACACGACTGAGCGACTGAACTGAACTGAACTGAACTGTGTACCATTTCAGTTGTCCTCAAACTTCTCTGAAGTTGAATTTTTGCTGGTGAGACGTTTCAACTTTATTATCTAAAACTGCAAACGATGCTGTTTATTTTCCTGCGCAAACAACTTGCAAACTGAAAACAAAGGTAACAAAGAAAGAAAGCATGGTGGGCTACACAAACTCAAGGAAGGATTCTGTCTCCTAGAACTTACAGAAGGAAGAAGTCCTGCCCTAGCATTGACATTGACCAGAGAGACTGTTTTAGGACTTCTGTCCTCTAAACTCTTAGAAGGGAAAACACCCTGTTCTGTTTTAATGCCTCACGAGCCACAGCGCCCGCTCACCTGAGAATGACACAGGCGAGCCGCCAGAGTGACAAGCTCACGAGCTTTTCTGGCTCATGACCAAGGGGTTACCTTGTAAACGTCCCTTACATTTAAAATTGTTATGTAGCTATTTTAAGTTGTTTATACCCCTATAGGCCGTTTTATGTTTAGAAACGAAGTTCAAGCTATTGCCCGATGGAGTGGTATCTACAGAAACAGACTTCAAAACCTAATATAAGGGTAGAAAGAATATTTTCAGAGAGCAAAACACTAAAAACAAATGCTAGTTTGGGGCTGTGCTCTCCTCTTTTCTTTTCTTTTTTTCTATTTGTACTCACTCAAAGTGCATTTTGATCTTAACAAGTGTGAACTATTCACTAAAAGGCAGAACTCTCTTTGGAGTATAAAAAATTCTCTTCTTTTTTTGTTAATTTTAAAATGTTTGAAAAAAATTTATCTTATTCTTTCCTTCAAGACATCCTTCTATCCAAACATACTATCCACCCTCAAAATTTCTATAATTTTGATATCATTAATGTAAGGACCGTGTTTAACACATATTCTTTTAAAGCAATAGATTAACTGATATCATTGTAGCAAAGGTAAAGATAGTATAGCTTTGCACTAAATGGAAATGGCCCTTAGCTCTTAGGTAAAGATAAAATGTCTGCATCCCAGTGCACTGTTCCCATAATTGGAATAGCTTAATTAAAAGCTTGCTGAGCACCTTATCTCTGATAACCTGTGGAGCATTACTTAATTATCTTTTCTTTTTTGGATTGGGAAAGAAAACTGTGGTTTAAAATCAGTCTAGAATGATCTTAATTTTTTTTTTAGTAATTTGGTTTTTTCTCTTTATAATTTAATCCTTCATGCATTTCACAACTTTGATTTTACTAGGGGGCCTTCTTTCTATGCACAGATCATTATCATCATCACACAGATATTGCTTATTGCATTTAATTATATGCAAAACATTTTCCCCCAGTCTTTACACCCAATTTACCAATAGGTATTGTTTATTTTATAATTTTCATTTTGCAACTGAGAATATGGAGCAGACTGGAGAGTATTTGTTACCTTGCCCAGTGATATGTAGCGAATAAGAGACAGTCTATCTGCGAAGAGCAGCGTTTCTTCCGCGCCACTCTGGGGTCTGTAGCTTCCATTGTGACCTGGTCCCAAAGAGGCAAAGGCAGAGGATGCCAGAGAGACACCACGGAGGAGGGTCGGGGGGCAAGGGAGGAGGCGGCCAGTGAGCGCAAGCGGGGCTTCCAGGGACGCAGGGAGGCAGTTTGACTGTAAAACGATTTACCAAGCAGCCAAGACTATTTGTTTTAACGTTGCTCTTAAACCTGAAAGTACCCGAATGCTCCAATAATTTTAAAAAAAATTCCCTTTTAAGGCCTTTTCAAGGGTTTCTTAATATGTTCACTCGCAGCTTGGAAACAATGGTTATTTGGAAGGAAAAACACATGGACTAAGTTTTGTAAAATATTCAAGAGGAGAGATGTGTAAGGGGTTTGTGTTGAGTTGCCTCATGTTCTGATAGTAAGTCTGTTGTTGGGGAAACATAATTTATTTTTTTCTTAAAGGGATCGTGTATGTATGTCATTGAATATGCACTTCTAACAAATATTCTGTAACTATCATAGCATATTTTAAATGTTAAGTTGATTTGATCAGGTCATTTAGTTTTTATATTTTACTATAATAATGATCCAAGGATAAAAGCAATTGTATCAAAAAACACCCCCATCCACACACACACATAGCACTGTCTTACCTCAATTATAAAAGCTATGTTAAGAGCATTTCTGATACAACAGAAATAATGCAATCCCCCTATATTTACAGTACAAACATAATGACTGTGATATTGCAGCACATTATACTATGCAGACGTTGAGATGAATAAATCATTTCACTGTCTTCAAAGCATTACACTGCAAACAGAAAGAAAGATTTCCTGTAATCATTCAGTGCTGAATGTGGTAAAAGCTACAATAAAATATGTATATAAATAACATCTGCAGTGGCCCTGAAAGCAGACCTATCAGCCAAAAACTTCAATGAAAGGCAGGATTAAATATATGAAAATATATGAACTCAGATGCAATGGTTCCTGATTTGCAGAACTGTTAATTTTATGATTATGAAAAGGAGAAGGACCTCATGATCCTTGCCCCCACACCACGTCCTCTGCCTGTTTTTTGTCTGTGGGGGGGAAGGGTGAGCTTAACCAAGGAAGTGAGAAAATGCAGAAACAAAAGCAGTTAACAGGACAGGATAGCAGCAGTTCAGTTATAAATAAAGTCCCGGGTCTTTGGTCCCCTGCCAAGGCCCATGGGCAACAGGAGCGGATCTTGCGGCTGGCGGGCAGGCACTGAAGTCCTCCCGCGGGGGTCAGCCTGTGCCGGCCCGGCCGCAGCCACACGCGTGTGCGGGCGCCGGGCCGCTCGGCCGGACCCGTCCTGCCGCCCGCTCACTCTGCTTCCGCCTCTAGCTCCCGCTTTTCTGTAAGCTCCAGCCCGCCGACCGGCCGCGCTCAGCGCACTCGGCCTTTGCGCAGGGTCCGCCCGCCCACCGCCCACCGCCTGCGGCTGCCGGCCCCCGGGATACAGCCAGCGGCCCTTCTGCCCACCTGGCCTCTGCCTTAATGCCTCCTGAGTGGCAAGCCGCTGGACCTCACCTTTGGTGAATAATTAGACCCTAGAGTCTCCTCAGTACGGAAAAAATATGAAAGAAGCGACATTTCAGTGGCTTACGAATATTACTAGTAATAATGCAACGTTTCCTTTCCTATGAACTATAAAGTCCGTTTGTCTTAAGTTGATCCATAATTAGAAAAAGCATCATTGCTAATGGTTTAAGACAGTGTGCTCTCAAAATATCTGGACCATCTCTTATTTTTATTAGGAAAATTTGAGCTAGGGAAATAGAACATAGATCATATAATTCAATTTTTACTTTTTTTAAGTGAAAAGTAATATGAAGATCATTCAGAATAAAAAATTACTTAATTTTTAAATTATTTTATTTTTAACCATAATTACTGCTGCATTTTTATAATTTTTCAACTAAATGTATAGTAAGTTAGGATTGTAAAATTATAAACTGCATAGAAGCACATGATAAAATATTTTACATTGACTTTGAATAAAGTTGATAAACAGAACAAGACCTTGCCAGCAGAAATATATTTCTAAACTGCATGTGTACATGCTTAGAATAATGTTGAATTCATTTTAATTATTGCAGACTGCTTACTCTCAAGATGTCAGATTTAAAGATTTCCACTTTAGTGATTTACTGTGACATCAATGCTATATTATGTTTTGTGCAAAAGTCTGTTTCCTTAGCAAGATGAAGTCAATGTTAATTTCAGGGAAATCAATAAAATTTAAAGAAATAGCTTAGTGTTAAATGCTATAGCTTAATTTTGATAATTATACCCATAAAGAATATAGTGCTAAATTAAAAAGATTTTAAACCTCTGTAGATAGAATGTGAACTAATATAATGTATCAATAAAAAAAATTCAAAATTTTGTTTTAGATGTACAAAATAAAATGTGTCCCCATACATAAAGAACTTGAAACAACAAGCATACTATTAGTTTTTAGGGTTTTTGTATTTTTTTTTTGGAATAAAAAAATTTGTAATATTGTATTGGCTTCTGCCATACAATAATGCAAAACAGCCATAACAGGTATTATTAATGAGATTGACACTATACATCCTTGAACAAGAAAATCATTTTGCCATTTGAAACTATATTTCTACCTTTGTAAAATAAATAACATTGACTAGATTGGACCTAATGTTCCCATAGCTCTCACAAATCTATGATTTAATAATTTACATCTCTCACATTGATTGGTTAAGATTTGGCCAGACCTGATTTCTATAGATGATGTATAGAGTATCCCACTAGACTGAAAAACAGATCAGGTCATGTTAGTTATATGCTGCCAACATGGAGAGGCAGAATTAGTATCTACACTGACTATATCTAGATATTTTCCAAAAATTTATTGATAATAACAAGATTTGGGGATTGATAAAAGAAGACATGAGCAAATATATATACTACATCTTGGAAAATGTTGATATGCACAATCTAAGCCAAACATCCAATTAGATAAACTTTTGAGATCCTAAAGAGAATCCCAAGTCTTTGGTATTGTCAGTGATAAATGGAAAATCTTGGCAGTTCAAAATAGATCCCTTCCTCTTGCATTGTATCCTGAGATAGGAGAAGACAAAAAGGGGTCATGATCCCACAGAGTCCAGATCACCAGCCAGGTTGGATGCATGAGACAAGTGCTCGGGCCTGATGCACTGGGAACACCCAGAGGGAGTGGGTAGAGAGGGAGGTGGGAGGGTGGATCGGGATGGGGAATACATGTAAATCCATGGCTGATTCATGTCAATGTATGACAAAACCACTGCAATATTCTAAAGTAATTAGCCTCCAACTAATAAAAATAAATGGGAAAAAAAAGGGGTCATGATCCTTTGAATTTTTTGCATTGATTGTGCTATTTTGCGTCTTTCAGTCTTTTGCTATTTTTATGCTTGTTTCACATTTCCATGAAAAGATAACTGGGGCTCTCTTGTATTTGGGAGGGGTCCCTCTCTTTTCGGGGCTCCCCTGGTGGCTCAGACAGTAAAGCATCTCCCTGAAATAAGAGAGACCCAGGTTCGATACCTGGGTCGGGAAGTTCCCCTGGAGAATGAAATGGCAACCCACTCCAGTGCTCTTGCTAGGAAAATTCCATGGATGAAGGACCCTGGTGGGCTATGGTCCTTGGGGTTGCAAGAGTCAGCCACGACTGAACAACTCCACTTTCTTTTCTTTCCTCTTTTTTCTAGACAGCAGCCATTCTTTGAAGACTTTGGCCTCTGCAGCAGGAATGAACATCCCCACCCCACACCGTCCAACCCGTAAATAAGGGGATGATGAAAGAAAAACTAAGCTGGTTGCAGTGCAAAGTAAGCATCATTTTGCACATATCCAAACTGTGGCTCAGATGGTAAAGAATCTACCTACAAGGCAGGAGACACGGGTTCAGTCCCTGTGTCAGGGTGATCCCCTGAAGAAGTGAAGCGAAAGTCTCTCAGTCGTGTCCGACTGTCTGTGACCCCATGGAGAAGTGAATGACAACCCACCCCAGTGTTCTTGCCTGGAGAAGTGCATGGACAGAGAAGCCTGGTGGGCTACCGCCCATGGGGTCCCAAAAAGTTGAACACAAATGAACAACTTAACACTTTCACTTTCAACCTAGGTATAGAAAAACCTAACCATCAAGAATAGAAGTTGAAAATACAGTTTTGGGAGGAAAGTCTGGTAAAAAATAATGTAAATCTGTGCTGCTTCTTTATAAGGGCATGTTCTACCTCAAAAAAAAAAAAAAAAAAAAAGACAATAGAAAAGTGTCTGAGACTCAGAAGCCTATGATAAGCAACACATCCAATAACGTACAATTGACATAATGCCTAGCACTCACTCGATTCATGTAAGCTATTTGTTAGTGTTTTTGTTATAATCAAATTAATTCAATAATAATCATCATGACTACAAAGCCCTAACCTAAACGAGTATGCTTTAGCTTTGTAAACTGGCAGATAGTGGATTTCAAAGGCAACAGGGAATCCTCAGTCTCAAATATTTACTCCATTACATATCCACAGAATGATTGGTATCATAGATTTGATAGTGAAGCCATTGGTCCTTTGGACACTTATTTATTTACTTTGTTTTTGGATTGTCTGTAACAAAATATTTACCAAACTGTCAAAGACAATAAAGTTGAGTGTCCTGGTACAAGAAGACAAGGAGGTTATGTGAGGAGACGATCATTCATTTGCTACATCTCCAGAACTGTCGTTTTTAGCTGCCAAGTCTTGTCCAGCTCTTCTGTGCCCCGGGGACTATAGTCCACCCGGCTCCTTCCGCCCATGGTATCTCCCAGGCAAGAATACTAGGAGTTACCATTTCCTTCTCCAGGGGACCTTCCCCACCCAGGGACCAAACCTGTGTCTCCTGAATTAGCAGGCGGATTATTTCCCACGGAGCCTGCACAGAAGCCCAAATTTAGGATACGGTGACAACAAAGAAAATAAAATCACCATCCAGGAAAAATGACATGAAGTTAGGAACAGCTGCATGGACAAAGACACGTTTTCCCTTCATTTATGAAATATCTTTCTTTTAGATAAAATGAATCACTTAATAAGGAGGAAATATATTTTCTACGTCAGAGAAAATACCTTCAGGTTTTGTAGTTAGGCACTCTCCTATCTGAAATCTCCCACATGTGGCCTGAAGCAGTTATACCCATCAAATGATTCTACAGGTACACTTTAGGAATAGCACCATAACACAGTAGCAACTTTCAAAGTCTTTGTGTCTGGTAAGGGAAGAGATCAAGAAGTGTGAAGAGCTCTAAAATTATTCGCCAACAAGAATTTTATAATTGAACCTTAATAGGGTGTCACCTGCCTGAAGTGAAGGGTCTAAGATAGAAAGGGTCTTTAAAATTACTCCAAGACATAAAATATGCAAGTTAATGTTGATAGTCACTACAAAATATGAAGAAAAATGTATTGACACTTGAACTACTATAAAGTAATATTGCACAATCTGCTAGAAATATAGATGTGATTTAATATATTTTGGCCAGTCAAACCATTTAGATTAAATCATATATTAATGAGAGTTGATGCATGATTTTTTGTTTGTTATAATTTAATTAACTAATGTAGAGTGACTATGAAAGTTAAAAAATATATTATTTGATTAAATGAAATTTAATAACTGAGGTTAGATCCTGTTTGAAGTAGCCTAGGATTTGGACTATATTGAGTATTAGTCGGGAATAGATGGGATAAGGATGACTGGAAGAATTTGCCTATAATTGGAGCATGTAAAAATTCCAATCTGTGGTTGAAGCTGAGGGCTATTAAATCCAGCAGACAGAAGAAGGAGCAGAGCCTTACTAGCATCTCATGCTGAAGGTTAGGCGTGGAACATGCCAATCATGCTGCTGCATGCTGAGGCTTCCCTGAAACCATATAAAACTGCCACTCGCTCTATATCTCATTTATTTCCAATTCAGAAAAAAAATTATGGCCCCTTTGGTAGCAATCATAGTGAAACATCTCTGCCCAAACTTAAAAATTTGCTCATCAATATGAAATTACAAAATTTAAATCCTAATCTACAATCAGTTCATTCAAAACCAGACTTTAGCCAGCAGCAGGAAGTGAAATATATGAGCTCTAGAACTACTTACCCTGGGTGGCAAAACAACAAACTTTTACAAATCACTGACTCTAGCGACTGGACCAAATGCAAAAGAAGGTTAAATTAGTTTTTGATATAGTTCTTGTTCTCAGGACTTTTGTTATGGGTAAAAAGCACTAGAAATTATGTAATATTTTCTATCCTAACACCAGAAAGTTCAGAAGTGTTAGCTACAAAAGGGGCACAGATTGCTAGTTTAGATGCAGGAAAACTGATTCAGTTCAGCCTCTGATGGCTTGAGAGGATCATTAGTGTGGATTTTCAAATAAAGAATAATGTAGTTATCATTTGTGAAAATAAAAGACACTGTTACAAAAAAGTGTATTAAATAGTTCCAAGTCTCAAAAAAGTTTCTGTTAGTCCAAACCATAAAAGTAGATGGAATCCGCTAAAAGTAATGCTGAAGAGGTTTTAAGGCAGATGATACCACGCTAATGGCAGAAAGCGAAGAGGAACTAAAGAGCCTCTTGATGAGGGTGAAAAAGGAGAGTAAAAAAATCTGGCTTAAGACGAACCATTCAAAACAGTAAGATCATGGCAACAGGCCCTATCACTTCATGGCAAATGGAAGATGAATAAGTAGAAGCACTGACAGATTTTCTTTTCTTGAGCTCCAAAATCACTGCGGACAGTGACTGCAGGCATGAAATTAAAAGATACTTGCTCCTTAGAAGAAAACCTGTGACAAACCTCAGAGCATTCCAGTTCAGTCGTTCAGTCATGTCTGATTCTTTGCAACCCCATGAACCGCAGCACGCCAGGCCTCCCTGTCCATTACCAGCTCCTGGATATTACTCATGCCCATTGAGTCGGTGATGCCATCCAACCATCTCACCCTCTGTTGTCCCCTTCTCCTCCTGCCCCCAATCCCTCCCAGCATCAGGGTCTTTTCCAACAAGTCAACTCTTCGCATGAGGTGGGTGGCCAAAGTACTGGAGTTTCAGCTTCAGCATCAGTCCTTCCAATGAACACCCAGGACTGATCTCCTTGAGGATGGACTGGTTGGATCTCCTTGCAGTCCAAGGGACTCTCAAATTCTTCTCCAACACCACAGTTCAAAAGGATCAATTCTTCGGTGCTCAGCTTTCTTCACAGTCCAACTCTCACATCCATACATAACTATTGGAAAAACCATAGCCTTGACCAGATGGATCTTTGTTGCAAAAGTAATGTCTCTGCTTTTTAATATGCCATCTAGGTTGGTCATAACTTTTCTTCCAAGGAGTAAGCGTCTTTTAATTTCATGGCTGCAATCACCATCTGCAGTGATTTTGGAGACCAAAATAATAAAGTCTGACACTGTTTCCACTGTCTCCCCATCTATTTGCCATGAAGTGATGGGACCAGATGCCATGATCTTAGTTTTCGGAATGTTGAGCTTTAAGCCTCTTTCACTTTCATCAAGATGCTTTTTAGTTCTTCACTTTCTGCCATAAGGGTGGTGTCATCTGCATATCTGAGGTTATTGATATTTCTCCCAGAAATCTTGATCCCAGCTTGTGCTTCCTCCAGCCCAGCATTTCTCATGATGTAGTCTGCATATAAGTTAAATAAGCAGGGGGCAATATACAGCCTTGACGTCCTCCTTTTCCTATTTGGGAACCAGTCTGTTGTTCCATATCCAGTTCTAACTGTTGCTTCCTGACCTGCATACAGGTTTCTCAAGAGGCAGGTCAGATGGTCTGGTAATTCCATCTCTTTCATAATTTTCCATAGTTTATTGTGATCCACACAGTCAAAGGCTTTGGCATAGACAATAAGCAGAAATAGATGTTTTTTTTTCTGGAACTCTCTTGCTTTTTCGATGATCCATTGGATGTTGGCAATTTGATCTCTGGTTCCCCTGCCTTTTCTAAAACCAGCTTGAACATCTGGAAGTTCTTGGTTCATGTATTGCTGAAGCCTGGTGGAGAATTTTGAGCGTTACAAACCTAGACAGCATATTAAAAAGTAGCGACATCACTTTGCAAAAAAAAGTCCATATAGTCAAAGCTATGTTTTTTTTCAGTAGTCATGTACTCGTGTTTCAGTTGGACCATAAACAAGGCTGAGTGACAAAGAATTGATGGTCTTGAACTGTGCTAAAGAAGACTCTTGAGAGCCCCCTTGGACTGCAAGGAGATCAAGCCAGTCAATCCTAAGGGAAATCAACCCTGAATGTTCACCAGAAGGACTGTTGCTGAAGCTTGGACTCCAATACTTTGGCTATCTGATGCATAGAGTAAACTCATCGGAGAAGACTCTGAAGTTGTTTTGTGAAATTTGTTCAGCGTTCAATTGTTCTTTCGATGAATTTGTAGGAGAGAAAGTGGTCTCCCCGCCCTATTCCTTTGCCATCTTGGCTCCTCCTCCTGGAGAAGACTCTGACACTGGAGAAGACTGAGACCAGATGGAGAAGGCGATGACGGAGGAAGAGATGTTTGCAAAGCATCACTGACTCAATGGACATGAGTCTGAGCAAATTCTAGGGGATTGTGAAGAACAGGGAAGACTGCCATGCTGCTGCCCAGGGGGCTGTTAAGAGTCAGACGTGACTTAGTGACTGAACAACAACAACAGATCTAGCGATGAAAGCATGAATGCCAGAATTTAAAAATCTATGCCATTTACATCTGTTAAAAATAATTATGCCTAAATGTCTATGCAGTCAATCATGTGTAATGTTCACATGGTGAAACTAAAAAATGTTAATGAAAGAAATTAAATAAGAGCAAAATAAGTGTGGATACACACTTGCATACATATTTAATTTTAATACATTTGCTGTCAAAATCCCAACAAGATTTATGGTTAACATAGACAAGATTGTTCTAAAAGTTATCTGGAAAGGCAAAGAAACAAGAATGACACAAATAATTTTGAAAATAGAAGTAGAATGATAAATGCTTAGTCTATCTCATTTGAAGGCATTATGTGGCTGACATAACCAAGATTGTGTGGTGTAGGTGGGGGTATAGACTCATAAATCAATGGAATGGGATAAAAAATCCATAAGTAGACCCAGAAAAATATGCAGACTGAGTTCTTGTTTCTTTTTATAAAAATATTCTAAGAAAATTTTAGATTTACAGCAAAATTGCTAATGTGGTACAGAAAGTTCCCATATTCACACTCTTTTCCCCTATTGTCCACATCTCACATCGTCATGGTGACTTTGTTTCAATTAAACAACCATTATTGATATATTATTATTCATTTAAGCCCACACTTTAAGCAGATTCTCTTAAATTTACTTAATGCTCTTTTTCTATCCTGGGATCATTGCAAGGACATCATATTATATTTAAAAATAATGTTTCCTTAGGCTTCTTTTGGCTAAGACTGCTTCTCAGACATTAATGGTTTTTGATAACCTTAGCAAGCTTGAAAAGTACAGGTCAGGAGTACTGAGGATCAAAGAGTTAAAGTGCCCATTTCATCACATCATGTCAAGAATGTATACAGTCTCTATGATTTTTCACCATTGGTGTTAACCTAGTTAATCTGTCTAAGAAATTGATTCTCAGATTCTTAAACTATAAAATGACTCTATTTCATATTGATTTTTGTACTATTCAATATATTACTTGCAAAGAAGTCACAATGTGATGCTCACACTTAATGAATTGGGAGCTGTATTCTCCTTTCTGGATGGAATATCAATGTGAATTACCTTAAATTCTTCCACATAGATCTATCTTTTCTACACTGCTTATTTAGATATTCAGTCATTTATTTCTAACAGTATGAACTTAGACAGTTTTTCTCTACCCTAGATTAAATCCAGTACTAATTCATTTATCTTCTTGCTCAAATTGCTTTAAACTCTGCCGCTGGAAGCTCTTTCAATAAACCCCTGTGTTTTGTTATTGCTGTTGTTTTGACATAAACCAATCATTGTAAAATTTTTGGTTGATTTGATTGATTGTTTTTGAGTATTTCTTTACTCTTAAACACTATGAGATGCCTCAGGCTCATATGTATTTCTAGCTCTACTAATAGCCAACCGTTTCCCTGCAGAGCTGCTTTGAATGGAGAATGGTATTAGAAATCAAGAACTGTGTGTAGATGTGGTTGTTGCTCTTGGTGGACCATTGCTTCTAGACCTTCTCAGTTGATGTAGCAATAAAATATGTGTGTTTATAAATCCCATGTATATAAACATATGTATAAATGTAACATCTGTAAGTAGCCATCTATGTCTATATTAAGCTAAACATGCATTTATACTGATGTCACAAACTTGAATTACCACAAGCATTAATTCTAGAATCTTTCTTTTGCTTATATTTGTAACCTATAACTTCAACAGTAAGAAACTTGGCCTCCACCAACTATGATAAAAAAAATCTGCAATTAATTTATATAATTGCTTAATTACAGAATAGAGTTATAGAAATATAAGCATTGTTAACATGTAACCCTATGGGAAACAATTTCGTCACATAAGTAGAATATTTATGTGCAGTTTCTTTGGACTTCAGTTTTACAAACACCACTCATTTCCAAAGTTACTTACATCAGCAACTCACCCTTCCATCCTCTTCAGTTAGACTATTTTATTCACTGGCAATATAGTTAAATCATTTCACATCATTCTTCATGCTACCCTGGATTTCTGGGCCTTTATTTATCTCTTTGAAAATCTTCTTTTCTCTATGTAGATTAAAGGTTTTGAATAATATCCTTGCTTCTCAAACAATGTTGATATTTCTTCCCAGACAGGTATTCAGAGAGTGAATTTCCTCAGATTTTCTTTAAGGTTATTTCTCCTTCACTTTTGAAAGATAATTTTACAATATATAGAATGCCAGTTTGGTAGATTTTTTCTTTCAATATTTTGCATATTTCATTCCACACTTTTCTTGCTTGCATGGTTTCTGAATAAGAGTCAGTCCATTGTGATTGTTTTGTTAATCCTCTATAGAAATATTTTACCTTTGTCTTCCTTAAAGATTTTTAATTTGCGTTTGTTTCCTAAGGTTTTGCTATGATATGCTTAGGTATATTTTGTGGTGGTCATTTTCGTTATTTGTTCCCCTACTTGGTTTTCTATGGGTTTCCTGGCTCTCTGGTTTGGTGTCTGTTGCCAAATTTGAAAATTCTTGGCCATTATTACTTCAAATATTTCTTAAATTCTGTTCTTTCTGCTTCTTCTCTGGTATTTCAAGTAAACATATTTTGCACATTTAAAAATCATTCACAGATCTTGGATACTGTGTTCTGTGCTTTGCTGTTGTTTTCAATTTTAAATTTACTCTTGCTTTACAGTTTGGGGAGTTTATGTGAAATTCAAAATTACTGATTTTTTTAATTCAGCCGTGTCTCATCTGCTGATGAGTACAGTAAAGGAAATGTTCATTTTTTTTCACTTCAAGAATATCCCATTTTCTCAGAATTTTTATGTCTTTGTTTATATTAGTCATGTTATTGTATGTTATCTGTGTTTGTATATTAGCACCTTTAACATATTAATCATAGTTATTTAAATTTTCCTATCTAATGATTCCAAAATTTGTATCACTTTTGTTTGCTTCTGATGTTTGCTTTTTATCTTAACACTGTGATTTTTTCCTTGTTTTTTTGTGTGCCTCATAATTTTTCTGTACGTCTGACATGACATTTTGGATGATAACACCTGACATAGTCATTTAAGATAGGTTTATGCTCCTATGGCTAGAACTTAGTATGTGTTAACATTTCCTCCAGCTATCAGGTGGCTTCCCCGGTGATGCCTTGGTAAAGATCCACCTACCAATGCAGGAAGCGCAAGAGCCGCAGGTCCAAGCACTGGGTGAGAAGCTCCCCTGGTGTAGGGATGGGAACCCCCTCCAGTATCCTCGCATGGAAAACTCACTGGACAGAGGGGCGCGGTGGGCTATAATCCATGGTTTAAAAAGTCAGATGCGACGGGGTAAGTGAGCACACACATACGCACTGTAGGTACCAGAGGTTTCAGACTTCTCTGCTATGCTTGCTTTTGTCCTTCGCAATGCTCAGATCATGAACTCCTCACGGCCAAAGTCAGGGTTAAATGGAAGAAAGTAGGGGAAACCACTAGACCACTCAGGTATGACCTAAATCAAACCCCTTACGATTATACACTGGAAGTGAGAAATAGATTTACGGGACTGGATCTGATAGACAGAGGACCTGATGAACTATGGACGGAGGTTCGTGACATTGTACAGGAGACAGGGAGCAAGACCATCCCGAAGAAAAAGGAATACAAAACAGTAAAATGGCTGTCTGAGGAGGCCTGACAAATAGCTGTGAAAACAAGAGAAGCCAAAAGCAGAGGAGAAAAGGAAAGATATGCCCATTTGAATGCATGGTTCCAAAGAATAGCCAGGAGAGATAAGAAAGCCTTCCTCAAGGATCAATGCAAAGAAATAGAGGAAAACAATAGAATGGGAAAGACTAGAGATCTCTTCAAAAAAAGTAGAGATACTAACGGAACATTTCATGCAAAGATGGGCTCAATAAAGGGCAGAAATGGTATGGACCTAACAGAAACAGAAGATATTAGAAGAGGTGGCAAGAATACACAGAAGAACTGTACAAAAAATATCTTCATGACCCTGATAATCACGATGGTGTGATCACTCACCTACAGCCAGACATCCTGGAATGTGAAGTCAAGTAGGCCTTAGGAAGCATCACTGTGAACAAAGCTAGTGGAGGTGATGGAATTCCATTTCAGCTATTGCAAATCCTAAAAGACGATGCTATGAAAGTGCTGCACTCAACATGCCAGCTTTTCGGAAAACAACAGTGGCCATGGGACTGGAAAAGGTCAGTTTTCTTTTCAATCCCTAAGAAAGGCAATGCCAAAGAATGCTCAAACTACCACACAATTGCACTCATCTCACAGGCTAGCAAAGTAATGCTCAAAATTCTCCAAGCCAGGTTTCAATAATACATGAACTGTGAAATTCCAGATGTTCAAGACGGTTTATTTTATTTTTTATTTATTTTTATTTTTTTATTTTTTTTCAAGATGGTTTTAGGGGAGGCAGAGGAACCAGAAATCAAATTTCCAACATCTGTTGGGTCATTGAAAAAGCAACAGAGTTCTAGAAAAACATCTACTTCTGCTTTATTGACTACGCCAAAGCCTTTAACTATGTGGATCACAGTCTGTGTATGGAAAATTCTGAGAGATGGGAAATACCAGACCATATGATCTGCCTCTTGAGAAACCTATACGCAGATCAGGAAGCAACAGTTAGAACTGGACATGGAATGACAGACTGGTTCCAAATAGGAAAAGGAGAACGTCAGGCTGTAAATCATCATTGTCCTTATTTAACTTATATGCAGAGTACATCATGAGAAATGCTGGGCTGGAGGAAGCACAATCTGGAATCAAGATTGCCAGGAGAAATATCAATAACCTCAGATATGCAGATGACACCACCCTTATGGCAGAAAGCAAAAAAGAACTAAAGAGCCTCTTGATGAAAGTGAAAGAGGAGAGTGAAAAAGTTGGCTTAAAGCTTAACATTCAGAAAACTAAGACCTTGCCATCCAATCCCAGGACTATATTGCAAATAGATGGAGAAACAGTGGAAACAATGTCAGACTTTATTTTTCAGGGCTCCAAAATCACAGCAGATGGTGAATACAGCCATGAAATAAAAATACACTTACTCCTTGGAAGAAAAGTTATAACCAACACAGACAGCATATTAAAAAGCAGAGACATTGCTTTGCCCACAAAGGTCTGTCTAGTCAAGGCTTTGGATTTTCCAGTGGTCACGTATGGATGTGAGAGTTGGACTGTGAAGAAAGTTGAGCACCGAAGAATTGATGTTTTTGAACTGTGGTGCTGGAGAAGACTCTTGAGAGTCCCTTGGACTGCAAGGAGATCCAATCAGTCCATCCTAAAGAATATCAGTTCTATTCATTGGAAAGACTGATGCTGAAGCTGAAACTCCAATACTTTGGCCACCTGATGTGAAGAGCTGATTCATTTGAAGAGACCCTGATCCTGGGAAAGATTGAAGGCAGGAGGATCGGGGACGACAGAGGGTGAGATGGTTGGATGGCATCACTGACTCAGTGGACGTGAGTTTGAGTGAACTCCGGCAGTTACCAATGGACAGGGAGGCCTGGAGTGCTGCGGTCCTTGGGGTCACATAGAGGTGGACACGACTGAGCAACGGAGCTGAACTGACTGACTTCAGGTTTTCCTGAATACCCCTGCTTTGTGGAAGCTTGGGTGTTGTAGTATTTTTTTTTTTTTTTACTTTAATCCAGTGTTATTATTCTGGAGCCCTGTGGGTTTAGTGATCACGTGTGGGGCTCAGAAAGCATTCTATGATGTTGTCGCTAAATCTCAGTCTTTTACTGGATCTTTATGTCTGGACTATAAGCTTCGAACATAGGTTCCCCTCACTCCTTAAGTAACATGGTAAGTCCACAGAGGGCTAGAGTAGAACAAGGCTCTTCTTGAGCCTGGATGAGACTCTGGTAAAGTTCTTTTCCAAAGATCAGGACACATTTCATACTGATTACTCTTCCCTGGCCCCACCAGTGCCATGAAGGAATCTTTCTTGAATCTTAACTGTGATAACCTGTGGGGTTTCCAGAGGTAAACCTGAAGAAACTGCAGCCTGGGTTAGTTGATCTAGATAACTCATATTCATTCTCCAGCAGTTCATCAAATCACCGCGTCTGTGCTACTGACAGTTTATGGCTCTAAGGACTTCTGTCCTAGATATACAAATCTTGGTTGTGACACTCTAGATCTGCATTTCTTTCTATACCAGGGTAGTGGTTCTTCCAAATCCTCACTTCTCTGAGAAGTACAAGAAAAGTCATTGATTTTCAGTTTGTTCAGTTTGTTTGCTTGTTTTTTTTGGTCAAAAAGGAAAAGTGACAATTTCTGAGCTCTTAACGTGTCTGGGCTGAAACCAGAACCCCTGCCCAACTGATTTTGGGCAAAAATGCAAATGTAACTTAATAGGGACAAGATAGACCTTTCAATCAATGGCACTGAAACAAGTGGACATTTATATACAAAGTATAAATCTTGACTTCATTCTCATATCCTATCCAAAAATTAACTCAAAATGCATCATGGACTTAATGGAAAAGTTAAGCTTATGAAACTCTTGGGAAAGTAGGAGAATGATTTGTAGAGCTAGACAAAAAAGTCTTGACCCCACAAGTATGATCTATAAAATGAAAGCTGTCAATTGGCCTCAAGTGAAGTATAAACCTTTGCTTCTAAGAGAATGAAAAGATAAGCTGAATACTGGAATTTGAAGTCACATATTCATCAAATGACTAATGTCTAGAGTATAGAGAGAACTTTCAAAGCATGATTTTTCATAAGAACCAACAATCCAAATAGAAAATGGGCAAAGGTCACAAAAATTTATTTTAGTGAGTAAAATATACATATGTAAATGTGTGAAAAAAGATATTCAACATCATTAGTGATCCAAGGAATGCAAGTTAAAACCACAAATAATGTATCACTGCATATCCGTCAGAGCAGTTAAAATGAAATGTTGACAACCACAGAAGTTTGTAGGGATCTAAGGATCCTAGATCACTCATGCATTGCTGGTGGGAATATGAAATTGTACAGCTGCTCTTAAAACTATTTGGAAGTCTCTTCAAAAAGCAAAACATTAAATTTTCATAGAACTCATCAATTGCACTCTTGAAATTTTATTCCATAAAAATGAAAATGATGTTAATATACATACACATGAACATACGCAATGTTAGCCTCAAACTAGATATCCTTTAACAGCTGAATGACTAAACAACTGTGGTATATTCACACCATGGAATACTACCTAGCAATAACAAAGAATAAACTATTGATACACACACAACCTAAATGAATCTCCAGAAAAATTTGCTGACTGAAAAAAAGGCAATACCCAAAAGCTGCATACTATATTATTCCATTGACAGAACATTAATGAAATGGCAGAATTATAGAAAATAGTTTAGAACTGGAGGACAGATGACAGGGATTAGGATAGGGCAGCAGGTGAAGGAGTCTGGTACAACTACAGAATGACATTTTGGGGGGTTTGTAGAGATGGAAAGTTTCTGTATCTTGGCTGTATCAATGCTTATATTCTGTTTGTAATATTTTATTATCTTTTTGCAAGATGTTATTGGGGAGAGGGGATTAAGGGTTCATAGAATCTTTGTATTATTTTTTAAAACTTCAAATGAATCTACAGTTATCTCAAAAAGAAAATGCTTAACTAAATTATTTATAATAAAAATTATGTTTCACTATCACTTTATTTTTATTTCTATAAATTATTTGGAAAAAATTCACTGGACCCAGAGGTTAAATGACAATGACCACATTTCCTGGTATACTGTATGATATAAAATGAAATTAAATATATCCAACATGAAACAGGCTGACGGCAATTTTATTCCACAACCTGTGTCATTAAAATCTATAGTGAAACAGATCACCAGCCCAGGTGGGATGCATGAGACCGGTGCTCGGGCCTGGTGCACTGGGAAGACCCAGAGGGATCGGGTGGAGAGGGAGGTGGGAGGGGGGATCAGGATGGGGAATACATGTAAGTCCATGGCTGATTCATGTCAATGTATGACAAAACCCACTGCAATGTTGTAAAGTAATTAGCCTCCAACTAATAAAAATAAATGAAAAAAAAAAATCTTACCAATGTGCTTAGAGAAACAGTTTTGTTTTCTTTGATGTCATTGATTCAAGTTGTTATATTTGTGCAGATGTTCTTTACGGATGTTGTGAGATGTTTTCACTTCTTAGGACTTACAATCAAAGCCTGTAGAATGAAATATTTTTCTAAATCATAATCTACAGAGAAGAGAGTATACATATTATGAGTTATGAATAGAGATTCTCATATCAGTGACAGACAAGATTGTTATTTGACTATTGCTTTTAGAATATTCAGTTATTTATTTGTCATGTATTTGTTACCCAGAGGCACATATGAATCACGATTCCTTTTACATGAGTTATGCAAATACTCTTTAGAGTACATGGACTATTTTATTTCTCAGTCATAAAATTGCCTTCAGGCTTCAGGTCAATCATCTTGCATGAAAAATTTTCTTGTGATTTACAGGAGGCATCACATCTGTTTCTTTGCCTAAAACCCAAGGGGAAGTTGCTATATTAAATAAAATACATTTAAATTATTGAAAGCCTGAAAATTTCCCAGTGTAATACTTCTAGTAGTCTGAGACCATTTCTCATTTTTTATTTAAATGTAAATTATGTGGAGCTAAACTGAATGCAGAATCATATCAGCCTATTACTTTGTCACTTCTGGACACAATGAAGCAAAGAATTTTGATATGGTAAATATCAACTCACACATAATAATTTAATCCAAAACCCATATTTGATAACATGGGAAGCTGAAGGTGAGGGCCTATGTTACTTTCCCAAAACCCCAGAGTAGGCAGAGTAGGAAGAGAACTAGACCATAAAGAAGGGATACAGTTTAATTTAATTAATATGGTGCGTTGCAGAAAATTTCAGACCTCCTTATGACCTGAAACTAAATAGCAAAAGAGAATTTTATCACTCATGATAATTTCACCATCAGTTTAGATTTTATCTCATTTAAAAAGATTTCCTAGAACCCCATATGATTATATTATAGCCTCTTTAAAAGTGCTTCTGTGGTTCTCCGACATAGAACTCCTGCATGGAAAATATATATATATTTTTAAGAACTGCTTTGCTCACTTTTGCAGTCTTCATCATACAAGTCCTTCAGGGAGATTCCATGAAATCCTTGGTTCTCCTCTGAGCCCAATTTGAAAACTACTGATCTGTATTATTAAGCAATAAAAGAGCATATTAAAATTCAGCCTTAATAAAGGCAATGGACATGCATTCTATGAAGATGTAGCTTAAAATAATACAGATTAACATAGACTTTGAAGACTGGAAATGAGGGGCATGGTTCATTTATTTTTAGTGGCCTGTCCAAGGACTAGGGTAGGACTCAGCAACATATCACAAGTGTGCCAACCATCAGTTACAGAGCCTTCTTCCTTCTTGAGTTCAAGGCTGGCGAGTTGCAGGAGAGGATATAACGGTTCCAGAGGAGAGGGTCATGCAGAAGGTGCCCCACTTTCAAAGAAATTCCTCCACGTGTACTTAAAACCGAAAGGCGTTTGTGTCATTAATATTCTTTCAGTTTCAGCACCGTCCTGTGCTATGAGAGAGTTAATTGTATTATATTTATTTGTTGAAAAATATTTTCCCTCATGCTTAGAGAATTATTTAAAGTCAGAGAATTGTGTAAGTTGATTTCAGACCCATAGCACATGGAATAAAATATGCAAAAAAGTAAATTAATGGAAGAAAAAAGTGAGCAGTAAAACAGATAAAAGTGTCAGGGTTTATTATTCAAATAATATACATTCAAAGTTTTATAGATGCTGAATCATTTCCCCTCAGCAGTCATCATGTAGTATATCTACGACTTCCTGCCTCAATCTAGGACAAACCTTATTGATTTTCCATGAACTTGTTGATACAAATCGCAACTTTTAGAAGACTTTGCTTTTGACATAAATACCAATGTATCTGTTGGCTGATAACTATGCTAGAGTTTGACATATAGCTTAATGGATTCAAGTAAAATCTAACGTGAAGTGATCACTGATATCTCTCTTTAAATGTCTTTAATGAAGTTAATGTAATCCATGTATTTAAACATGCATGTCAGTATGTGGATTTAAAAAGATCATCATCCAGGAATAGGCAAACAGGAAAGCTAAGTCTACGATACCCTAAAATCTTTCATGTCTCTCTATATCATCTTAGCTATGTAAAGTGGGAAAATTTTCTTTCTCAATTTACAGATCATGTATCTTGTGAATACCTATTATGGGACAGACTTCATGCTGAATGCTGAGAAAAGAAAACACAAAATAAAAGTGGCTCATAGGGGAAGTTCTATGTTATTTTCTAAATAAGTTAACAAATATTTAATGAGGCTGAATGTGATAAAGCCTTTTATACCTCAAAGGGAGTTACTTTTGTCCAATTAGTATTTATTGAATAATTAATACATAATAGGATAATGCTTTATAAAATAATAGGCTTTTGTATTGAAATTCAATTAAGAAAAGAGTAACATGGAAGGCTGGGACAGCTTGGCTTAAGTATTTAACATGCTTGCGGTAGCAGAGGAGAACATGAGGGCAAAGTAAAGCAAAATAAGAGTCAAGACCGTTATTAAACTTTGTTTCAAATTCTATTGGTAGCCCCACACTTGCAGTGATTATCTCTTGAAAAGCCAAATTTTCATAGTGTCTGGCTAAGCCTGCCTCAAGTATCTTTCTAACTAGTTAAGGAAATACACACACACACACACAGAGGAAAATAAGTGCAGAAATTTCTCAGCAGAGAGAAATATTAAAGATACATGCATGCATGGGTGGGCCTCCCTCGGAGCTCAACTGGTGAAGAGTCTGCCTGTAGTGCAAGAATCTACCTGCAATGCATGACTGATTCGTGGGTCAGGAAGAACCCCTGGAGAAGGAAATGGCCATCCACTCCAGTATTCTTGCTGGAGAGATCCCATGGACAGAGGAGCCTGGTGGTCCATGGGATCACAAGAGTCGGACATGACTTAGCACTAAACCATACGTGGGTAGTGGCTATATGGCAAGTCTCTGCATCTTTCCACTCAATTCTGCTATGAACCTAAAATTGCACTCGGGACTTCCCTGGCGTCCAATGGTTAAGATTCCATGCTTCCACTGTGGGGGAGCATGGATTCAATCCTAGGCTGGTTAACTAAGATCCCACATTCTGCAAAATGTGACCAAATCAAATCAAATAAAGTAAAACTCTTCTGAAAAGTAAAATCTTCAAAAAATATAATGATAAATAAATGTGGAGCAATATAATTAATATTTTAAATTGGTATTGGACTATAATGTGTTGTAAAAAAAATGACATAATAAATTGTTATTTGGAAAATAGCCTCAGGTAAAAGTAATAAATGTGACTTAACTAAACGTCAATAACAAAATTAGAAATCAAATCACCCTCCCCAAGACATGTACAAACAGCAGACTGAAAAAAAGGTAAATACAACTTGATGTCACTGAATATCTAGTATTCAAAATAAGATTAAGAAAATCATGTTTGAATTTGTTGTATAATGCTAAAGAAGTGTTCACATGGAGATTCATAGTTTCAAATAGCAACCCATAAGAACTAATGAAGATCACGTGTATGCTGATGATTTCCAAATTTAAATCTCTAGCCTAGATCCTTTGCTTGCTTTTCAGACATGCACAATTCAGTACATGGCATATTCATGTTGGTGACTGAGTCTTTCATACTTAACACTGCAATAACCAAGATCATCATAACTCGCCCTCCCAGCATGAGCTCTTCCTTCAGGGTTTCCCAGCTCATGGAGTACAATGAAACACCCTGTCTTTTAGTCACTCAGGCCTTGCATCCTTTTTCCCTATATCCATCAGCAATTTTTGTTGGTTCTGCTTTCAAAGCACATCCACAGTTTGACCACTTCTCAGTAAGGTTGCTGTCATTTTGTTGTTTGTTAGTCACTAAGTTGTGTTGACACTTTTTGCAAACACATGGACTATAGACTGTCAGGCTCTTCCATCCGTAGGATTTTCCAGACAATACTGAAGTGAGTTGCCATTTCCTTCTCCAGCATTTACCATTAAGTATTCTTGATATATTTGACTTATTTTCTTTGCTCATTATTTACTTCTGTCTCTATAATATAAACTCTTTGAGGTCAAGAGATATTTTTGACCACACATCACAGCTTGCGGGATCTTAGTTCCTTGACCAGGGATCAAACCTGGGTCCAGCAGCAGAAGCACCGAGTCCTAACCTCTGGATCACTGGAATCCCCAAGGTTAGGAGACCTCTGTCTCATTTTCTTCACTACTGTATCTCTAGCATTTAAAACAGTGCTGGCATGTGATAAACATTGAATGGGTTTATGTTAAATGAATACACGAATACACCATAGAGAAGGCAGTGCACCAAATAATTGATTCTTTCAAATTGTGGTACTGGAGAAGACTCTTGAAAATCCCTTGGGCTGCAAGGAGATCAAACCAGTCAATCCTAAAGGAAATCAACCCTGAATATTCATTGAAAGGACGGTTGCTGAAGCTGCAGCTCCAATACTTTGGCCTCCTGATGTGGCCAAATTGTTGGAAAAGACCCTCATGCTGGGAAAGACTGAAGGCAAAAGGAGAAAGGGGTAGCAGAGGATAAAACGGTTAGATAGTTTCACTGACTCAATGGACGTAAGTTTGAGCAAACTTCAGGAGTTAGTGGTGGTCAGAGGAGCCTGGCATACTATAGTCCATGAGGTCACGAAGAGTCAGACATGACTTAATGACTTGAATAAATGACAGGGGCTACCTCTGGCGATAGGATAGATGAATGTAATCAGAACATTCACACATGCTTCAAACATATTAGTAATGGCCTCTCTTTAGGTAATGGGTTCACAGTGTTCATTATTGTTATTATTTGTACTGTGCATCATTTATATTATATAAATACTTTTATTTTTAATTGTTAATAAAAGAATAAAAAGAGGGCATAAGGCAGGAAAGAAGTTCCAATAAAAGCTCATTTTAATATCAGCTCTCCTTACAAGTGCATGGGGCAATGATATTCAAACATTATAAGTCAATCCTTGGTAATATTTAGGCAAAAATAATCTGAAAATAAAATACACTCATATTACTTAAAAATAATATCAGATAGAAATTTGTATAAGCAGCATTCAGTACTCAAATACAAGTATGTAGATAGGTATCTATTTTCTATGTATTTTTTAAATATCCACACATATCTTTACCCAGAAAGCCAAACATTTCTGAAGAGCAAGTCACATATAATGAAGTATGGAAAAGATTTATCATTTAAACCAATATGTGGATCACAGTCTAAGAAGAAACATGCAATATTTTGTAACACTTTAAAATAAATCCACTTAGTTATTTGGCAAATAACACTGTGGAAAATTCTGAAAGAGATGGGAATACCAGACCACCTGACCTGCCTCCTGAGAAATTTGTATGCAGGTCAAGAAGCAATAGTTACAACTGGACATGGAACAACAGACTGGTTCCAAATAGGACATCAAAGCTGTATATTGTCATCCTGCTTATTTAACTTACATGCAGAGTATGTCAGGAGAAACGCTGGGCTGGATGAAGCACAAGCTGGAATCCAGACTGCCGGGAGAAATATCAATAACCTCAGATATGCAGATGACACCACCCTCTTGGCAGAAGGTGAAGAAGAACTAAAGAACCTCTTGATGAAAGTGAAAGAGCAGAGTGAAAAAATTGGCTTAAAGCTCAACATTCAGAAAACTAAGATCATGGCATCTGATCCCATCACTTCATGACAAATAGATGGGGAAACAGTGACAGGCTTTATTTATCGGGCTCCAAAATCACTGCAGATGGTGATTGCAGTCATGAAATTAAATGATGGTTACTACTTGGAAGGAAAGTTATGAACAACCTAGACAGCACATTAAAAAGCAGAGACATTACTTTGTCAACAAAGGTCCATCTAGTCAAGGCTATGGTTTTTCCAGTGGTCAAGTATAGATGTGAGAGTTAAACTATAAAGAAAACTGAGCACCAAAGAAATGATGCTTTGGTGTTGGAGAAGACTCTTGAGAGTCCCTTGTACTGCAAGAAGATCCAACCTGTCCATCCTAAATGAAATCAGTCCTGACTATTCATTGGAAACTGATGCTAAAGCTGAAAACAATACTTTGGCCACCATATGTGAAGAGCTGATTCATTTGAAAAGACCCTGATGCTGGGAAAGATTGAAGGCAGGAGGAGAAGGGGACGACAGAGGATGAGATGATTGGATGGCATCACCGACTCAATGGACATGAGTTTGAGCAAGCTCTGGGAGCTGGCGATGGACAGGGAGGCCTGGCCTGCTACAGTCCATGGGGTTGCAGAGTCGGACAAGACTGAGCAAATGAACTGAACTGAAGTAACTCTTCATAAGCTGATTTCATCTTCAGAAAGTCTCTGAAAGCAAGATAGTTTAGACCTAATGTTTCCAAAAGAAATAACTATATTGCAGAAAGCATTAAAATATTAAATCTAATTAAGTAATGACAAAATTAGAAATGTTTCATAATAATATGAGAATTGCAGAGGCCTGGTTTGTGTTAATATATTTGAATGTTTATTCTTTATACAAATGACAATTAAATAGACTAAAGAGAAACATTTGATGGTGTGATTTATGCAAATTACTTGATTCAGTTTCAACTAGGTTTCTTCAGAAATTTAAGGGGCTAATTTGATTAAATGAAAATATTTTCCTTTACTAGGATTTATGAAAACTTTAAATCAATTCCCTATTTTAAAATGACTGAAATGATTAGTAGACACAAAGAGACATTTCTTCCATTTTAACACCATTCGTTTTTTGTATGTGTGCTCTAACTCAAGTCATGTATTATGTAACTGAAACTTTTGACATTCTATATATGCATCACATCATTTGTAAATCACATCATATGATAGAGATTATAGCAATAGAATCATAATTTGGTTGAAAAAATATCAAATTTGATCTATTATATCTGAAATAAAAGGAAAAGAAAGCTTTTTATTCCTAAGTAATGGATCATACTTATATTTATGCAATGTATTTTTGACTACTGATATATTTTTGAAAAGTAAAATGAATAGCAGAAGAACTCCAACCTGGACTTTCTTCTTCTGTAATGTTTTGAATATCTAAGACACAAATCCAGCAAATATATAAAAATGTTTGAGTTTTGTAGGACAGTGGGATGATAAGATCTTTTATTGGAAAGTGTGATTGGCATCAGTAAGGTGTTTTATCAGCCCTTCCAAATCCACAGATTGTGAATGATAAATTGTCAAGAGGAGAAGACTCCAGAGCTTTATGAGTAACCATGCACCTTCTCCCCAAAAGTGATTCTCAAGTAAGATCAAATCATTTTTTTGGAAAGGCATTTTATAAATTCCTCTAAGGTAATCACTTTCACCTTTATATTCCATTTTCATTTGTTAATTTATTTTATTACTTTGTCTTTAAAGGGAGGAGCAAGGACATAACTTCTGACCATCAGACTCTCACCCGTGTACTCCTAGTCTTATCAGTTCTCTGACAGGTGCCATATCTCAAATCCACACAACTGAGTTTGTGCAAGCCACTAGGAAGAAAGAGCAAAGGGCAGGGAACAGCAAGTGGATAGGAAAAACTCTGAGGGTTGTTTGAGGAAGCAGCCTTCCCAGATAAATGACTCTTGATTTTTCCTGCAAGCCCTTATCTCTGACACGCACAGACCGTCCAGCTAGCTGAAACACAGATGGAAGCTGCCTGGTGGTTCTCTGCAAGCACTTAAAGATTCATGCAAAGTAACTATCAGCATATAGATCAACTCATTAAATAACTACTGTATGATTTAATCACCACTTTTCCTGAGCTTGCTCAAAATGACATTTTGAAATGTCACTTAAGTCATTTGGCTAATTTCAAATTGTATTTTTCAAATGGTCCTGGCCACATTTATCTGCTGGGAGTTTGAACCTAAACTTTACTCAATAAACAAGTGATTCTATGCCTAATCATTTTCGTTCTTTTTCTATAGAAGGTAATTGTAATAAATCGCACAAGGTAAAACATGGCAAAATGATGGTTCAGTTTGCCAAACATGCAACTCTGCTATCAAAAAAGCATACAGAATTGACTCGATTTGTTACTTTTCCTAGACTAAGGATAGGGGGAAACAGCAGGTTAATTTTCTTAAATAAAAAAAAGCCACAAACATAAGAATAATAAGATACCAATCTAAAGCAAATTTAGGAGATTCTGCAAGCACTGTTTTCAGGAATTTGTGTAAGACTGGAGTAGGCTGATTGTTTTAAATGACTGTAGTTATACACGTTCACCCACCAGCTCTGTGACTCTGCAGCTCTTCACATGAAGAGCTGAAGATAGTTTGACCCCGTGACATGTGGTGTTCAGTAGAGTGAGGAGGAAGTGATGATGTGCTAGTCTGAGCCAAGGTCTCAATGGTCTTGAACACTTTCACTCATTTCCTAGGAAACCTCACACTGACTTATAAAACAGCCCAGAAGTTCAGGCTCTGGGCAGAGGATGAGATGATGTGAAGGAAAGCTCAGGAGCTTCAGAGCAGGCAGTAAATAAATCTCAAGAAACCCCGGCCCAAAGTCATCAGATTTTCTTAATTGATTGCAGCCTAAACTGCCAGTCCAAAGCATTATGAGCTAAATATGTATTTGCTGTTTTAGGCTACTAAGCTTTCAAGTGGTTTGTTATAGATAATTAGTTAGCTGATTAAGTGTACAGGTAATTGTGGAAGAGACTGTCTGTGGTCTATCCTTCACTTTTGGTGCAAGGACTCTGATTTTTAGTGGATAGCTTATAACTCAAAATAAAACCTACTTTTCCCAGCCTCCACTGCATCTAGGGGTAACCATATGATGAAGTTCCAGTTGTGCATGCTAAGTCGCTTCAGTCATGTACAACTTTTTGCAGCCCTACAGACTGTTGCCCGCCAGGCTCCTCTGTCCATGGGATTTTCCAGGCAAGAATACTGGAGTGGGTTGCCATTTCCTTCTCCAGGGGATCTTCTCAACCCAGATCGAACCCTCGTCTCTTATGTCTCCTACATTGGCAGGCAGGTTCTTTACACTAGCACCACTTGGGAAGCTCCAGTCAATACGATGTGAAAAAGAAAAACTGTAAAACATGAAATCTACTTTAAGGAAAGTTTAAGCCTTCGATTCTTCAATTGATCTTTCTGTTCCCCAGAATATGATTTTGATATTAATTTCAATAGTCTTCTGGAACCATGAAATATTCCTGATGATGTGCTATGGAAGAACAGAGAAGCTTAGATTGCTTATTTTATATAAGAGTTACCATACCAGTCCATCAATATAAATTCTAGATTTTTCTCATAAGATATAAGTAAGTTTATAGTTTGATTATGCCATGTTAAATGTCTTAATCTTAAGCAAATAATTTCAATCATAATACGTTAACAAATATTCTTATTCTTAATATGTAAGAACTACTTGAAAATCAATCATTAAAAGGCCAACAAAGCAATGGAAAAATTGGCAAAGATATTGAAAAGCAGTGTATAGGAAATAAAAATCACTTAGCTAATATATATATACATAAAATTTACTTCACCTTAATAGATTTCAGGGAAACAAAATAGCTACAACAGAACATTATCCATTAGATTAGTGAAGTCTTTTAGGTCTTGTAATATCAAGCATTGTTGAGACTGTAAAACAAAATCTTTATATACTTCTGAAGGAATTGAAAGACTACTTTACTTAGCATTTTGACAATATCTAATGAAATTAAAAAATACACTTCCCTTTGTCTCCAGAATTCTACTTCTGATAATACATGCTTATTAAGGATTTTTACACATCTAGTACTGAGGATTTATTCTCTCAATATGATTATCCAACAAAATGAACCAGAATTTCCTGGAGAAGTGATTGATTTCAGGGCTGGGGCAGAGAAATTGCAAAATAATCCTAGAGTAACTTGTGGTGCCATAATGTAAAAAAGATTTTTTTTTAATAAGGACATTATAAAAAATTGAAATGGAGGTGCTGATCTGAAAGAGCTCCATATGGCCAAATCTGTAACAATTTAATTGGCAAAAATAGCAGTAATATTTGATCAGAACTCATGCAACAAAACAAATATCCAACATCCATGAGTCAATACTGATATAAATAAATAATTGAATTGGTACACAGAATAAAGGACTGTCTGTTTTCTCAGAAGAATTTCAATTAGTACATATACCAGTGATGAGGGAAATAGAAAATTATTATTGGGAAACCACAGTAATAATTGTTGAAAACAAGAGCTGGAAGCATGTGCTGAGGGTGAGAGTGTGAAGATAAATAGGCGTTTATACATTCTTAAAGTATCTTTTCCTGAGGAATTTGCTGATTCCCAGAAGAATGTTATGATTTGGGGCTTCCCTGGCACGGGCTCGATCCCTGAGTCGGGAAGACCCCCTGGAGAGGGAAATGGCCCAGGATTCTTGCCTGGGAAATCTCACGAACAGAGGAGCCTGGCGGACTTTGGTCACTGGGGTCCCAAGAGTCAGACATGACTTAGAGACTGAACAGCATTATAACTTTACAGTTGAAATACTTGGCAAAATGTTGTTGCTCTTTAAATAATCAAAGTAATGTCACTACTAATAAGACATCTTATTGATATTATATGCCTCCTGATATAAAATAATGAGAAGGGAAGACCAGTGTCATCCTTGCCAATAAGGCAGTTTTAATCTAATCATAAGTAAATATCAGAAAGTCCCTAATCATGGGACATTGTATCTGGCAAGTAAACTAAAAATGTTTCAAGATCCTGAAATACAAGGAAAGAGTGAGGAATTGTCACAGATTAAAATCTAAGGATACATGAAAATTAAACAGGATAAGTGATCCTGGATGGAATCCTGGGAAAGGAAAAGGTTATTAGAGGAAAACACTATAGAAATTTGAAGCGATTCTGTAGTTTGTTAATATTGTACTAATGTTAATCTGTTTGTTTCAATACTCATACTGTGGTTAGGTAAGATATTAACATTAGGGAAAGCTGACTGAAAGGAATATAGAAATTCTCTCTACTATTTTGGCACATTTTCTACAAGTCTAAAGTTATTTGAAGCAAAATACTAAAATTATTTCAAAACTAAATATTAACATAAATATGAGATAACCATTGAGGCAATGGGTTGTCATTATGAACAACTCAAATAACCATCTATGAAAATGGTTATAGTTATATATTCCAGAGTAAAATATAGTAGTTAAATCAAATGAGTTTTACTACTTTTATTGATATAAATATAAATAAGTCTATAAATCAGATTTGATTTAAAGATGAATTTTAAAATAATTTCATGTTATTTAATTAAAGATTATATGCTTATGGTATACATGCATACTCAGTCGTGTCCAGCTCTTTGTGACCTCATGGACTGTAGCCTGCCTAGCTCCGCTATCCATGGGATTTTCCAGGCAAGGGTACTGAAGTGGGTTGCCATTTCCTTCGCCAAGGGGTCTTCCCAACCCAGGGATTGAACCTGGGTCTCCCTCTTTGGAGGCAGATGCTTTACCATCTGAGCCATAAGGGAAGTAATTAAAGACTGTAAATATGCAAAAAAAATGCCACATAAATATATTGTCTATGGATGGATACATACAGTAACAGCAGATAACATGCCAGGGAAGTGTAAACACCAACTTCAGTATAGTTTTTGCATCTGGAAAGAGAGAGAAATGTGCTAATGAAAAGGACACAAAAGGCTTAGAATCTATCATTATGTATTTATTGTTAAGTTAAAAAAATTGAAGCAAGCATTGCAAAATGTTAGGATTTTGCTAGGACCTGTGTGGAAGGTACATAGATATTTCTCCTTTTATTATTTGCAAGAATTTTATATGTTGGAAAATGTCAAAAGAATAAAAAAATAGAAAAGTATAGATGAAAAGTATAGTAAGACACTTAGAAAATAAAATAGTGCTCTGAAAGATAGCTGTCAAGAGTGCCTAAATTCAGCTCATCACAGAGAGTGCCAAGGTAGCATATAAAAGCAGTAAGACTTGGTAACATTATATAGATGTATGTAATATAAAGCTAAATATAGCTTTAATATAAAATTTTTCTAAGACTTCAAATCTAAAGAGTTTGAGTGTGCTGACAGGTCATATTGAATGACAGGAAGGGCAAATGTGATATAAGATTGTTGAATGAAGTAACAAGAGACAAAAATGGCTATCAGGAAGTTTGAAACTTAGATTAGACCTCATGGAAGAGATAATGAATGGACTGGAGGGGAAAAAAACAATCAATTCTATAGTTTCTGCAGAGCAAAAGAATATAGAAGCAAGAACGAAAGAAAAGGAGAAGCAAACAGATGTGGGAGCAATGGAACAGACAGAGCAAGATGAGCAAGAGAACCTGAATGTAAAGGATGGAAGGAATGGCACTGAAGCAAGCATTTTCAAGGAGGAAGGATAACAGAGCTACACACTTTCAGTGGAACCAAAAGCGGAATGGAAGAAAGAATGCATGCTAAGTGGCTTCAGTCGTGTCCCACTCTTTGTGACCCTATGGACCTTAGCTCTCCAGGCTCCTTGTCCATGGGATTCTTTAGACAAGAATGCTGGAGTGGATTGTCATGCCCTCCTCTAGGGGATCTTCCCAACCCAGGGACTGAACCTGTATCTCTTACATCTGCTGTACTGGTAGGCAGGTTCTTTATCACAAGTACCACCTGGGAAACCCCAGAAAGAAGAGGATATTTTAAAAAGTACTTGTTTGGGTAAGATTTATCTATAAATATTTGTTTCTTGTTTATGAAGTCCACTTAGTACCAAGTCTTGAGAGAATAACATATTACTGAAAGAAATTAAGGAAGACCAAAGTCAATTTGAAAGGCTTCTCATTTTCCTAGATAGAAAGATTTATATAAAATTGGCAGTCCTTCCCAAATTGATCTACAGATTCAATGCAATCCCCCAGAAACTCATAGCTATCTTATTTATAGAAATGGACAAGCTAATCCTGAAATTCCCATGGGAATCCAAGGGATGCAGAATAGTCATAAATTCTGGAAAAGGAAGAGCAACATTTCTGATTCATATTTCCTATTTTCAAAACCTACTACAAAGTTGTAATAAGACAGTGTAGTACTGATGTGATAAAACTTAAAATTTGAGTATATGTATGATTCTGTTGATAAACTTGATGTTGAACTAATGTAAATTTTCTGTGAAGCAATCAATAAATGTAGCATAATTACAGTGAAAATCCCAGAGACTTTTTTAAAAGTCTAAAAGTATATTTTAAAAAGTGGCAAGAATACAAACACAATGACAAGCACAGAGCATAAGAAAGATATTAAATAAACACTTGATATTAGTGGTAGCAAATAGACAACAAAAGGCGCTAGTGTTTAATGAGCTTCTCTCATAATTTTTCTTCATTTTTATTCTCTGACTTAAAAAAAAAAAACAGTCAGATAGTTTAAAGTTTGTCAGTCATATAAGTAACTGTGTTGTTCTCTAAGGTTCTGAAAACCAATAACAATATTGGTTAAATCAATATTAATGATAAAAGTTGATACAAAGGACATAAATGCATTAAATAGACAAATATTTCTAAATACAGATCTCATCCTTCTGTTGGCATGAAATCTAAAAATCATTTGTTGGTTTTCAGTTGCTAAGTTGTGTCTGACTCTTTGCGACCCCATGCACTGCAGCACGCCAGGCTTCCCCGTCCTTCACTATCTCCTGGAGCTTGCTCAAACTCATGTCCGTTGAATCGATGATGCCATACAACCATCTCATCCTCTGTCGTCCCCTGCTCTTCATGCCTTAAGTCTTTCCAAGCTTCAGGGTCTCTTCCAATGAGTCGGCTCTTCTCATCAGGTGGCCAAAGTATTGGAGCTTCAGCATCAATCCTTACAGAAAATATTCAGTGTTGATTTCCTTTAGGATTGACTGGTTTGAGTTCCTTGCTGTCCAAGGATTCTCAAGAGTCTTCTTCAGCACCACAGTTAGAAAGCATCATTTATTCTGTGCTCATTCTTCTTTATAGTCCAACTCTCACATCTATACATGACTACTGGAAAAACCATAACTTTGACTATACAGACCTTTGTTGGTAGTGATGTCTCTGCTTGTTAATACACTGTGTAGGGTTTGTGATAGCTTCCCTTCCAAGGAGCAAGCATGTTTTAATTTCATGGCTGAAGTCACTGTCCACAGTGATTTTGTTTTTGCCCAAGAAAAGAAAATCTGTCCCTGCTTCTATTTTCCCCCCTTATATTTGCCATGAAGTGATAGGACTGGATGCCATGATCTTAGTTTTTGAATGTTGAGTTTTAAGCCAGTTCTTTCAACCACCTCAAGAGTTTCTTTATTTCCTCTTCACTTTCTGCCATTGGAATGGTATCATCTGTGTAGTTGAGGTTGTTGATATTTCTCCTGGCATTCTTGATTCCAGTTTGTGATTCATCCAGCCCAGCATTTTGCATGATGTAGTCTGCAAAGAAGTTAAATAAGCAGAGTGAAAATGTACAGCTTTGACATATTCCTTTCCCAATTTGAACCAATTATCACCTCCAGCTGCAAATGCTAATACTGGTTTGCCTTATTACTAGGCTATACAAAGATCATTTGTGCCTGACACCAAAAGATGGCCTTATCTTTATATAGATAAGTAAATATAAGTAAATAGATAAAATTTTATTCCAAGAAATACCACAGAACTTCTCACATATCTTTAGTGGTCTAAAAGACTTTCCCAATAATGAAAATGAGGTTTTGCCAGCAGCAGTAACATTGAAGAGTAAGGGTTCTGGAAAATATGGTGTACTACCTGACATCTAATTTAATATCAAAGTTATACCCAAATCATTAAAATAAGGCATTTAAAACTCAAATCTAGGTAATTTTTGTTGATATAAAGAGAATCAGTAACTTCTAAGTGTGTGGATTTTAACAGATTAAAATTGCATTTAATATAAGATAAAATAAGACCTCCAGCAATTTTTGCTTTAAGTCCTCAGGTATGTTTGTATGATGGACCATATCAGAATAAGGGTCTCCCAAATGCCTCAGTGGTAAAGAATCTGCCCGCCAAGCAAGAGGGGCAGGTTAAATCCCTGAGTCAGGAATATCCCTGGAGAAGTAAATGGCAACCTACTTCAGTATTCTTGCCTGGGAAACTCCATGGACAGAGGAGCCTAGCAGGGTACAGGACATGGTGTTACAAAAAGTCTAAAGAACTCAGTTGTTGTTTGCAACTAAAAAACAACATTATCAGAATAAACATATGAACAAACTCCTAAAAAATTCCCTGTGTTAGCCAACAGAGTAAGAGTATCCACATTTAAAGCAATACAGATGTGGAGGATTAGAGACAATGCCTCATCAGTATAAATGTTATTTCCTTGGAAAGCAAGTTAGAGATAAAATGTGTCACACAAGATGAATAAAACAGGAGCATAGATTAATCATGAGAAGATATAATTTCCTTAGATTTCATTTGACTTTGGGTCAGCAATTAAATTTACCAAGCATTCCAAAATTTGTAAGAAGGGTATAGATGGGAATAAATACCATACTGGGAATGCTATTCAATGCCTGTGCAAACTCTTAAAATTCAGTTTTAACTTTCATGCTCCTTGTATGAAAACATGAGGAATGATTTGCAAAAATTTTTCAAACAAATATGCCAATAATGACTGATTTCATTGCTGTCATGTGACTAATAAAGAGGAGAATGTCTCCTGTCATGTAAACCTCAGGTATTTTGTTGAGTTACTTGAAGCTTTTCAGTGGAAGAAAAAATATTTCATTTTGCCACATTTGTTTTTTCCAGAAAGAAGTGGGTGGATTCTTCCATTTCATTTTTTCTTGCAGCACAGAAAGAGCAGAAAATTAAAACTATAGACTGTAACATTGTTTATTTAGTCATGGCCCTTCCTTCTTTGCATTCTGTATATATAGCACTGTTTCCTAGGTCAGAGTGTCTGTATTTTGTATTTTTATCTTTGATTTATAGTATAGCAATAGGTTTCCCTAGCATTTCCCAGCAAGTTCTACCATGTAATTTTTCTTCCTAATGAGAGAAATGAAATCAATCATTTTTTGATCTGCCAAAGTATCTATCTGTCAAAAATAACCATTTACACTATTTTGAGTAGCGTAAGTCCATCCTTAAGCCATTTTATTTTATGTGTCCAACATCACACACAGATGCATGGACTATATTCGATTTCTTGTCTTTTGTGGTTTTCCTGAGACCCTAGCCTCATACATTTCCTTTATATTATAGCATATGAGTTGTTTTCCAACTGAAGAAAATAGTATTATTTAGTTATTTTCATGATTTTGCCATGCCTAATATGTCTAAAATTTATATAACTACCTATTATAGTCAGAACATTAACAAAAACTTCCTTGAATTGCTTTTATTAATTACTTCATATTACAGCCAAAAAACCTCCCAGAATTTCTTGTGGTTTGACTTATGCCTTGCTTGTTACCTCTTGTTAGTTCTGTCTTGCTCCAGCCATCCTTTTTGACCCAATGGCAATTAAAATCTATTCTCTGCTTTTTATGCTGGTTTTACATTTTAAAGCAGGGTCAGAAACCTTTTTTCCTAAAGGGTCATACAATAAATATTTCAGACTTTGTGGACAATGTGATCTCTGTCACAGTTGCTCAGCTCTGCTTCTGTAGCATGCATGCTGCTATAGATATGATGAAGCAAATGAGTGTGGCTATGATTCAAGCAAATGAAACAAAACAAAAAGCAAGAGGGCCTGATTTTGGACTACAGCCTATAGTATACTGTTTTAAAGTGTTGAAATGGAAAGCAACAAAATTCTGTAAAGCAATTATCCTTCAATTCAAAAACAAATGAATAAAAAAATCTTAACTTTTCTGTGTCATTTTTGAGATGTGGTCAGCTATAAGCAAAGAACTGCCCGCACCATCTCTCAAAAAGAGATCTTCACACCTCTCAAAAGTTTTAAATTAATAGAATGTTTTTCTTCATGTGAGATAAAGGCCAGAAGATAATGGTCAGTACTGCTAAACAAGCTCTAAATGTCATTCTGTATTCAAATCTCTTGATCTGGTTTGTAGACCATTGGCATTCGACCTCTGGAATTACAAAATGGGTCCTCTAGCTTAAGGCATCCTTTTTATGTAGGAAGAAGGTGGAAAGGCCAAGAAAATAGGAAAAAGTGCTTGTCTAGCTGAATTTGCCTTCTTTATTAAGTGCATATCAGAATCTGTAGTTAACAATTTCTGTTTATATCTTGTAGGCAAGAATTGAATCATATAACATCTGTAATAACCAAAAAAAGAAACAAAAATAAAAAAGTCAGTTTACTTATTTTTGTTAAATTAATATTTTGAATCGTTATTTCTTATAGAAAAAAATAGATATCCTGCTAGAGTGTGACCCTTCTTCCAAAAAAGTAATTCACTTTTCCAAGTCAAATAGCTTAGCATTTTTTAAATGCTTAGCATATTATTTCTCTCATATTCCCACTGTTTATAATCAGACCTAAGCTTTAAAACCACTTTCCCTTAAAGTAGCCTCATTTTCACCTTCTGAGTACATGTGGTACTTAGAGACAACATTTTTTTATATCACCTGGATGAAAATTCCTCTCATTTGTAAGAGGAGATGTCTCCTTTACTCTTCATCTACTTAACTGGTAAAATAATCTACCTGCTATTTATGGTGAGGCTAGCCTGGTGGCTCAGTTGCTAAAGAATCCACCTGCCAATAGAGAAGAAGAAACACCAGTTCGATCCCTGGGCCGGGATGGATCCCCTGGAGGAGGGCATGCCAGCCTGCTCCAGGATTCTTGCCCGGAGGATCCCATGGGCAGAGGAGTCAGGTGGGCTACAGACCATAGCTTCGCAAGAGTCGCACTCGGCTAAGCCTCTAAGCCTCCACTGCCATTCACGGCTCACCTTCTGTGCCACGTAAATCTGCAAACACACACGGAAATCTGCAAACACACAGGCAAGACAGAGCAATCCAGAGTCTATTGATGTCATCTGTGGGACAAGGAGAATATAGCAGAATTTGTAGGTCCCTCTGTAGCCTGAGTATGAATCAAATCTAATGAAGAGAAACAGAATCTGAGGTAGCCAATTAAATATTTGTATCCATTTAAGTACTATCTATCCGAAAGTCCCCAAACTTTAAAATTTTGGATTTTAACCCTGCTGGCAATTATTTGAGAAAGAACTCAATTTTACTCTGTACTACTGGATAAAAGTCAAATGAAGTTGGAATGAGAACCAATTAAACAGACTTGGCAGAACTAACCAACCCACAGCTAGTCATTATTTAACACCTCAGATGGCTTCTTGTTGTCTATTTTAAATCTTTTTGCATACTTTTAAAAAACATATTTTATTAATTTTTAGTAGATGCTTCATCCACTTCTCAATGCAAATGGTACAAAATTACTAGCACTAAAAACAAGCTACTCCTTTTCTCCCATTATTTAGTTCTTAATGGAAACAAAACAGGTCACTATGCCAACAGTCTTGATTTTTTCTTTTTTTTTTTCCTACACGATCAGTAATGTTTTATGCAGGTTCAAGAAAACACAAAAATGTACATGTATATGTATAATTTTTCCATTTTTGTTTCTAAAAATTTTGGCTTATTAAGAAAATTTTCTGCACTGTGGGTTTTTTGTTTATTGTTTTGTTTTTGTTTTTGTTTTTGTTTTTTGCCTAAAACATACACACAGTTTGGTTCTTTATTAATTCATTTTTTAAATTTTTTTATTTTTATTTTTTTCCATTTATTTTTATTAACTGGAGGCTAATTATTTTACAATATTGTAGTGGTTTTTGTCACACATTGACATGAATCAGCCATGGATTTACATGTGTTACCCATCCCGATCCCCCCTCCCACCTCCCTCTCCACCCGATCCCTCTGGGTCTTCCCAAGCACACCAGGCCCGAGCACTTGTCTCATGCATCCAGCCTGGGCTGGTGATCTGTTTCACCCTTGATAACATACATGTTTCAATGCTGTTCTCTTGAAACATCCCACCCTCGCCTTCTCCCACAGAGTCCAAAATTCTGTTCTGTACATCTGTGTCTCTTTCTGTTTTGCATATAGGCTTATCATTACCATCTTTCTAAATTCCATATATATGTGTTAGTATACTGTAATGGTCTTTATCTTTCTGGCTTACTTCACTCTGTATAATGGGCTCCAGTTTCATCCATCTCATCAGAACTGATTCAAATGAATTCTTTTTAATGGCTGAGTAATATTCCATGGTGTATATGTACCACAGCTTCCTTATCCATTCATCTGCTGATGGGCATCTAGGTTGCTTCCATGTCCTGGCTATGATAAACAGTGCTGCGATGAACATTGGGGTGCACGTGTCTCTCTCAGATCTGGTTTCCTTGGTGTGTATGCCCAGAAGTGGGATTGCTGGGTCATATGGCAGTTCTATGTCCAGTTTTTTAAGAAATCTCCACACTGTTCTCCATAGCGGCTGTACTAGTTTGCATTCCCACCAACAGTGTAAGAGGGTTCCCTTTTCTCCACACCCTCTCCAGCATTTATTGCTTGTGGACTTTTGGATAGCAGCCATCCTGACTGGCATGTAATGGTACCTCATTGTGGTTTTGATTTGCATTTCTCTGATAATGAGTGATGTTGAGCATCTTTTCATGTGTTTGTTAGCCATCTGTATGTCTTCTTTGGAGAAATGCCTGTTTAGTTCTTTGGCCCATTTTTTGATTGGGTCATTTATTTTTCTGGAGTTGAGCTGGAGGAGTTGCTTGTACATTTTTGAGATTAATCCTTTGTCTGTTGCTTCATTTGCTATTATTTTCTCCCAATCTGAGGGCTGTCTTTTCACCTTGCTTATAGTTTCCTTTGCTGTGCAAAAGCTTTTAAGTTTCATTAGGTCCCATTTGTTTATTTTTGCTTTTATTTCCAATATTCTGGGAGGTGGGTCCTAGAGGATCCTGCTATGATTTATGTCAGAGAGTGTTTTGTCTATGTTCTCCTCTAGGAGTTTTATAGTTTCTGGCCTTACATTTAGATCTTTAATCCATTTTGAGTTTATTTTTGTGTATGGTGTTAGATAGTGTTCTAGTTTCATTCTTTTACAAGTGGTTGACTAGTTTTCCCAGCACCACTTGTTAAAGAGGTTGTCTTTTTTCCATTGTATATCCTTGCCTCCTTTGTCAAAGATAAGGTGTCCATAGGTTCGCGGATTTATCTCTGGGCTTTCTATTCTGTTCCATTGATCTATATTTCTGTCTTTGTGCCAGTAGCATACTGTCTTGATGACTGTGGCTTTGTAGTATAGTCTGAAGTCAGGCAGGTTGATTCCTCCAGTTCCATTCTTCTTTCTCAAGATTACTTTGGCTATTTGAGGTTTTTTGTATTTTCATACAAATTGTGAAATTATTTGTTCTAGATCTGTGAAAAATACCTTTGGTAGCTTGATAGGGATTGCATTGAATCTATAGATTGCTTTGGGTAGTATAGCCATTTTGACAATATTGATTTTTCTAATCCATGAACACAGTATATTTCTCCATCTGTTTGTGTCCTTTTTGATCAGTGTTTTATAGCTTTCTATGTATAGGTCTTTTGTTTCTTTAGGTAGATATACTCCTAAGTATTTTTTTCTTTATGTTGCAATGGTGAATGGTATTGGTTCCTTAATTTCTCTTTCTGCTTTCTCATTGTTAGTGTATAGGAATGCAAGGGATTTCTGTGTGTTAATTTTATATCCTGCAACTTTACTATATTCGTTGATTAGCTCTAGTAATTTTCTTGGTTCTTTATTAATTCATGAAGACTTTCCTTACTTTTGGGCTTCTCAGGTTGTGCTAGTGGTAAAGAACCCACTTGCCAATGCAGGAGACATAAGAGATGTGAGTTCTGCCCCTGGGTCTGGAAGATCCCCTGGAGGAGGGCATGGCAACACACTCAGTATTATTGTCTAGAGAATCCATTGAACAGAGGGGCCTGGTGGGCTGCAGTCCATAGAGTTGCAAAGAGTTGGACATGACTGAGGCAACTTAGCATGCATGTTCCTTACTTTGACATAGCATAATATGTGGTTTACATGATTTATTAAACTAGTCTCATGGATTATTACTATAATTAGAGTATTTCTGAACTTTATAGTAACCACAAACATATTTATTAGTATATAATTCCACACAAAAGTAAATTTATTTTTAAGATAAATTTCTAGAAATGGAATTGCCAGGTGAGAGAATATTTTATTTGCAAATTTAATAGATCCTTCATATTTGTTGTTGTTGTTTTTATCATTGAGACTGTACCAGTTTGTTCTCTTAACTACAATAGCTATATTTATTTCTCAGGTTCAGGGGCAGAAGCTCAGAGGCCTCCTCCACATGGTTAGACCATGGTGAGGGGTGGTAGCAACTGGCAGAATTGACTCTAGTCCTTCCAAACTTAGATGAGGCAGAAACCTGCATGAGTTGCACATTTGCAGTTTTAGCCACTGAAAAGAGTCAGTTTATTTAAAAAAAGTTCAGACACTCATTCAATATCCACCTGGAAGAGGGCTTGCAGCTGGAATTTTTATGAGCCCTGATTTTTAATAGACATTAACTCAGCTAACAAGTAGGGATAGATGACTGCCATGGTCTCACAACTAAGTTTCATATTTCTCTGAGGGCTAGAACAAGTAAGGTAATAGAGACAGTTAAAGGAAAAAGTGTACTTTTCAGTATTCATTAAAATAGGGAGAGCAGACCAAAAAAAAAAAAAAACAACCTCTTTCCCTCTAGACCAAATCTTTACACCAGAAAATGTGGTGTCAGTAAACTTGAAAACATTAATCTATTGTACATCTCCATCAGAGTTCTTGAATGATCAGGTATACTGTCAATGAGCAGTTATATTTTGAAAAGAATATTTTGTTGTGAGTGGCAGGTCTTAACAGTGTGCTTAAGATATTCAGTAAATCATGTTGTAAGCAGATTGCTGTCACTAGGCCTTGCTCTTCTGTTTGCAGTACAGAGTGCAGACAGAGCAGGCTGAGCATGCTTTTCAGGGCCCTAAGAGTTTGGAAATGTTAAAGGAGCATTCATTTCCATTTAAAATCACAAGTGGCATTAGCCTCTACTAAGAGTCAGCATGTCCTTTGAAACTTTGAGGCCAGGCATTGATTTGTCCTCTCTAGCTAAGTGATAGATGGCATCATCTTCTAATAAAAAGCCTGCTTTGTCTACACGCCAAACCTCTGTTTAAAAGTGTAGCTACCTTCATTGTGTATCTCAGCTAGACCTTCTGGATAACTTGTTGTGACTTTCACATTAGCACTTGCTACTTCACTTCGGATCTTCCCAGATTGCACTAGTGGTAAAGAAAGCACCTGCCGATGCAGGAAACGTAAGAGATGTGGGTTCAACCCCTGGGTTGGGAAGATCCCCTGGAGGAGGGTATAGCAATGCATTCCAGTATTCTTGCCTGGAGAATCCCATGGATAGAGGAACCTGGCAGACTATTGTTCAAATGGTCACAAAGAGTCAGACACGACTTAAGTGACTTAGCACACACTTCACTTTGCATTTGTGTATTATAGAAAAGGCTGCTTTCCTTATACCTCATGAATCAACCTCTGCTAGCTTCATATTTCCCTTCTGCAGATTCCTCAGCCTTCATGGAATTGAAGAATCAGGGCCTTGGTGTGGATTAGGCTTTGGCTTAATGAATGTTGTGGGCTCCCTCGTGGCCCAGAGGGTAAAGCGTCTGCCCGCAATGCAGGAGACCCAGGTGCAATCCCAGGGGTCAGGAAGATCCCCTGGAGAAGGAAATGGCAACCCACTCCAGTACTCTTGCCTGGAAAATTCCATGGATGGAAAAGCCTGGTAGGCTACAGCCCATGGGGTCTCAGAGAGTCGGACACGACTGAATGACTTCCCTAAGGAATGTTGTGGCTGGTTTGATCTTCTATACAGACCACTAAAACTTTTTCCATAGTAGCAAGTCTGCTGGCTTTCTTATCATTTGCATGTTCACTAGAGTAGCCCTTTTAATTTCCTTTAGAACTCCTTGCATTCACAACTTGATTGTTTGCAGCAAGAGGCCTACCTTTCAGCCTATCTTGACTTTCAACATGTCTTCTTCACTAAATAATCATTTCTAGCTTTTAATTTAAAGTGAGATACAAGGAAATCTCCCTTTCACCTGTACACTTAGAGGCCATTATAGGTTATTTATTGGCCAAATTTCAATACTGTTGTGTCTCATGAAATGGGTTGGCCCAAGGTGAGGGAGAGAGATGGGGGAATAGCCAGTCAGTGGAGAAGTCAACACACACAGCATTTACAAGTTAAGTTCATAGTCTGAAATGAGCGTGATTACTGGTGCCCCAAAACAGTGACAGAAGTGACATGAAAGATCACTCATCACAGATCATCACAGCAAACCTAGTAAAATGAAGAGTTTAAAATATTTTGAGAATTACCATAATGTGACAGAGATGCTACATGAGCAAATGCTGGAAAAATGGCACCAATAGATTTTCTTGATGGAAGATTTGCCACAAAACTTCAGTTTGTTAAAAACAAAAAACAGAATATCAGTGAAGATCAATAAAGCAAAATACATTAAAATGAGGTATGCCTGTCGTGACAGTGGTTGCCATTTGGGACGGAAATTAACTGGAAGTGGCAAGGGGAGCTTTTTGAGATGATAGCTATATTCTATATCCTGTTTTAAGTATTAATTACACAAATATATATATATATGTATATATGTCAAAACTCATTTGTATAATAACTGTGCTTTTAATCATATAAATTCATGCTTTAGTGAGGTGCGGTGAGTGACGGGCAGACAGACGAGAGGGAACGATCCTTCTGCCTCTCACTGTAGTTTTATTGCTTTGTGAGTGTGTATTCTGTGGAGCTGTAGCAGTATATCACTACCTTGCAAGGAGGGAGCTAATGCTCTATGGAGAGCTAGAAAAATTAAATATGTAAACAAATGAAAGGAATACAGACCTTGGTTGACATTATTTTGTTGCTTAACCAGTCTTAAAGCTGGAGAATTCTGTAACTAATTATATGAACTTCTTTCATTGTATGAGTTATTTTGAGTTGGGTTTTCATCTCTTAGATCTGAAAGTACACTGAGTGATGCAAGTTTTAAAATATGATGGAATATATATGTACATGTAATAACCATATTTATCCACTGCTTACATAAACATAAAATGAACCACATAAAATGAAAATATTTCAGCTTTAATTTACAGACTTGAATTCAGCACTGCTTAAGATTCAAGGACCATACTTCATATTTTGCTTCTATACCAAAAATGCAACTATCAAACAATTTTCCTGGTGCCTTTAACTAGTTATAAAGAATATATGGGTAGCTATTATCATGTACATTAATGTTCTGTACTATCTTTCTGATGTAGAATATTTAGGAACTAGAAATTCAAAGCTCTCCAAAATAAATGCTTTCTATAGACATAGAGCATGCTGGATAGTGTCTCCTGACGGCTCTGGCATGGTCTGAAAAGCCAGGGTGTTACAAAGAGGGCACCATCTGTTTTCTCTTTTTAGTTTATAAATATATTTGAAAAGATGTTTGATGACAAAATATGATCTTTGACAATAAATAAATAATAGGAAAACATAATGCTTCTAGACAAAATATGACAAAAATAAGTGAAATCTTTCTCTTTCAAAATACTGCCAAGAGCAAAGATTTTGTATTGGGGTATGGAAGTGTATGTTGGTGCTTTTCCACTCGATAGGTGGGGAGACAATGGTAAGAATTAAAGTAAACAAATCTGATTTCCTGCAAATGCATAAAATATTTTAGAATAATAATTTCCTTAACCAGTTCTAAATTTTAATGTATGCAGAAGTTCACATGCTGGTTTACATTGTATTCCATCTACCTTGATTCACAATATTATCTTTTTTATATAAACAAAACTGTTTATTTAAATGGGTGAAGTCAAAAGAAAGCAGATGGTGCTGTGTGGCAAATTGGCCCACTGTTGTTTCAAATTTATAAAGCATTATTTGTATTTTGTATGAATATTGATATCCCTTATGACTTTACCTGTGTAACATAACAAGAATATGGTCATGTCCATAGTTATGGCTTATAGTTATAATTCCATGGTTCTGGGGCTTCCCGGGTGATGCTAATGGTAAAGAACCCACCTACCAATGCAGGAGACATAAGAGACATTGGTTCAATCCCTGGGTCAGGAAGATCCCCTGGAGGAGGGCATGGCAACCCACTCCAGTGTTCTTGCCTGGAGAATCCCATGGTCAGAGGATCCTGGAGGGCTACAGTCCATGGGGTTGCAAAGAGTTGGACACGACTAAAGCAACTTAGCAAGCACCCATGGTTATGGGCAAAACTTCAGCCATTGTTTTTACATGGCACAATTTAATGCATACACATACAATGTGACAGGCATGCTCTCTCCTTAGGGATGTCACACTGGATGTCCCTACTTACCACCAATGAAAAGTACAACCCCACTTCCCAACTAGACCAATTACCCTCCATAACCTGCTTTATTCTTTTTTTTCTTTTCATCTATTAATATTCTAAATACTCTACCTCCTTTAATGTTTATTAGTGATGATGTATTTCCCATACTGCCATTCAAGCTCTACAAAGGCAAGGTTTTGTCTGTTTTGTTTCCTGAATTATCCCAAATATCTTGAACAGTACCTTACACATAATGCTGTATAATACTCATCCAATGTTGAGTAACTGTGGTAAATTCTCAAAGAGATGGGAATACCAGACCACCTGACCTGCCTCTTGAGAAACCTGTATGCAGGTCAGGAAGCAAGAGTTAGAACTGGACACAGAACAATAGATTGGTTCAAATAGGAAAAGGAGTACATCAAGGCTGTATATTGTCACCCTGCTTATTTAACTTATATGCAGAGTACATCATGAGAAATGCTGGGCTGGATGAATCAAAAGCTGGAATCAAGATTGCTGGGAGAAATATCAATAACCTCATTTATGCAGATGACACCACCCTTACGGCAGAAAGTGAAGAAGAACTAAAGAACCTCTTGATGATAGTGAAAGAGGAGAGTGAAAAAGTTGGCTCAACGCTCAACATTCAGAAAACTAAGATCATGGCATCTGGTCCGATCACTTCATGGAAAATAGATGGGGAAACAGTGGCAGAATTTATTTTGGGGGGGCTCCAAAATCACTGCAGATGGTGACTGCAGCCATGAAATTAAAAGACACTTACTCCTTGGAAGGAAAGTTATGACCAACCTAGATAGCATATTTAAAAGCAGAGACATTACTTTGCCAACAAAGGTCCATCTGGTCAAGGCTATGGTTTTTCCAGTGGTCATGTATGGATGTGAGAGTTGGACTGTGAAGAAAGCTGAGTGCCGAAGAATTGATGCTTTTGAACTATGGTGTTGGAGAAGACTCTTGAGAGTCCCTTGGACTGCAAGGAGATCCAACCAGTCCACCCTAAAGGAGCTCAGTGCTGGGTGTTCATTGGAAGGACTGATGCTGAAGCTGAAACTTCAATACTTTGGCCTGATGCAAAGACCCGATTCATTTGAAAAGACCCTGATGCTGGGACAGATTGAAGGCAGGAGGAAAAGGGGACGACAGAGGGTGAGATGACTGGATGGCATCACCGATTCAATGAACACGAGTCTGGGTAAACTCTGGGAGTTGGTGATGGACAGGGAGGCCTGGAGTGCTGCAGTCCATGGGGTCTCAAAGAGTCAAACGTGACTGAGCAACTGAACTGAACTTAATGTTGAATAAATTAAAAACTGTATTGTTAAGCAGATATATCACTAAAATATATTTTTCTATGTGTGTAAATTATACTATAGCCAGAGGAAAATTAATAATGGTGAATCTATATTAACATAGATATTAAGTAGTAAAATATTATGTTCCAAATACTGTGCTGTGAAATGCTACATCTCCTGTTTTCCATGTTTATATGTACATGTAGAGATGTATCTAAGAAACATGAGTGTTCACTATGCTGTGGGTCAGCTCCACAGAGATAAGGAAGGCCCCTGTAGCTGGAGAGATGAGGTCAAGATTTTAATCTGGGCCCCATTATAGACGACTATCCTATGACTTAAACATAACCCTTCACCAGTTTGGGCCTCCTCACACAGCAAGTGCCCAGCATCTGTTGAGTTCTTTGTGTGGATGACTTGATAAATGAGTGTTTCTTCTTCCAGAAATGAATACCATAAGTGTGTGATTCTGGTGTCCTTTTCAGATCTGGGGATTAAGCTTTTCCAAAAACTTTTCTTCTGTTAGGTAAGCATCTTGTATTCATGTAATGTTATGAAAGATTGTTACCTTGAAGACAGTATGTGATGACATTCTCATTGTAAACTAGAGTAAGCTAGTTCTAAGTAAACTAATTTTAAGCTTTGCTCAAATTCGGCCCATTCAGAAAGGCAGGGTTCTGTGAAGAGTCGGACACGGCTTTGGAATTAGGTAGATCTTGGTTAAAAACCCACCTTTATTTTTGATCAACTATATAACTACCCTGAATCTCAACCCCCTCATTTGTAAATGACTTAATTAAGATCCATTTCAAAGGGTTATTGTGAATGTTAAATTAGATGATGCATATAAAGTACTGAATACAATGTTTGTCACAGAGTAACTGCTGAGTGCATGTTATATATTGTGTAAGCAAAAACTATATTTCCCCTTTCCTATATCTCTAGTCTTTTTTTCCAGTTTTATTGAAATATCATTGACATACAGCACTGTAATTAGTTTAAGGTGTACAATAGAGTAACTCGGCTTATATATATATTGTGAAGTGATTGCCACAGTGATTTTAGTGAACATCCATCATCTCATACAGATACAAAAAAAAAAATTTTTTTCCTGTGATGAGAACTTCCAGAAGCAACACTCTTAGCATTCACATACATCATACAGCAGAATTAGCTATAAGAACCACTTACATTACATCCTCAGTTTATTTTTTATAAATTGAAGGTTGTGCTTTTTGACCACATTCATCCTAATTGTAAAATTATTTATACATTGGAACAATTGATATTTAATGATTCTCAATGAAAATGAGCTATCTTTATTGAAAGCTTGAAGCCTGTCCCTAAATTACCCAAAATATATTCATGATAATTAATTGTAATAAAGCAATACTTAATCAGTTCTAATAATTGCATCCTGTGCTGTGAAACACTGAATCATTATATTCCTCTTGGATGCCTTTTACATAATTATCCTATCGGTTTCAAGAAGAACATGCAGGCAGAAAGACATGTCACTTCATGTGTTGACTCAATCTACTTTATTTCTGATATATAACAAATTGAAAGTAACAATAGCCATTTTTCTTACTTATTAATGATCTAGTACCTAACATAATGACATCGCACGCTGATTTTGTCATTACAGTTAGACCAAAGAAACTAACTGCCCTATACATCTGTGTCTCTTTTTCTGCTTTGCATATAGGGTTATCGTTACCATCTTTCTAAATTCCATATATATGCGTTAGTATACTGTAATGGTCTTTATCTTTCTGGCTTACTTCACTCTGTATAATGGGCTCCAGTTTCATCCATCTCATTAGAACTGATTCAAATGAGGGTGGGATGTTTCGAGAGAACAGCATCAAAACATGTATATTATCTAGGGTGAAACAGATCACCAGCCCAGGCTGGATGCATGAGACAAGTGCTCGGGGCTGGTGCGCTGGGAAGACCCAGAGGGATCGGGTGGAGAGGGAGGTGGGAGGGGGGATCGGGGTGGGGAATACATGTAAATCCATGGCTGATTTATGTCAATGCATGACAAAAACCACTACAATATTGTAAAGTAATTAGCCTCCAACTAATAAAAAAAATAAATTAAATAAAAGTATATATAAAAAAAAGAAACTAACTGCCAATATTATTTTAGGCAGTTGGGAAGCTCCTTGAATATTCATTGACAGTTTTATGAATTCAAATATAATTATATTTGCTTTTGGGAGGGGGGGCTCTTATGCTGAGTGGTTATTGATTTTTACAACATTTGCCCCAAATTTAGCAAACAATATATCTTCAACGTTCTAAGTACATTCAAAATTACATTTCTACAGTATATGTCTGAATGCACAAAAATAACTATGAAAAGAATGATAAAATTTAACATTTATTCTTTTATAAGAACATACTAAGACTGTATGATTGGAAGTTAATGATGAAATGCTTTCTTATGCTCTTTAACATTGTCAAGAGTGAGCACATGCTTAACGTTGCGTAGCTTACCAAACACTTACCTACCTATTACTTTATATGATTTCCACCTCCCAAGGTGCACATCATTATCCCATTTCACAGGCAATGACAACTGACTCAGACATATTAAGCAACATTTCAGATTACATCTTTTATAAATAAAAAGTCAGGACTAGAGCTCTTGTCTTCAATCCACATATAATCCTTTTTAAGTAACTCAGTATTCAGTCTGCTCTGTTTGCCTCTGCCGCTGCTGCCGCCGCCGAGTCGCTTCAGTCGTGTCTGAGTGTGCGACCCCACAGACGGCGGCCCGCCAGGCTCCCCCGTCCGCGGGATTTGAGTACTGGAGTGGGGTGCCATTGCCTTCTCTGATGTTTACCTCAGGTGAGTCTAAATAAATACAGTATACTAACTTGCATCAGTAGCCTTCCTCCATCAAATAAAAGACTAAAAGAGACTAATGTGTAGTTATCATCACATGTTAAGAAAGGAAAAATGTGCAAACTATAACAATACTGTCCCAAATGAGGAATAAAACCATTTAAACAATAAAGCAAAATTCAGAGTCTTATAGTATTTTGACATTACCTTTCCTTCCAAGGACTAAGTGTCTTTTAATTTCATGGCAGAAGTAACCATCAATCTTTCCCAGAATCAGGGTCCTTTTCAATGAGTCAGTTCTTTGCATCAGGTGGCCAAAGTATTGGAGCTTCAGCTTCAGCATCAGTCCTTCCAATGAACACCCAGGACCGATCTTTAGGATGGACTGGTTGGATCTCCTTGCAGTCCAAGGGACTCTCAAGAGTCTTCTCCAACACCACAGTTCAAAAGCATCAATTCTTTGGTGCTCAACTTTCTTTATAGTCCAACTCTCACATCGATACATGATCACTGGAAAAACCACAGCCTTGACTAGCCAAACTTTTGTTGACAAAGTAATGTCTCTGTTTTTCAATATGCTGTCTAGGTTGGTCACAACTTTCCTTCCAAAGAATAAGTGTCTTTTAATTTCATAGCTGCAGTCAACATCTGCAGTGATTTTGAAACCCCCCAAAATAAAGTCTGACACTGTTTCTACTGTTTCCCCATCTATTTGCCATGAAGTGATGGAATCAGATGCCATGATCTTAGTTTTCTGAATGTTGAGCTTTAAGCCAACTTTTTCACTCTCCTCTTTCATTTTCATCAAGAATCTCTTTAGTTCTTCTTTTTGCTTTCTGCCATAAGGGTGGTGTCATCTGCATATCTGAGGTTATTGATATTTCTCCCGGCAATCTTAATTCCAGCTTGTGCTTCATCCAGCCCAGCGTTTCTCATGATGTAATCTGCATATAAGTTAAATAAGCAGGATGACAATATACAGCCTTGACCTACTCCTTTCCCTATTTGGAACCAGTCTGTTGTCCTATGTCCAGTTCTAACTGTTGCTTCCTGACCTGCATACAGGTTTCTCAAGAGGCAGGTCAGGTTGTCTGGTATTCCTGTCGCTTTCAGAGTTTTCCAGTTAATTGTGAGCCACACAGTCAAAGGCTTTGGTGTAGTCAATAAACCAGAAGTAGATGTTTTTCTGGAACTCTCTTGCTTTTTCGATGATCCAACTGATGTTGGCAATTTGATCCTTGGTTCCTCTGCCTTTTCTAAAACCAGCTTGAAAATCTGGAAGTTCATGGTTCAGCTATTGTTGAAGCTTAGCTTGGGGTATTTTAAGCACTACTTTACTAGCGTGTGAGATGAGTGCAATTGTGTGGCAGTCTGAGCATTCTTCGGCATTGCCTTTCTTAGGGATTGGAATGAAAACTGACCTTTTCCAGTCCTGTGGCCACTGCCGAATTTTCCAAGTTTTCTGGCATATTGAGTGCAGCACTTTCATAGCATATTCGTAGTGGTGCTTCCTAAGGCCCACTTGACTTCACATTCCTGAATTTCTGGCTCTACTTGAGTGATCATATCATTGTTTTTATCTGAGTCATGAAGATCTTTTCTGTATAGTTCTGTGTATTTTTGCCACGTCTTCTTAATAACTTCTGGTTCTGTTAGGTACATACCATTTCTGTCCTTTATTGAGCCCATCTTTGCATGAAATGTTCATTTGGTGTCTCTAATTTTCTTGATTATCTTAAATATCACATAACAGTGACAACAGTAATAATGACAGGACTATTAATAGCTATTATTGAGCCCAAAATATTACTTGGCACTTGTTCATAGTACTTGTTGTGGTTTACCTAATTCAATCCATTAAAAATCTTATGAGGCTGCACTTTTTACCCATTGAAGAAATGTACCAAAGTCATACGTTAAATAAATGGTATTGCCATGATTTGAAACCAAAGACTATGTTGATAGTCTTTGTTGTTGATAAACTATGTTGACAGTGAGCTACATGATATTCTGTATAAGAAAGTTTCAATATATAGTTTAAATGCATCATTATTTCAAAGTTCGCAGTAATAAACTCCATTCAGAAATGCTCCAGAGGTCAGTATCTTCTAATTTATTGCCTGGAGTTTTGGTAAACATTCATTAAATAGATTCCTAGATTTTGTATCTGACCAACAGAATCAGCATCTCTAGATATAGAAGCTGGAAATCTGTACCCTAGAAATTCTTATAGTCAGAGAATCTGTGAAACACTAAGTTTTAAATTATGTTTCACTTTTGCTCAGAAGCCTCAGCTCTCTACTTTGAAGCAATACTACTCCTGCAAGTAGAGAAAGCATGAAATTTCTATGCTTTTGGCACAAACAGTTTCACTGCAAACCTTGAAACGGGAGCAGTAGAGAGAATTTCAAGGAGGCACCATAAATTGGCAAGCCAGAGGGAGCAGTGACATATTCCTCGTGTAAATGTTTTCGAAGCCTGGGGCCTCAAGGCAGATGCAGGCAGCTTATATAGAGCTGGGCCTGCGCTTCTGAAATTGTGAATAAAGGTGAAAGTTGATTTTTAAAACCTTTTAAACCTTTGTTTTTAAGTATAGAAAGAAGGACAATTACATGCAAAAGAACAAAAGCACTCAAGTTGAATGTAAATTACCATGGGACTCAAAATCCCTACATTACTAAAAATCCACTCCTTTTAGAGAGAATCTTTGAGTATTGTTAGTCAATAATATGCTCATGATTTTCTGTTTTCTCATTTTTTCGGGACTTTCCCTGAAAGCAGAATATGATTGATTCATCTTGCCAAAGGGCACCTCAGAGCCTCCTGCAGGAGAATCAGACCTGGACCTAAAAGAAAAGCTTAGATTTATAGCAGTTTTGAAACTTTTCTTTGTTGCGATATTGTTACTGTTGGAAATGCTAATGACATGGTGACAAGTAAGTCAAGTCTCAGCTTTAATGTTGTAAATCAAACCCAAATTCACAGTTATCGTGGGCAGAAGAGAAGGAGTAAGGGAAATTTAAAGCTCAGGGACTGTCACAAGGGGAAATAGGCTGCTTATAGTTTTGAAATTATAGATTGGAAACGGTGACACTGTCCAGTGGTTTTGGATCATTTCAGAAAGCCTGTCTCTGACAATGGGAATAGACAGTGACTAGCGTCTCTGCCAAGATACAAACCAGACAAAGTGAAATCTCTTCATAATCTAATGCTATGCCTTTAAAGGCATGACTTGCATCCAAACATAAAACAATATAACCAATTACACAAACACCTAAGGAGGATTACCAACTTTTGAGCCTGAGATAAATTTGGGCGGTTCTATACAGTACATTTCCTCCTCTGTTAACCTCTTACACTCTAATGCCAAATCCTGCATCAGTTAATCCCCTTACACTTACATATAATATAGATTCCTCTCAAATTGGAATAAACAATAAAAGGATTTATTGGCTTAAATGGATATCATAACTGGAGATCCAATTAAGATACACTTCAGAGTTTCTGGCTCCAGAAGCCCAATTATGGCATCAAGGGTCTGGCCTCTTTCTCTCTTTCTTTCTCTGTGCACATGTGTGTGTATGTGCTCAATCATGTTCAACTCTTTGCAAGCCATGGACTATAGCCTTCCAGGTTCCTCTGTCCGTGGAATTTTCCAGACAGAGTGGGAATACTGGAGTGGGTTGCCCGTTTCCTACTAGAAGGGGTCTTTCTGGCCCAGAGATCAAATCCGTGTCTCTTGTGTCTCCTTCATTGACAGATGGATTCTTTACCACTATACCACCTGAGAAGACCCTAGGTGCTCTGAAAAGCAAAGTAAAGCTTTTATCCTAAAGTGAGTTGATCTTATGCATAGGCAATGACTGCCCACTATGATTACAGCTATGGAATGAGTCATGTCACAACCCTGGAATTAAGGGCTATGCCCTATGACTTAAGAACCTGTGAGTTTTAACTAGATACTTGGACACTCACGCTTATATGCAACAGATGAAGAAATCATCTTCTTAAAATTCCAGCAAGCTAACAAATTATTATTTAACCCAATATTAGCATAATTTCCTGTCCACATCTAGGATACCAACTTTTGAGGCTATAAAGACAAGAAATGAAGAGATTCATATTCTCAGGACATAACAACTCAGTTATCTAGATCTAAAGTCATGCAAATGAAGCTGTGGAGCTTGGGGTTTGGTGGAGCAGAAGCATCAGTGTGTTCATTCTTTTTGCATTGTTTGATATCTAAGCTCTACATTTATGATGCAAATGCTAACAGGCAAAGTGCAACTGAAATCAATATGATTTTGCTTAGTATTCATGCAACAGATGCCATCTGTACAATATTCTTTGGGATGATGTTTAGCAGAACTATGGAAAGTAATGACTGTTCAAATATAAATGATACTTTTGATTTCAGCTGAAAAGCAACCCAAAACATCAAAGAAGTACCACTAATATCAATTCTGAAGAAAATCAGCTCATTTAAGACATCAAAATTGTTAAGATGCTGATTGACCTATGTCAGATTATGAGAAGAATGACTAACCGTTATTCTACCACAAAGAACTGTCTATTTCAGGGATCTCCATAATGCTGCAGAAGGAACTGACTGCCATAAGGAAATATTTTATATTATTTTCTAATTGAATCACCAACACTCTCTTATTTCTAATAGATTAAATCACATCCACTGAGATGCTAAGGATATACTAGTGTGAGGTGAAAGTCACACAGTCGTGTCCGAGTCTTTGCGACCCCATGGGCTATACAGTCCACGGAATTCTCCAGGCCAGAATACTGGGGTGGGTAGCTTTTCCCTTCCCCAGGGGATCTTCCCAACCCAAGGATTGAACCCAGGTCTCCTGTATTGCAGGTGAATTCTTTACCAGCTGAGCCTCAAGAAAAGTCCAAGGATAGACTAAGATTTCTCATTTATGTATACGAAGGCAAAACAAGCAGAAAACAAGAATAAAAGTGGCTATCAAGTCTTTAGCTATTCAGAGCACCAATTCTGCTACTGCTTTAGGTTTATTTCTTGAAATGAGAGAAAAGCACAACTTCAGGTCTGTACCCTAAGGTCAGTGTTGTGTCACATGTATTCTCTGTATAGTTTCTACTGACATAAAAGAGTAAAAGTGATCAGCCAATGTGAGAAAATATTATCCAGGATGACAGTGGGCTTCCTAACAATATTGCTCTTTAGAGGGGTTCAGCAGGTGGCATAAATAACCCAGCTCAGGTACTCCACATGTGCTCAATCATTGGCTGGGAGCTTGTGGCTCTAGCATTAACAAGAAATCTTTAAATGCAACAACTACAGATTGTCAGCCAACAAACTCTTGTAATAGATTTTTCTCAAAGAGACAAAAGCGTTATATCCTCATGACCACCATAGTTACATGCAAAGTCTCATATCAGCCTATTATTAATTTAGTGATTTACTAACTACTTTGCACTTTAATGTTGTATAGATATTATCTTTGCTCACTGATTTTCTAGGACAGAAATAATTGAGCATGTAATTTTTTGGTCAAAAGGAATTATGAACATCATGAGTGACCTATATAATTTTCCTGGTCAAACTGAACTAGTCTTTCATCCTTTCATTCTCCCTTCCTACCACAAGGTATACAACATAACATACACATCAAGTGATACACAAGAGCCAATTCAATGATTCTTAAAATTTGTACAGTGATGAACACTGACAATCATCTTCCCATGATTTGGTTTTGTTTTAAAATTTAGATAGGAAAGACAGGAAATGAAATCTGTGGCTTAGGATCTTATAAAGGAAGAAAATTCCCTATTTACTTTTTGGGAGATTAAAGTCTCAAGCACATCTTAAAATATTCTCATATTTGATTGAATAGCAAAAAAAATAGATTTCCACAGGTCTACAACTTGCTGAAGGCCTTAGGTTTTTAACAGCAAGATGTCAAAGGGAAAGTCTGAAGATTCTGGCAAGTATATTAGATAAAAGCCAGTGGATAGCTTTGCATTATAACCAAGATAGACATGCTGGAGATAAAAGGAGTTGACACATTAAAGGGCTTTGCTATTTCCAGCCCTGTAACTAATATAAAATGTTATAATGAGTTCACTGGGTTTGGAGTGTGAACTTACTTAAAAACCGCAGCCCATCTCCTGAGCTGCCTTACATTTGTGCAGTGCTGTGAAGGCCAGGAATTGCTTCCCTGTGCTCAGGGAAACTTGAATTCCATTTTGCCATTTAAAATCTACTTGCTCTCTAAAAGTGGCTCAGTCCAATGAAAGCAAGTGAACTCCTTGAATTGCTTTAACTTTTTAATGCATTACGTTTTAGCCCAAAGAATCAGAAAGAAATTTACATCTCTTTGAAAATATTTTTCAGTGAGCACTGTGTTCAGTGGTCGAGGCACTTGATCTTAACACATATATAAGCCTAACAGAAAGCAGTCTTTAAAAGAATCACACAAGCTGGACAATTCACTCACCTGTCATTGGTTTCTCCTTTATGTATACAGAATGAAACATGTCTTACTTCATGTTTTGTCCATTAGTTATTATTAGTTTGTTTGGAATTTAGCATATTTACACTAAAAAGAAAACAAAAGCTAGTATAGTTATAGTTTGCCCCTTAAAAAGGCAAATATCATTGCTTCTCAAACTTATGAGAAAGAATGAAATTAATGAGAATGAATTTCAGGGTAGAATGAAATTCCATAAATAGACAAAATATATTTTTTAAACATTTTATTTTTTTTAATTTTGGAGTACATTTTCCTTAAATGCTGTGCTAGTTTATGCTGCGTGGTGGAATGCATCAGCCCCCCACACGGGCGCCTTCCCCGGACCCCTTCCCACTCCGGCCGCCGAGCTTAGCCGCCCCATCCAGTCTGACTCTTTGCGACCCAGTACACTGCAGCCCGCCAGGCTCCTCTGTCCTCGGGGAGTCTCCAGGCAAGCATACTGGGGTAGGTTATTACACCCTCCTCCAGGGGACTCTTCCAAACCCAGGGGCTAAGCCCAGGTCTCCCGCACTGCAGGCAGATTCTTTCCCCACTGAGTCATGAGGGAAGACCAGGAATAGTGGAGTGGGTGGCTGGTTCCTTCTCCGGGGCATCTTCCTGACCAAGCAACCCAACCAGGGTCTCCTACATGCAAGCAGGTTCTTTACCAGCGGAGCTCTGGGGAGGTCCTATATGTTTTATACATACTATCAATCGTGAATGTGTGTTGCTGATATTTTATGTGTCTATTAGGAACCTAGGGTTTTTGCATTCATTGTTTCAATCTCTCCTTCCTATTTTCCTCCTTCTTTTCTTCTCTCTTTCCATATTGATTATCTATACATGCTTGGAACGGGAATTATGAAGCCACCTTTCTTCACTCAGCCTCTACACCATTTGTTAGTTTTGGCTTAAGAAAGCAATTTTCAAATATTTTATAAGAATAATTGCTTTTAAAAGTAATTTTTAACTTGTACACTTAAAGGAGTTCCCGTATTTACAGCACATAAGCAGATATCAAGTTCTGAAATGATTTTGCATTTTCCTCTTCTATCAGCTTACCCAACTATAACCTGAAGTCTCCTCCTTTTAAAAATCATCGAATTTACATTTACATTACATTATATAGTGATTGTATATTAACTTGCTAGAACAGAATATCAAACAAATAATGCTGGGTCAATTCATGAATCAGATTAGCTTTGGAAAAACGACAGTTTAGGTTTAATGTGACAGGAAAGGTCTATAACCTTGTGCCTTAGTTTTCCATGACTAAAAATAGATTTCCACTGAAAGAGACACGTGCACCCCAGTGTTCATCACAGCACTGTTTATAATAGCCAGGACATGGAAACAACCTAGATGCCCATCAGCAGATGAATGGATAAGGAAGCTGTGGTACATATACACCATGGAATATTACTCAGCCATTAAAAAGAATTCATTTGAATCAGTTCTAATGAGATGGATGAAACTGGAGCCCATTATACAGAGTGAAGTAAGCCAGAAAGATAAAGACCATTACAGTATACTAATACATATATATGGAATTTAGAAAGATGTTAATGATAACCCTATATGCAGAACAGAAAAAGAGACACAGATGTATAGAACAGTCTTTTAGACTCTGTGGGAGAAGGCGAGGGTGGGATGTTTCAAGAGAACAGCATCGAAACGTATATTATCTAGGGTGAAACAGATCACCAGCCCAGGTTGGATGCATGAGACAAGCGCTCGGACCTGGTGCACTGGGAAAACCTAGGGGGAGCGGGTGGAGAGGGAGGTGGGAGGGGGGATCGGGATGGGGAACACATGTAAACCCATGGCTGTTTCATTTCAATGTATGACAAAATCCACTACAATATTAAAAAAAAAAGATAAAAGCATCAATTTCTAGTTACAGAATTTCCTGTTAAAATAAAAATGTTTAAACTAAAAAAAAAATAGATTTACATAAACAAACTTTATGATTTAAAACAATAGGCATTTATAACTTTATATTTTCATAGATCAGGAATCTGAACACGGCTTAAGGGTATTCTTTGCTTAGGGTTCCACAGGCTACAGTTAAAATATTTGCCAGGACTGTGGTTTCATCTGAGGTTCTGGACCTTGTTCCAAGAGAATGTACTTGTTGGCAGAATTCAGTTGCTTTTGACTGCAGGCGTGAGGCCATGAGATGTTGAGATCCCCTGCAGTCTTATCCTTGATAGGAATTTCATATCATGGCCACTTGCTTCTTCAAAGCCACTAGCATTGTCTGGAAAGAGGGAGTTTTGTATAACATAATGAGGTCAATGAGATGGAGTCCCATTACCATCATCTTTTCCATATAATGTGGTTGTGTAGACAGAATTATATCCTATTCCCCTCTGTTATATTTGGTTGGCTGGAAGCAGTATACTTATCAAACTGCAGAGATAGTGGCAGTCATTTAGAATTATATTTATCACACCTGTTCTACAACCATAGATATTTCAGACTACCAGGGAGTGTTCAGGCTATCTACAGTAAAATCTGAGGACCAGAACACAAACTTACTTCCTTCATACCTTTTTTCTCAGGTTTATTCTGAGTTTCTTCATTTTCACTTTTTTTGGTGCTTTTCCATTTAAAAAGTAATTTCCAAATATTTTCTAATCTGGTTGTTCTTACTTTTCCTGTAGTGAAATAAGTACATTGTAATTCCTCTTTTCACAGTGAAGAGACTGAGCTTCAGAGAGGATACGCACCACCTCAAGTTCTCATAGGTAATGTGGGGTAGAGCTTGAAACTGATTCATATATTTAGACTTCTGTTCTTAATTTGGTATCACATATCACAAGCATAATGTCTCTGTAAAGGTTGTCTTAATAGGTACCTTCCCTATTTAGGTCTATAAGGATTACCTTAGCACCTCTTATATAGCATTACATTACCATGTGAAACCCACAGCAAGAAAACTGGACTAATGTCCACAAATTCACAGAAATGCAGAAGTATTTTAACTGATATTAACTGACTATAGGGATATTTGAGGGTCACTGTCATATTCTCAATATGCCAGCAAATTTGGAAAACTCAGCAGTGGCCACAGGACTGGAAAAGGCCAGTTTTCACTCCAATCCCTAAGAAAGGCAATCCTAAAGAATGCTCAATCTACCACACAATTGCACTCATCTCACACGCTAGTAAAGTAATGCTCAAAATTCTTCACGCCAGGCTTCAGCAATCCATGAACTGATAACTTCCAGATGTTCAAGCTGGTTTCAGAAAAGGCAGAGGAATCAGAGTTCAAATTGCCAACATCCATTGGATCATTGAAAAAGCAAGAGAGTTCCAGAAAAAACATCTATTTCTGCTTTATTGACTATGCCAAAGCCTTTGACTGTGTGGATCACAATAAACTGTGGAAAATTCTAAAGGAGATGGGACTACCAGACCACCTGACCTGCCTCTTGAGAAACCTGTGTTCAGGTTAGGAAGCAACAGTTAGAACTGGACATGGAACAACAGACTGGTTCCAAATAGGAAAAGGAGGACGTCAAGGCTGTATATTGCCACCCTGCTTACTTAACTTGTATGCAGAGTACATCATGAGAAATGCTGGGCTGGAAGAAGCACAAGCTGGAATCAAGATTGCCGGGAGAAATATCAATAACCTCATTTATGCAGATGACACCACCCTTACGGCAGAAAGTGAAGAAGAACTAAAGAACCTCTTGATGACAGTGAAAGAGGAGAGTGAAAAAGTTGGCTTAACACTCAACATTCAGAAAACTAAAATCATGGCATCTGGTCCCATCACTTCATGGCAAATAGATGGAGAAACAGTGGCAGAATTTATTTTGGGGGGGCTCCAAAATCACTGCAGATGGTGACTGCAGCCATGAAATTAAAAGACACTTACTCCTTGGAAGGAAAGTTATGACCAACCTAGATAACATATTTAAAAGCAGAGACATTACTTTGCCAACAAAGGTCCATCTGGTCAAGGTGATGGTTTCTCCAGTGGTTATGTATGGATGTGAGAGTTGGACTGTAAAGAAAGCTGAGCACTGAAAAATTGATGCTTTTGAACTGTGGTGTTGGAGAAGACTCTTGAGAGTCCCTTGAACTGCAAGGAGATCCAACCAGTCCATCCTAAAGAAGATCAGTTCTGGGTGTTCATTGAAAGGACTGATGCTGAAGCTGAAACTCCAATATTTCGGCCACTTCATGTGAAGAGTTGACTCATTGGAAAAGACCCTGATACTGGGAGGGACTGGGGGCAGGAGGAGAAGGGGCTGACAGAGGATGAGATGGCTGGATGTCTATGGGCATGAGTGTGAGTAAAGTCCGGGAGTTTGTGACGGACAGGGAGGCCTGGCGTGCTGCGATTCATGGGGTCGCAAGGAGTCGGACATGACTGAGCCACTGAACTGAACTGAACTTCATATTCTCTTCCATCTCATAAGCTTATATAAAGATTTCCCAGGGAGGCATATTTGAGATACCAGCCTAGATACTGAGGTATTGAAAGAATTTCTAATAAGACCTCTGTTCTTAGTATTTGTTTTCAGGATCTATCACCAGAGCCATTATACAAATATCAGAAAATAATGACTGTACTTCACATTTTCCTTAATAAAATATACTGAGTTTTGTCATGGTGTATTCCTCACTACTGCTTTGGGTCAACAAAGCAAAGGAACAAAACTTATTCCCTTGTGAATAAGTGCAAGAGTGCTAGAAAAAGTTGTTTGAAAAGTAAAGTAGTCTTAAAGTAAGATCCAGAGTGGAGCTAAATGTCAAAGCTGATCAGGCCATGTATCAGAATGCAGAGGTGAGTAATGGTTTTGTCAAGATGGCCAGAGAAATAAGAAGTGTCTGAAATCCTGCTTGACTGAAAATTTTATAAGGAAGATAGATGAACAAAAGGCAGTGTCAAAGGAAAGCAAACTTTCATTGTTAGCCATATCCATGTCATCATGTCACTAACTGGACTCCTATCAGAGGCAGAATTCTCTGCTACACCTTGCTTCATATTGAAGTGTAGACCAGAGGATGGTGAAACCTCCTTCCACCATAAACGTGATCCTAATTCAGCTCTTTGTTTCTTGGTCTGGCTCCATTGGGTCTTAGCTGTGGCATGTGAGATCTTTAGCTGTGGCATGCAACCACTTAGATGCAGCATATGGGACCTAGTTCCCTGACCAGGGATTGAACCTGGGCCCTCTGCATTTGGAGCATGAAGACTCAGACACGGAACCACCAGGGCACTCTGCCCTGATTCAGTACTTTAAGCAGCCACATAACAAGTGGAACTGAAAGTTGCTCAGTCATGACCCAGGGATTGAACCTGGGTCGCTTGCATTTCAGGCAGATTCTTTACCCTCTGAGCCACCAGGAAAACAGCCACACAGTTCAAGAGAATGCGCCAACCAGAGTATGAGTAGAAAGAGAAAGAACCTTCTATGCTTGCAACTTTTCCCTGGTCGCCAGTATGAGAGTCATGTAGTCGTCATTGAATATTACCAGTTGCTTTGACTCTTCCAAAGAAGCAAAGTGTGGGAATAAGATGTGAAGAAAAATTGGACAGACCTTTTCCTCTTTCCAACATGAAAAATATTTTCTGTAACATCATTACATCAAGTATATCAAAATCGGAAAACTACTAAAATCAAAAGCGATATCGAAAGCAAAATTGTAGGAAAGTACTACATTCTTAAATAAGTCTAGAAATGCAGAGAGAAGCATTAAGCAAATATAGTTGCTGCAGAAATTCTATGGCGCTAATGTATATTTTTGCATGTCTGTCTGAAATCAACTTATTTGGCCATGGAACTGCTTATTCAAGAATGATAACAATATCTCATCAAACCTCAGTATTAGGTAGTTGGAGTAGAGACTGAGGCACAGCCTCACACTATAAGAGTTTTAATGGACAGGTAACGTTGGTGATGGGGAGAATGGAGAAGTAGTAAGGTTAGACAGAGAGAAAGGCAACTGCAATGAAGATGCTGCTGCCAAGTCGCTTCAGTCGTGGCCGACTCTGTGCGACCCCATGGACCGCAGCCCACCAGGCTCCGCCGTCCCTGGGATTCTCCAGGCAAGAACACTGGCGTGGGTTGCCATTTCCTTCTCCAAATGAGGATGCTAGTCTTCACCAAAGCACAGGCAGCTCTGGAACAAAAATTCCTTGCTTGTAAGAGTCCCATATTGGAGGGAAAAGACATTGTATTTAGTGTTTCCTCCATGTTCAGTAATTGCCTGGGGACTCCCAAGAAGAATGTGGCTACAGCTTGAAAGCGGAGGTGATCCTGAATGCGTCAATAGTGGGGAGAAGTCAGCAAACTGTATTCCTTACCACTGAATACACACCTTTCTTCATGATAGGAGATTCAAATGTTATGTCTCCAAAATTGCCACAAGTGCTAATTTAAGGAAGTCAGATTGGAAAATTCTGACAATGACATATTCACATGAATAGTCCCAGTCAATCATTCAAGCAAACTTAATTGAGCACATGGCTGTGAGTGTGTGTGAGTGTATGTGTGTATTCTTTTTCTCTTATTAGGGAAGCAGCCAGACCTCCCAGATAGAATTCCAAAGACTTGACAGGATATGGAGCTTCCTCATTGTTATATTTGATTCTGTAGAGGGAAAATAAAGTGATGACTGGTTTAGTTTTCAATGAATGCCTCCCATATTGATATCAGATCTGAAAATGATCTCAAGATACTATTTTGCTAACATCCTTGCTTTCATGAAAATGAGGCATAATGAACCTTCCCTCATGGAACAGGAGGTGAACTAGAAGTGAAGGAGAAGGTTTGAAGAAATACATGATACCTGAACTGGCACACATTATATCAAAAATACCATCTAGGAAGGGGTCTTCCTTAAAATCTACTCACACTTCTATAGAATTTTAAGTTCGTGCCATGATTACAGATAAGAATTTTGTTACATTCTAGGTTTAGCTCAGGACAAATATATGCCACAATGGTTTCTGGACTAAAGAAGATAGATGAGGTTTTTATTTAATCTTACCCTTAGTTTTTAGAGTTTTATTTATAGTGACCCATGAGTCACTCCTGGTTTGGTTTAGAGGTCAAATGAAAATGCCAACTGGAAGATGCAGTTATTTAAGAGCATCACCGACTCAGTGGACATGAGTTTGAGTAAGCTCCGGGAGTTGGTGATGGACAGGAAGGCCTGGCGTGCTGCAGTCCATGGGGTCACAAAGAGCTGGACACAGCTGAGCGACTGAACTGAACTGAGGCCACATTTTATGATAGTTTTGTAAGAATTTGGCTTTGATTTTTAACATAAATCAGTCATACCCAGGGACAATAAATCAAGCAATATTCTTTGTGCTTACTATTTGTGTTTGAATTTTTAATGAATATAGTATAGCACAAATGTCTGCCGTTATCTATAATGAAATAGAAACATGCATTGGTAAGATTTTAAAAAATGTTTTGGACAGAAGAGATGTGATCATTTGCTGATTTTCCAAATAACATGAAATTTTTTAAAAAAGCCCTTTACTTACGAAAATAGATGATGAGCCAAATTCAGCCTGTATGTCATGTTTACCTTCCCTTGTTGGAGAATAACTTTCAAGACATTTGGAATAAAGCATGTATCTAAACTTCCCTGGCTTCTAAAAGCTGACCCTGACACATACTCTCATCTTCCATTTTCCCAGAAACTAGCATGACAGTGGTCTGACAATATTTAGAGATCATTTTTCAGCTACCAAAAAAAAAAAAAAAACCTCTTTTTTTAAAAACTGAAGTATAGTTGATTCACAAAATATATACTGGTATATACATACATATGTGCACGCCTATAAAGATGCTTTTCTATTATAGGTTAATACAAGATACTGACTATGGTTCTCTGTTGTGTTGGTTTTTCTCACTCAGTTACGTCTGACCCTTTTGTGACCCACAGGGACTGTATCCCACCAGGCTCCTCTGCCCATGGAATTTTCTGGGCAAGATCGCTCAAATGGGTTGCCATTTCCTTCTCCAGGGATTGAACCCACGTCTCCCTGCATGTCCTTCATTGCAGGCGGACTCTACTGCTGAGCCAGTGAGGAAAGTTCTCCATGGTATAGAGCAATCCTTGCTGCTTATCTATTCTGTTTATGGTGGTTTGTATCTGTTACTCTAACACTCCTAACTTATCCCTCCCCTCATCCATTTCCACTTGGTAACCACAAGTTTGTCTTCCATATCAATGAGTCTGTACATATCAATGTATAGATTTGTCTTGATTGTAAAAAATATAGATCAGTAGCTGCAGAGGTGGTCAACAGTGGGCATCCATTTTTTCCTTTGATTCATCTTTTAGTCTGCAGCTACCGCACTTCAGCAGAGGTGAGGAACTCTGTGATACTTAAGCACATATTCCTGTTTGACCCCAAGGCAGACAGGAATGGCCATTGAGAGCAGGCTGGGTCCATTTAATTGAAATCACTTATGCAGAAAAATAAGTTTAACTTTTTAGTCTGTGTCTCTAAAATCTGAAGGAAAACCTGACCTTACAGTGTGCATGTTTGAAATCTGGAGCATGATATTGAATCCTTAGGAATAATGGTGATTTAGGGCAAATCTAGCACACTTGTGTCTTCCCTACATAAAATTGCAGGAAAATATGTATCATTCTGTGTACCTTTGCTAACATTGGTGAGCAGAATTTAGAGCTCAGTATCTGTGCTTGCTCTTTGGAAGAAAAGTTATGACCAACCTAGACAGCATATTAAAAAGCAGAGACATTACTTTGCCAACAAAAGTCCATCTAGTCAAGGCCATGATTTTTCCAGTGGTCATGTATGGATGTGAGAGTTGGACTATAAAGAAAGCTGAGTGCTGAAGAATTGATGCTTTTGAACTGTGGCACTGGAGACAACTCTTGAGAGTCCCTTGGACTGCAAGGAGATCAAACCAATTCATCCTAAAGGAAATCAGTCCTGAATATTCATTGGAAGGACTGATGGGGCACCGGATGTGAAGAGCTGACTCATTGGAAAAGACCCTGATGTTGGGAAAGATTGAGGGCAGGAGGAGAAGGGGACAACAGAGGGAGAGACAGTTGGATGGCATCACAGACTCGATGGACATGAGTTTGAGTAAACTCCCAGAGCTGGTGATGGACAGGGAGGCCTGGTGTGCTGCAGTCCATGGGGTCTCAAAGAGTCGGAAATGACTGAGCAACTGAACTGAACTGAGCTGATGTGTGTTTCTGGGCTTCCCAGGGGGCTCAGTGTTGAAGCGTCCACCTGCCATTGCAGGAGATGCAGGTTTGATCCCTGGGTCGGGAGGACCCCTGGAGGAGGAAATGAGAACCCACTCCAGTGTTCTTGCCCGGGAAATCCCATCCGTAGAGGAGCCTGACTGGCCACAGCCCAGGAAGCCGAAAAGAGTCAGACATAAATGAGTGACTGAAAGACACTCTCACTTTTTTCCAAATACATAGATAGGTTTTAAAAAACCCACAGATGGAGTGCCTGCAGAAATAAGTACAAAGTATAATGGAAAAGGAAAAGAAAATATATATTCAAGCTAAAAATGATTGCATTTCAAAAAATGTCAATGCTGTAGAACTGTAGGAATGTGATTGTGATATATGAACGTGACAAGAGAATTTAAGGATGATACTGACCACACATTGCCCCTATACTGTTTTGGAGCAATGTTTAACGCATATATTCTTACTGACCTTGGAATCATGCCCCTAGTTCTGACAGACCCTCTCCCTTAGACTATCTGAGGCTTCATCCATCACAGCGTCCTGCAGGGCCCTGGGAAACTCCTGCACTGATGGAATGATGTTATTTGCACAGCTACCTGCATATTACAAGTATTTTTACATGAACAGTGCAGACCGTTTGCTTTGTCTCTTCATAGTTAGGTCTGAACTGAACTGAGAAAGGAACAGAATGGGTTTTAAATTTGCTTTACCAATATTTTCTGACAGTTGTTTTTAAAGTATTAGAATGAATTATTTAGAGACACAATGAAATTCATTTCCTCTTGAGAAATCTAAGAGCCAGACATTCCTGTCCTGAATTCAGATAGAATTTTGAATAGAAAAATCTACCAAAAAACAAAATGTTGGATTCAGTTTAGTTCTTCATTTTTGACTCAGAGCATTTCCCCAGACAATTAATTAGAAAAATGTAGCATACCTAAATGACAATTTAAAAATCCCATTTCAATTTTTATGTATTGTTTTCAGGGCTAGAAAACAATATTGTATATTCATACATTTCACTGCAAAAGAGTTAAGTCATTTGCAGAGGCTTCTTAAATCTATTTTCAAACAAAGTAGGGTATAAATAAATACATTAATTTAAAAATAGAGAAAATTTTCCTTTGGTCAATTTGTTTCATTTTAACCAGAGTTACAAATGTTTCTGCATGGAAAGCTTTGAAAGAAATAAATGTTGGGCTTTGAAAGAAACTTTAAAATACATTTGATTATCAATTTGTAACAATTTTTAAACTGTGATTATATTGTCTATGTTTAGTGGCATTACAAAGTACACTAAATTTAGTGGAAAAGAAGGAAATCTCAAATGAATCTTGGATACTTGGTTTGTTTGTAGCATTTATTAATGCTGCTGGGCAGACTTTCCTTTTTCTATAACTCCTGCAGGAAGCCTAGTTTCACTAACTTAATTATTACAATCCTTTAACCAGTAAGCAACCAGTGAAGCAAGAAAAGAATAAAGGATGAAGTGATAAGAAGAAAATTATGAACTTAAATGTCTTAACTTCAAAAAAGTTTCTTTTTGCCACTTAGGAGAGCTGATTTAATCTTTTCTGTTAGTCATTTGAATTTGAGAATGTAGCCAAACATAATGAATACAAATAGAAGCCATGAGATCTGGAGAAAGCTATCCAGAGGGAATACTCTGAATAGAAATCATACTGTATACAAGACAGACTTGTATACAGACACTCACCCTGTCACAGTGCACTATGGAAACTGTCAGAGCCAAAAGAAATTTTCTCAATAGGTCTCTTCCTTTTGCCCACAAAACATAACCCTGGCAGTTAGACGAGAAGATATAACAAAAATAAACCCTACTGAAACCAGCCCCCCAAAAGGGAAAGTTGGCCCAAAGTTAATATGTTTATCCTCCCCCTGATAAAGTGCCACCTAGTAGAGAGATGGACTATCTGAATCCTAGGTTCTTTCCTCTTCAAGGAGTGAAGAGAGGGAAAAGGTTTCTTGAGTTTCTTTAAAGATGGGTAACCAGTAATCTCTGTTAATCCTAGTGTCCACTAGGGCCACTGATATTCTCTTCAAGATATAACAAGGCTTTATATTTGAGGGCCCTTTCTTCAACCTTTTATTTTTTTTAGTGTTCTCTATATTTTTACTTCTGACTAACAAAATATGTAAGTAAGATCCTCAAGACTTTATGAATATCTACTTGAATTTCCCCTCAACTCATAGACACGAACAAAAATAAGCCCTATAGCAACCAATTCAAGAAAAGGCTTTTCTGCTGGCTCAGTAGGAAAGAGAACCTGCCTGCAATGCAGGAGATGCACACAGGAGGTGCATGCAGGAGAGACACGCAGGAGATGCATGCAGGAGATGCATGCAGGAGGTGCACGCAGGAGATGTATGCAGGAGGTGCACACAGGAGATGCATGCAGGAGGTGCACACAGGAGGTGCATGCAGGAGATGCATGCAGGAAAGGCATGCAGGAGAGGCACACAGGAGATGCAGGAGATGCATGCAGGAGAGGCACACAGGAGAGGCACATAGGAGATGCATGCAGGAGGTGCACACAGGAGATGCATGCAGGAGAGGCACGCAGGAGAGGCACACAGGAGATGCAGGAGATGCATGCAGGAGAGGCACACAGGAGAGGCACACAGGAGATGCATGCAGGAGGTGCACACAGGAGATGCATGCAGGAGAGGCACGCAGGAGAGGCACACAGGAGATGCAGGAGATGCATGCAGGAGAGGCACACAGGAGAGGCACATAGGAGATGCATGCAGGAGGTGCACACAGGAGATGCATGCAGGAGAGGCATGCAGGAGGTGCACACAGGAGATGCATGCAGGAGAGGCACACAAGAGATGCAGGAGATGCATGCAGGAGAGGCATGCAGGAGAGGCACACAAGAGATGCAGGAGATGCATGCAGGAGAGGCACATAGGAGAGGCACATAGGAGATGCATGCAGGAGGTACACACAGGAGATGCATGCAGGAGAGGCACGCAGGAGAGGCACACAAGAGATGCAGGAGATGCATGCAGGAGAGGCACACAGGAGAGGCACACAGGAGATGCATGCAGGAGGTGCACACAGGAGATGAATGCAGGAGATGCATGCAGGAGGTGCATGCAGGAGATGCACTCAGGAGAGGTGGGTTTGATCACTGAGTCAGGAGGATCTCCTAGGGGAGGAAATGGCAACCTACCCCAATATTCTTGCCTGGAAAATAAGTGGGTCAGTGCATGGTTTAAATTAATCTCATAGGTCAAAAAAATCTTAGAAACAATATCCTCACCTGTTCTGTAGCATCAGTAACTGAACTAAGTACCTAAAATGTCCTACCAAACACTGAACAGAGATGCACAATGTATAACAGAAAGCAAAGAGATAATAAAAACAATCCAAATATGACTCCCCTCTGACCATTCTAACAATTCAGACTTCCTTCATTATGAGAAATTCAGACTTCCTTCATTATAAACAATTCATTATGCTCTCATAATTCCTTCATTATGAGAAAAATGTAATGCTTTTTGCCTTATGCTGACAGAGACCTAAAAATAACAATAGCTTTCATTTCTTAAACTTTAACCCTAAACTAGGCCTGGCTTTAACACATAATGTAAATGTCAGGGGGAAAAATACAACAAAATGTGCACTAAATGAAGGAATTTTCCAAACTCATGCTTGTTTATATCCAGTCTCCTCTGTCCATACCCAAATATGGCAACTTGACTGTATCCTTATATTTGATCATATAACTCCTCATCTTCTAAAGCAATGGAGAGAGTAAGCAGGGAAACAAGTTGTGGTCCCTGGGTTGAATCTGGCCCAGGGTCCATTTGTGTATGGTCCACAAAGCTAGGGTTAGTTTTTACATCTAATGGGTTATAAAAACAGAACAAAGAATCTTACCCAATAGTGACCTTATGTGACCCTTAAAGCCTAAAATTTATCTGGTGCTTCACAGAAAATGCTTGCCAACCTCCAGAAAGCACACTGTATTAGTTTTCTAGAGCTGTTGTAACAAATTATGACAAACTGGGTAGTTTAAAATATTGTAAATGTCTTATATCACCCTTCTGAAGTTCAGAAGTCTGAAATCAAGGTGTCAAGAGAGCTGGTCCCTTCTGAGGATAATCTGGTCCATGCTTCTTTCTCGGTGTCCCCTGTAGACACACCACGCTCATCACAGTCCCATCACAAGACGTCCTACCCTTGTCTCCATCTCTGCTTTTTCTTCTGGTGGGTGCATCCGTCAGAGGGTTAAGACCCATTGTAATCCAGTAGGAACTCATGGTGACTAATTATCCAAGAGCGTCATTTCCACCTTGGGTCACATTCTGAGTTTCTAGTCGGCATGAATTTTGGGAGGACACTATTCTATCCAGTAGGGGGCATTTGGGATTTCTTCTCGGTGTGAAAATGTAGCAAACTTCCTCATCATCAGCCCAATGAAATCAAAGTAGTGCTCATCACCCTGACTTTTCCAGTGATAGCCTTGCCTTAAATCCCCACTTCCACAGAGAGACAATCCTGATCACAAAGTGTAACACAGCTACACACACACTCTGTCGTCACCCCAAAGTTCAGAACTACTAGTTGTCGTTTTGCTGAAGTGATTATTTGAATCCTGCTTTTTGCATGGAAAGCATGTATAGAATTCAATCTCTTAACTAATGGAGGGGTGCATGCATACTAAATCGCTTCAGTCATATCTGATTCTTTGGGACACTATGGACTAGAGTGTGACAAGCTCCTCTATTCATGGGATTCTCCAGGCAAGAATATGGGAGTAAGGTGTTATGCCCTCCACAAGGGGATCTTCCTGACCGAAGGACTGAACCTATGTCTCTTATGTCTCTTATGGCTGGTGGGTTCTTTAGCACTAATGAAGAGGAGCCTCATCAAACTCCCCATATTCAAGCTTAATGCAGTTTTATCATTTTTTATAAGGAGCTGATGATCTGAGCAACAGTCAGCTCCAGGCCTTGCTTTTGCTGACTGTGTAGAGCTTCTCCATCTTCAACTGCAAGGAATACAATTAATCTGATTTCGCTATTGACCATCTGGTGGTGTTCACGTGTATTGCGGTCTCTTGTGTTGTTAGAGGGTGCGTGCTACGACCAGTGCGGTCTCTTGGCAAAACTCCTTGCTAAACTTTGCCCTGCTTTGTTTTTCATTCCAAGGCCATATCTGCCTGTTACTCCAGGTATCTCTTGACTTGCTGCTTTTGTATTCCAGTCCCCTATGATGAAAAAGAGTTCCTTTTTTGGTGTTAGTTCTAGAAGGTCTTGTATGTCTTCATGGAATCATTCAACTTCAGCTTCTTCACCATTAGTGGTTGGGGAGTAGACTTGGCTTATTGAGAATTTGAATGATTTGCCTTGGAAACAAACTGAGGTCATCAGTGAGAGAAATTACAACTAAAAAACAACAGATACTCCCAAAACTGATAGTTAAAGTGAAAACGTTAGTTGCTCAGTCGTGTCTGGCTCTTTGTGACCCCCATGGACTGCAACGGACCAGGCTCCTCATCCATGAGGTTTTCCAGGCAAGAATACTGGAGCAGGTTGCCATTTCTCTCTCCAGGGGATCCTTCTGACCCAAGAACAGCACCCAAGTCTCCTTCATCTCCTGCGGTTGCAGGTGGCTTTTTCCACTTTGTGCCACCTGGGAAGCCCAGCTTTAAAATCACCTCCTGTCTAAAAATATGAGAATTTTAGTTTCTTCTGGATAAAACTGATTAGGAAATACAGACAGTCACCTCTACTGCAAGTGAATTTAGGAAGAACTATGTGTGACAAGTGGTTTTGTTAGTCAAGTCCTCTTATCTGAAGGCTTGTTTATATTGAGAACATGCATGTACTGGGTGATTCTGCTCTGCTATATGGAAAGGGTGAGATTTCATTTTGTCTTTGCTATCTCTCAGAAGGTTGCCCATGTTGCACACCCCACTCTTGTTTAATGATTGTTCAATAGCAAAACTCTACTTTTTCTTTCACCTGTATAAAGAGATTTCCTGGGTTGAGAGGAAATTTTGTTTTTAATTTTACTGCCTCCAAATAGACAATATAAGTAGTCTGTGTATTCTCTGAATTAGTAACTTAGAGTTTACTTAGTTTGAAAGTAGTGTTTATTTTATGCTTTCAGCTACCATCTATGTTAACAGATTGCCTATTCAAATAGGATTTTCAAACATGAAGGAGTGTAAATATCTGTTTTCTTAAGTTTGGTTATATCATTTTATAAAAATAAAATTTCAGTTTGACAATATAAATGTACCCTAGGATTTTACATTTAACACTTAAAAAATGTTTAAAAGGCATTTTATAAGTTTCAAGTTATATTTGAGATAATTTCTTATTTTTTTATTCAGTTTTGGAGCTCCATGCTTGGTATATAATTTGAAAAGTATTCCTAATATTTCACGGCTTTGCTTATTAATTCTTGCATTATTTTTCCTTTAGTAGTATTTGCCACGATCAGCAAACACTAAGTTAACATGTGAACAAGTTGTTCTGATCATTAATATCACAGTAACAAAAAGCGTGTCAAATCACTGATGGCAAGAGTAAAATGCAATGCTGTGATGCTTCAGAAACCATTACAGAAACATTATCCTGTCTGCTATTCAGATAATATGCCCCCATTGCTTATAAAGAAAAGAAGCAACATTAACTTTGGTTTTCTTCAGAGGATTGCTAGCCCTGGCTTCCATGTCTCAGCAAAGTCACTACCCCTGTAAGGATCCTGTTCCCTTGAACAATAACTGGCAAGGAAACTGACAGTCTGTTGGTACAACTGTTAGGCCTTCTTACCCTCATGGACTTTTATTACTCTGCCCATTTAACTAATTCCAAAACGCAGATTGGTTAGAAAGCGTGGCATAGACACCTTAAAGATGCCAAGAATCAGTACACAGTTAAAACTATAGAGTAAATGAAACACAGATCAAATCCCAGCTCTGACACTGATTACTTATGTTAACTAGAAGAAATCCTCAACTTGTTCTTTCATCCATTTCCTCATCAGTAAAACAGAATAATAAAAGCTATTTCCAAAGGCTGCAATGAGGATATAATAATTCATTTCAAAATCTAACACGGGAACTGCTACATCTAGGTTCCTCACTTATGTGTTTTGCTGTCATTTTACATCTGGTGGAAAGGCTTCTTGGGCCACACACTAGTGACTATTTATATAAAGCATCTACAAGAGTTATGCATCAGAGTGCAAATGATCATATAGGATATTGTTATCAATATACAAAGAAGATTTAAAAGACTTTTTATTCCGTTTCGCTTTAATAACTAGTTAAAATCAATTTATGCCACTGTGAATTGTGGACTTATTAATACATTTTTCAGGAAATGATCAGTAGGTGATTTTCCCTTCCTTCCAATTCCAGTCATTATTGTTGATCTTGTTATGAAACAAACATTGTAGTTAGTATTCAGAATGACCTCTCTATGGACCAGTGGAAAATGCCTCTGATACTCACATTGCTGTATGCCCCTCCCAACCCCAGCCCCTGGGTGTATTTGGGCTGGCCCTATATAGCAAATAAACCGTGGTGGAGTAACTTCTGTGGCAAAGTCATAGAAGCTTTGCAGTTTCTGTCTCAATGTCTTGCAAAACTTGTTACGTACAACTGGTGGCCTTACATTTAGTCTGAGTGTCCTGAGCTGCTCTCCTGTGAGGAGGCCCAAACTAGTCATGTGGAGAGGCAGGATGGAAAGAAAGAGATGCTAATCAGTCTCTAGCTATTCCAGCCATCCCCGCTTCAGTGCCAGGCATGTGTCGGAGAAGCCGTCTGGACTTACACCTCAGCTGATTCCAGCACAAGCCTGTGGTTTCAAACTCACATGTGGACCCTGAGTGAGAACTTCTCGGGCAAGTCCAAGCAACCCAGAGGATCGTAAGAAGTAGTAATTAATTCATCGTTTGCAGGCAGGCTCTCACACAGCAATAGAAATAGAAATCTTTGTCTATGCTTAACTTGAAAATAAGGAAAAATACACCCTTTATTGGTTATAATCTATAATTATTAAAGTTACACTTTAGCTTGAATTGTCTAAAACCGTTTAAGAGTGTGAGTAAATCTGACAAAGCTAAAAAGATAAGCTTGTACATAGGTCAAAAATCCTACCCAGGTCTTTGGGTCTTGTAGCTGAATATCGGGCAGTGGCGTGGGTCTCTCCCTGTCCCAGTCTGTATGTTGAAGCCCTCAGACCGTAGCATGTAAGGGCCTTTAGAGAGGAGACTAACTTAAGGTGAGGGTGTTAGGGTGGGCCCAAATTCAATCTGACTCACGCCCTTTTAAGAAAAGGAGATTCACGTTGGAGGTACCCAAACACAAAAGAGAGCCGCTGTGAAGTCGAGGAGAAGGCAGCCATATATAAGTAAGGAAGAGACCCTCAAAACAATAAAAAATAAAAACACCCAGCGCCGTGTCAACGCCTCGATCTTGGACTTCCGCTTCCAGAAGTGTTAGGAGACAAACTTGTGTTCTTGGGCAATGCAGTCCGTGGCACTGCGCCACGGCAGGCCCACCCGCGCAGCGCCGACGAGAAACGAGGGCTGGAGGCAGCGCGTCCCCGCCGCCGCGCAGACGCGCCGCCCGAAGCCTGCGGGCCGCTGCGGAGGGCGCCCGGCGCGGCCCGACC
>CM035287.1:53163887-53239594 GCA_020226075.1 Hydropotes inermis
TCTGTTAGCTCCTGGGGCAGGCGTGGTGGAGGTGATGGGGCTGATGACGGCCTGCTTCCGCAGCCCGCGGGCACCGCCACACTCAGCGCCCCCAGCGCGCCGCCGCGCCCGCCGACCCGCGCCTCCGGAGGCCTTGCGCGCCCGCAGGCCCGGGCAGCCTCTGCGGGTCGCCGCCCCTTCCTCCCGGGTCCTGCGGCACAGGGGCTGTCTGCTTCCCCGGCCCTTGAGTCCTGGCCGCCACGCGGGCTTAACGGCGGCCCCCCCCCCCCCCCCAGCGGGCCTCTGCCGCCCCAGCTCTGCGGCCCAGAGCCCCTGCCCCGCGCCCACCGCGACCCCGACCCCCGCGGCGGACGATCAGACGCAGCTGCCTCAGTCTCTGCGGGGCCTGCGCATCCTGGTGCGCCCAAGGCTTGGGCCCTCGCAGCCTCTGGCGGAAGGGGGTCTGCTGCTAAACCTGATTTCGGCCCTCCTGCCTTCTTGCTGGGGCTTCTCTGCCCTCGGACGTGGGTATCTCCTCACAGCAGCCTCAGAGCCTGATGTTGGGTGACAAGAACACTAACTATGAAAAATCTCTCCTCCAGTGCTGATGTTGAGATGGGTCACAGTAAACCACGTAGTGCAAGGCGTTCTCCACTAATGCCTGTCCATGGTCTTAGAGCAAGAGGCGCATCCACTGGTGGGAGAATTTGGTGATAATTTAGGAGGATGTCTCTCAGTGACATGTTTAGATAGTGCTACAAAATACTAAAAATCATACTAATAATAACTTCTATCATTGCTTTACATAAGAAGGGGCTGGCAAATGCTTTAAGATGGCTCTTTGAATAGCTAACTGTGTGAGAGACCATAACAAATCCATTGCTCTAGAATTAAGCTATAAATTATGACATTTATATGGGTTGCTTTTAGAGAAAAATCTGTATTTGAGTTCTGATTGCATTATTTAAAATAGATTCTTTGGCGACCTCATGTGAAGATCGACTCATTGGACAAGACCCTGATGCCTCGAAAGACGAGAGCAAGAGGATAAGTGGGCAACAGAGGATGAGATGGTTGGATGACATCATCAACTCAATGGACATGAGTTTCAGCAAACTCCGGGAGATAGTGAAGGGCAGGGAAGCCTGAGGTGCTCCAGTCAATGGGGTTGCAAGGGGTTGGACATGACTGAGCAACTGAACAACAATAACAACAACAAAAATACATAGATGTTATACATAGATAACCAGTAATACATAGATAACCAGTTATACATAGATAACCAGTAAGTTATCTCCCGCATCTCCAAAATAAGGATGTCACATATAGAGTTATTGTAAACGTGTAAAGAGAAAATATATTCCAAATATTAGTCATGGGGTTGACAAAACCCATATTTTCTTATTTTTAGCTTCACATCCCTTTCAAATGTTAGGGAGGGAGGATGTGTTTAATTAGCCAAGGAAACTAAGTTTAGTCTCTTCTCAAAGTAAACAGTCTATTTCAATATAAAGCAATCTCTTGAGGACAGATATTCTGTCAATTCAAAGTTATCTGCCTAACAAAAACAATCCTGTCTTTTCAAGTAATGGCATTTCTTTTATCCACTTACTTGAGAAGATTCCTGAATGTTAGCAAACAAACAGGTAGCAAATCCTCCTGGTAGCAAGGATGGGGCAATTTTTTCTTGTGCTGATGCTTACGTTAGCTGGTCTGCAGTTCTGGAATCTTGATTCCTCAAGAAATGTATCATCTCCTGTGTCTTTGTGCACATTCACTGCTGCTGGTCCTTGCTGACATTTGTCTGTGGTAGAACCTCAGAGAACAGTCCTCTGTGAATGGTAGGGCTGACCATCTGCCCTTCACATCACTGACGGTAGAGCTAGCAGAGTCACAGGCACTTTCTCGTGCCCTCTATCCCATTCCTGGCTAGGCTATCATCTTCATGGTTCACCTTCCCCTCATCACAACGTCCCTGCAGCAGGCAGGCTGGCGCCACTCCACTTGTCTGATTCCTCTGTTAAGAGAATGAGAGGGAGGTCTGTACCTTCCAAGCCTCAAAGAACCAGGAGAAAGCAAAGGAGTATTCATGCAGACCCTCTCTGTGATTGAAGACAGTATGCTTTCTTTATATCTTCATAATGTCCACGGTGGAGTGAATGTCAGAAACGGTCAACACACCCTGAGCTCAAAAAAATAAGTTTTTTAAACATGTCTGCTTTCAGCTCTCTTCCAGTCTCAACTTATCTGGATTCTTTCTCTTGTTCCTCCAGAAGTTCCACTCCAAAGTGAAGAGAAGAGGAAGAATCATCTGACTCCTTACCTTCTCTTCTCTCTGTCTTGTTTTCTTCTCAGTGTCTCAAAAGTGCTTTCTTTTCTCCTTCAGTGGATAAGAATTCTCTTCTGTCTACTGGAGTGGATTGCCATTCCCTTCTTCAGAGGATCTTCCCAACCCAGGGATCAAACCCGGGTCTCTTGCATTGCAGGCAGATTCTTTACCATCTGAGCCGCCAGGGAGGCCCAGAGACCTCTCTTTCTCATTGAGGCTTATATAGTCCTTAGATACCCAACTTCTGATATAACAATGAGAATGTCTTTGCAAAATGAAAATCCTTTGTTTCTCTACACAAAGCCTGTTGTTCAAGGTTATTATATTACTCTACACATATACACACGCATGTGCACACTCTCATGCACACACGTGCATACACACGCACACACATATTCACACACATGTGTACACACACTATATTTCTTACAAGTTAACAGCTGTTCACTGTTTTTCTCCTGTGCATTCCTACCAAGACAATTCTAGTTGCCCTTCAGACACTGGGGATTCTCTGGTGAAAGAGAAGCAAGATGTTTATGTGGAAAATAGAAAAGGAAACATATTAACACAATTTTAAAATGCCATGCCATTTAATGAGTGGAGGAAATACTTGTAATTGGAGCTATAACTTCAGTTTACACTTTCATGCACTCAGTGAAGAAGTATTTATTGAGCTCCTACTATGTGCAATGGATATGTTAGAAATAGGAGAATATAACATGGAACAAAATAGAAATAGACTGTGGCCTCCTGGGTAAAAGTCATGGAACAAGTAGTTACAAGTGTGATGAGGATCACAAAAAGAGAAACTTTGGATTATATGGAACATTTTACAGGAAGTACCTCAATATTTTTTTCTACTAAGTGACTTTTTTCTTTTTAACATTCAGGTAGGTTTACCTAAAAAGTAAGTTTATGAGTATAAATTAACTTTGAAATATTTGGATAGTTCTTTTAGAATTCTGTTGAAATCTAGATATTTTATTTATTATATTAGCAAAGTGAATTATAAAAATGATGACATATAAGCACTTTTTACTGAACCAGCAAGCTTGTCTAGTAATGAACAATATTTTATTACCTGAAGAAGATTTTTAAATAGAATATAGTTTTCTTAATTAGATGAACAGACATAAAGACAAAAGCTATCTGAGGAATGATTTTCCTAAATTGAACAGTCCATTAGTGTGGATTGAACAAGTCTGTTGTGGATAATAAATATATTTGTATTTTTATTTACATTGTCAGTGTGGAGATAATTAGTATCTACCAATTAAGAAAAAAATGGATTTACAGATTTATAGCCTATAACTCTGTGATTCCTGGTATTTAGACAAAAATCTGATTGCATGGCAAAAGTGTTCTCCAAGGACAAAAAGAAACTGAGATGTGAGAGGACAAAGTAATCTTTCATAATTGGGAATATAAAGGCACTTGTGTTCTAAGCTGTCCTTTGCAAATGGATCAAACACCCAATGATGGGGCAGATTATAAGGCCGTAGTCCAGCATGTCCCATCACCTCTACTTGACTGAGAATGCGTCAGTATGATAAATAAGATCAGAGGAGAGAAATAATTTTATGAGTCATTGGTTTGATTATAGGATTCTGAGTCCCAAAAGTGCCCTAGCTCTTCAACACACAGAGGATTTCTATTTTAACTTTGATGCAATATTTAAAATATATGGGGCTTAGAGGTATTAAAAATCATTTCTATCAAGTTGGAACACATACACATTTCTCCAGAAGAAGGATAATTCCAACTGCCATTTCCTGAATGCTCAAGTTATGCCAGGCTTTATGCTAAGCATATTATACACATTCTTTCATGGAGACATCACAAAACCCTATGAGCAATTATTGTTACTGTTTTTACAATGAAAGAAGTGAGTTTTGAAATGCCAGGTAAATTGCTGAATGTCAGAAATATGCTAGTAGGTATCAGCGGCACAAACCCTGGTCTTCTAGTTCTGATTTTAGTGCTCCTCACGTTTTGTTTTGCTTTGTTTTTCACTCTGTCTGACACATGTGCTCTTTGGTTGGAGAAGAGAACTAACTTCCTCAGTCTAAAGGCAGTCCCTGAAGCAGAGTTCCAGATTATGAGCCAGGAGACTTGGGTTTTCATGCTCTTTGAACAAATTCAAAGAATAACAAACAAACCACATGTAAATGAGGGAAAATGGATTTTTAACATCTATGCTCCCTATCTGAACATCTCCTGCACTGTATTTCCCCAAACTATAATCCAATTTCCTGGTGCATCATCCAAATTTTTTTCAAACACCTGTGATGCCAATATTACCAAGGACCTAAATCTTTTATATTCTTATAGGTGAGGATGCCACAGGTTTCTCTCTTTACTTCTTCATGGTAGGCTAAGTCCTATTATTACTCCAAACATTTTAAGCTGTAATGAATACACTAGAAATAAGGAAGCATTTTAAAGAAATTATAAAAGGTACAGTATCTTATAGACTTTTCTAAAGAGAATTTTCTTCCTCATCCTATGGGAACCTTTGTTGGGGCTTCATTCTCTTTGTAAGATCAAGGTGGCATGGTCACCTTAATCTAAATAAAAAGGGTCTTTGAGTGAGTGTCAACACTGACAGTAGCTTTCTGTAAGCACCCGGAACTTTCTGATTCAACACTACACACCCAATTCTAGCACAGTTTCTGGCACAAAATAGGAGTTTGAGTGACAAATAGCAAAACTGCTAACAGTGCCACCATCAGGCTTTTAAGAATAAATTTTAGGGAGTTCAGTGCATTGTAAGAAGGCCAGGCACAGAGTCTCACGTACATAGTGATCACCCAGGAGATGTCATTAGCTTGGTGCATGTGCTCAGCCACATCTGACTGACTGTAGCCGTGGACTATAGACCCCAGGATTCTCTGCCCATGGGCTTTTACAGGCAAGAACACTGAAGTGGGCTGCCATTCTCTTCTCCAGGGGATCTTCTTGACCCAGGTATTGAATCCGAGTCTCCTGCATTGACAGGTGGATTCTTTACCACTAATGCCACTTGGGAAGCCCCTGTTAACTCAGTGGGGTTCACTAAATTCAAGCTGGATTTAGAAAAGGCAAAGGAACCAGAGACCAAATTGCCAACATCCATTGGATTACCAAAACAGCAAGAGCATTCCAGAAAAACACCCACTTCTGTTTTATTGACTATGCCAACGCCTTTGACTGTGTGGATCACAATAAACTGTGGAAAATTCTGAAAGACATGGGAATACCAGACCACCTGACCTGCCTCCTGAGAAATCTGTATGCAGGTCAGGAAGCAACAGTTAGAACTGGACATGGAACAACAGACTGGCTCCAAATTGAGAAAGGAGTATGTCAAAGCAGTATGTTGTCACCTTGCTCATTTAACTTATATGCAGAGTACATCATGAGAAATACTGGGCTGGATGAAGCACAAGCTGGAATCAAGATTGCCGGGAGAAATATCAATAACCTCAGACATGCAGATGACACCATCCTTATGGCAGAAAGCAAAAAAGAACTTAAAAGCCTCTTGATGAAAATGAAAGAGGAGAGTGAAAAAGTTGGCTTAAAGCTCAACATTCAGAAAACTAAGATCATGGCATCCGATCCCATCACTTCATGACAAATAGATGGGGAAACAGTGGAAACAGCAGCAGACTTTATTTTGGGAGGCTCAAAAATCACTGAGATGGTGACTGAAGCCATGAAATTAAAGGATGCTTCCTCCTTGGAGGAAAAGTTATGATCAACCTAGACACCATATTAAAAAGCAGATCCATGAATTTGCCAACAAAGGTCCATCTAGTCAAAGCTATGGTTTTTCCAGTAGTCATGGATGGATGTGAGAGTTGGACTATAAAGAAAACTGAGTGCTGAAGAATTGATGCTTTTGAACTGTGGCGTTGGAGAAGACTCTTGTGAGTCCCTTGGACTGCAAGGAGATCCAACCAGTCCATCCTAAAAGAAATCAGTCTTAAATATTCATTGGAAGGACTGATGCTGAAGCTGAGACTCCAATACTTTGGCCACCTGATATGAAGAATAGACTCATCTGAAAAGACCCTGATGCTGGGAAAGATTGAGGGCAGGAAGAGAACAGGATGACAGAGGATGATGGTTGGATGGCATCACTGACTCCATGGACATGAGTTTGAGTAAACCCTGGGGGTTGGCTATGGACAGGGAGGCCTGGCATGCTGCGGTCCATGGGTTTGCAAAGCGTCAGATGCAACTGAGTGACTGATCATGTAACCCTACCTACCAACCCTGTTGCTCCAGTCCTTCTTGGTCACATCTTGGGAAAGAATTTTTGGAAAACTAACTGGACTAGGAAAAGTAACCATGGAAGATACTCCTGATTCAGAAAGCACACTCTCTCTTTTTATTTTTTCATCTGGCGCTGTATATTGGAAAATTCAGTTATGAAGAAGCAGATGGTTTAAGCCTTTCCCCGTTTAATGTTGATTGAAACTATCTCGGGCTTCACTTTTTCAGGAAGGAGTAATAGTGAGTGGCCTCAGCAAACTTGGAATGAGTGACGGGTCCATACCAAACAGATATCAGTGTGAGTGAACATGAGGACGCTGCCACAAGTTATAAGTTAATGAAACTTGAGGTGGTCTGCAACAGGGGCTGGTGAACTAGTGATGGCTGAAAGAGGTTTCAAGGGCATACTAATTATCTGCTATTTTTGCTCCAGATGGAGAAAGTGAGCCATTCACCTTAGCAAATTGATGATGATGATGATGATAATGTTGATGATAAAAGAAAAGCAAAATCCTTTTACTATTAATCGTATTATTAATATTTTGCTCTTCCATTTCTAGATTTGAATTTGATAATTGCAGTTGCCTGTGAATAATCAGAAGGACATGGAAACCCACTCCAGTGCTCTTGCCTGGAGAATTCCAGGGATGGAGGAGCCTGGTGGACTGCTGTCTATGGGCTCACACAGAGTCAGACACTACTGAAGCGACTTAGCTGCAGCACTGAATAATCAATGCTGTCAGTAATCACAGTGCCATATTGTGATTTTACTCTGATTACATACATAACTTTATTTTAGTGGTTGAACATAAAAACGTACATTCACTGAGTTTTAATTTTTAATTTAAAATGATTTAAACTCAGGGAATTTCCTGGCAGTCCAGTGGTTAAGATTTGCTTTCACTTCCCAGGTTCAGTCCCTGGTCAGGGAACTAAGATCTCACAAGCTGTGTGGCATAGCCAAGAAAAGGAAAAATATTTCCCACTCCACCCTGAAAGTATTTAGACTTATAATAAAAGCAAATAAATAAAACATTAAAATTCAATAAATTGGCTACTGGCCTTGTTTATCAAGTACTAATAGCCACTTTTGCTGAATTTTAATTGTAAATATACATTTTATTTAAAAATTTGAAATAAAAAGTAAGTAAAAGATGATATGGCTTGACTAAAAAAAGTTTTCATTTACATTGGAATAGTTCTATATATTATGAAGCACCCTGAAAAAATAAGTGAAATTTTAGTCTTAACAATTGGCTCAACAACAGCAACAACAATAGCAAAAAGTACTAAAAAATTTAATTTGATTTTGACCAAAGATAATTTTGTCAAACTATATTGGTTATAAAAATAAAACTGATTCGGTTATGCCCAAACTTAATATTTAAATCATATATTCACACTTATTTAAATTTAAATTATGTGATAAATCTACTGATTCCATTTGTATTATTCAAATCACCAAGATGTCATAGCCTTTCAGGCAGTCAATGGAAATTTTCTGTATATTTTACAAATGATTTATTAGAAACTAAAGTTGTCTTCTTTCCTTAAATAGGCTTATATAACATTTTAAAAGTCTTGTTAGTGTTCTGGTTTTGAGTATACATGTACACACTATTAATACACACTTTTAAGTCTTTAAAACAGATATATTTAATTGGGAAAAAGACACTCAATGAATTTAGTAAAATTCGGATCTATAGCATGTACATTTTAAAGTCCTAACAATATTACTATATATTTTGCAATAATCCAGAGTCCATCAAGAGTTGGACTTTTTTTGTGAATAACGATTTTAAATAAACATTCCCATTTTCTCAAGTAGGAGGAAGTTAGGCTAGCATGAATGCTAGAAATATAAGAACTGGGTGTGGGCATTTATAAACAGAGTCCTCCACTTCTAAAGAGGAGAGGAATGTCCTTTACTGTCTTGACTGCAAATCAGTGCTTTTAAGAAAATGACTGAGCCAGACTGTTTAGATTTCAATCCTGGCTTTTCTACTGATCTTTTAAAAGATATACTTAACCTTGCAATGAACATTTTCTTAAATGTAAAATGGCAATACTTAATTCCTATGAGTGTTACGACAACTAAATAAATTAATAATTATCAAACTCCTAGATTAGTGGCAAGCATTTGTTAAGTTAGGTTAAACCATGCGAAATTGTCATTTTTTTATGATTTAAAAATGATTGCATAATAGCAGTTTTTTACATCCCAACATAATAATACTGCTATTACCTGTCTGGCTAACTACTACTTATTATTTAAGATTCAGAGCAGTGATCACTTCCTCTCAGAGCCTCCCTTATTCCCTTATCCTCTCCTTTTCATGACTAAATTCAATTCCACCTCCCTTTCTTGCTCCCACAGTGCAGGATATTTACCTTTATTAAACCTTAATAATGTGTTTTCTCTGTTTCCAGTCTTGAAATACCTTTTTCAAGACCATGCTTTTTCTTCCTGTAATTCTAGCATGTATCACATATTCGTTATGCTAACATATCAAGATTATGTTAGAAGTGTCAGTAGCAATACCAGCACAGAAACGTTCTTCTCTTATTGCCATCTGTTTCTCACCCACCCTGGGAGCCTCCCAGAAGCAAGCCCCAGCTCGCTTGGAGGCGCTTCTCTGCACACCAAAGCACCGCCTATCAGCCACTTTGGATGCAGAGACACGGCAGAGAGCAGAGAGGCGCCTGGTCTACGTGAGTGAAAGGGACAATGCAAGTGAGATGGATCCTGCCCTTGAATGGCCTGCGCGACAGTCCTCCAGAAGGAATTTGCTACTTTCAAAAAGTAATTTTCCAGATATAAAATTCTGGCTCAGGAGTAATAGGAGATTTGATGCGTGGAGAGGGAGCTCATGGATTCCTCGTGCAGATCTAGCGTCAAAGACGGAGCCAAGTGCAACAGTCCTCAGGCGTCTCATCTTGGGGATGCATGCTTCATTTCATTCTTAAAAGAACACACTTCAAAGAAAGAACACAAGGAAACAAAGTAAGAAGGAAGGAGAGAGAGGAAGAAAACGAGAAAGAAAAAGAAATGTAAAAAATACATTTAAAATTAACAAAATGAAAAAGGACTTTTAAAATCATGTGTGCGTTTATCTTACCATGAACACAAATATAGTATGCTCAGAGAGTATATTCTTATCCTTAAAAATTTGGTTTGAATAATGGACATTTTTTATTTCTGTGATTTTTATCAAGTTACCTTCCTTTCTGCATCTCAGTTTCTTCAGCTGCAACAGTGGTATTATAATTAGAGTATCTACCTTATAGATTTGTGAAGAATAAATTAATTAATGTGTACAAATTATTTAATACAATTCTTGGTATGTAGTAACCATTCCATAAAAGTTCATTATTATGTAAAAGAAGTGTGCAAGTTCAGAATTAGGCATTTCACGTGTATTCATTTAAAAAATACAGCAATGTTGAGTGAGATATCTTCATAGACCATTATTCAAAGGCAATTTCAAAATTAGTCATTTTTGACAGTCCTAGCAATTATTATTTTACTTTATTATAACCAATTAAAATTCATATTTTAGAAAATATAAACATCAAAGAATTTAAATTCAAATTTGGTAAATGACTCTGGATAATGGGGAACTTTATATATCATGCCATAAATTTAGAAGTTTAAGCAAGAAACATGTTTATTTCTCTCTTACCTAACTCTGAAAGAGAGCCAAAACTGATATGAAAGTTCCATAGTGCTGGAGACCAGGTTCTCTCAACAATGGGCTCTGCCTTTCATATGACATTGCCTCTATCCATTCATTAGTTAAGACAAGCTATCATGCATTAACAAATTAACCCTTAAATCCCAGAGGGTTAATATAAGAAAGTCATTGTCTACTTGCTCCTAGCAGACCATCAGCAAGGAACTGTGCTCCACAGTCGCTCAGGGGTGTGGGATGATGGGGATTCTGGTCTTCTAGTACCAAAAAAATGGCATATGAAGCCTCACTGTCCAGCACTGCAGAGGGGAAGAGAGACTACAGATTAGCACTTGCTCTTTTCACAGCCTAGGCCAGGAAGTGTTAGAGGTCCTTCGTCTCACAGTTTACTGAACAGAAGCAGTCATTTGGCCTTCCCAAACTACACAGGTTTGGGATATACTGAAAATACTTGGAAGGTCTGGGGGATATTACTGCCTCTGTCCCAGCTTACAATCCCTACATTTACCACCACCGCGTCTTTCAACCAGAAGGAAGAGACTCAGAGAAGTAGAGTGTGTTCCTTTCTTTCAAAGCCAAGATCTAAAACGTGTGTTCTCACTTCTATTCACAAGTCCTGGGCCAAATTTAGTGAGATGGCTATAACTTCTGGCAAGGAAGACTAGGGGATATGGCCTTTATTCTGATAATCACATACCTTGCCAACATTGAAGGATTCTATTACTTTAAAAAAAAAAGAGGAGAAGAAAATAAGTATTGAAAGAAAAACTGCAACCTCAGCCACATTTGCGGACAAAATTATATATCAGTTTAAAGGCATAATAATTTGGGAAAACGTTTTAATTTCTGGATTTGATGTAAATAAAAATTCAGAATTCAAACTAATCTTGAAGTGCTTCCTGTGTGTCCCCAGAATATTTTTTTAATAAGTAGATTGACTTCTCATATTCATATTTGTCATACTCATAAGGAATTTTTTTCTGAATTACTTAGACGGCTTGCAATCTGCTAATGATAAAAATATTACAGGATATTGATCAAATAAGGTTGAGTACAAATTTTAAAAAGAAGAAATACAGATTTATGGTTCATGGTTTATGTGTAGTTTCACAAGGAGAAGCCAGTCATCCATTTAATATTGTTCAGCAAAGTTTTGATGGCTTCTTTTTTATTCCAAGAAAGGTTAAATTCTTTGAAAAAGAGTTTGATGTTTCCAAAAACTAATGTTCCAGTCTTGTAATTTTATCAAAATAAACTTAAGAAGGACAGTTTCTAGTTGAGTTTCCCCCACTCCTTTGGCATTATTTTTAAGGCACACAATACAACCACTTCCAGAAGTCCTATGACCAGTTGAAATTTATCCTTAGGTATCATTTTAAAATATTCTTTACCATTGGGTACCTAATGGTTGCATAAAAGCTAACTGGTGGAAATTATATTATTATGCTGACCTTTACAGCCTGAAATAATATTTGTGTCAGTGAATGTTTTCTATAATGAATCCACCTGCTTATTAGAGAGAGCAGTCTTTCTCATTATAAATAAGTCCCTTGCAGTCTGATTTACCATGGACTGGCTTACTTTAAAATGCCACTTATCCTTGGAGAATAAATAGATTAGAAGTGTGTGCTGGTTAACAAGAATATCATTATATAATTCTAAGGCAGAATACAGAAATGGAGAATTTTTACACCCAGATGTTGGACCCAGTGTAGATAACTCTCCAAGTTTGCTCACAACTCCCTTTCTCCTCTATGTTTGGAATGAGCCTCCAGAAAAAAATCACTTGGCATTACCTTCCTTCTGATATGTTTAATCTTCCTGGGAGGAAGCCCCTCTGAGCTCTAATGCCTGTCATGGTGCTCACGGTAGTCTGTCTGCTTGGGCAACACTCAGGTCCAGGCTGTTGAGCTGCCGTGTTGTTTATTGACATGAATAGCTAGTATTTCACCCCACGCCTTTACCCACCCCAGTTGCTTTCTACCGTGGGTTCCCCTTTGCCTCTGGGACACAAGGCACCACCAGATTTTTTAGTCGTTTCCTCCGCTACTTTGAGATCGGCGTCCTAAGATGCCCATGCCCATGAAGACTGAACTGAAAAAAAAACTGGAACTCTAGGTATAAGAGCCCTATGAGGAATTTGGTCAGTGGGAGATAATAAACAGAAATTTTCTGCTCTGGTTCTCTCAGATACTCCTCACATTGAACAGTTGGCTATGCTTGCTACCTGTCTACAGCCAGCTCAGAAATACACCCTCTTATGTGAGGTCCTGTTCTATCCTCATCTCATTTTCCCTCACTACATTTTTCCTGAGATTTCAATCTTCCTCACTCATAAAATGTTAGCATATACATTTTCATTTCAGGCTCTATTTTAGAGAATCTAGGCTAAGACATCCATGAGTTAACTATTCTTAAATTGTCGAGAAATTATATTTTCCATTATTCTTATATCCTTTCTTCTTTTCTCTTAATTATTTCCTCTTTTCCACTTTGTGTTAAGATTTTATAACTAATTTTAGGCCACTGTACAAATTAGCAAGAGCCAAAATAAGTTTACATATATTTGGAGGAAAGACAAGTTATGCTGTTTTGTTTTTTTTTTCCCCTTTCTGTCAGTTCAGTTGCCCAGTTATGTCTGAGTCTTTGTGACCCCATGGACTGCAACATATCAGGCCTCCCTGTCCGTCACCAATTCCCAGAGCTTGCCGAAACTCATGCCCATTGAGTCAGTGATGCTATTCAACCATTTCATCCTCTATCATCCTGTTCTCCTCCTGCCCTCAATCTTTCCCAGCATCAGGGTCTTTTCAATGAGTCAGTTCTTTGCAACACGTGGCCAAAGTATTGGAGCTTCAGCATCAGTCCTTCCAATGAATATTCAGGACTGATTTCCCTTAGGATTGGCTGGTTGGAGCCCCATATAGTCCAAGGGACTCTCAAGAGTCTTCTCCAACATCACAGTTCAAAAGCATCAATTCTGTGTTCAGTTTTCTTTATAGCCCAACTCTCACATCCATACATGACTACTGGAATTATAGCTTTTACTAGATGAACCTTTGTCCGCAAATTAACGTCTCTGCTTTTTAATATGCTGTGTAGGATTTTTCCTTTGAAAGGAGATAATATCTTAAATGCCCTCCAAATTTATATGCGCGTGCGCACGCACACACACACACACACACACACACACACACGATTACTCTCTTAGAGAAAAGCAGTTGAGATTATATAGGAATTTTTTTGTCAAATTGGCCAAACTTTGATTATGTGATCTTGACAGCTGTGAGAAGTTATAGTTAATATACTTAACACACTAATCAGGCTTCCTTGATGGCTCAGTCAATAAAGAATCCACAAGCAATGCAGAAGACCTCCTGCAATGCAGCAGACCTGGTTTCAATCTCTGGGTTGGGAAGATACCCTGGAGAAGGAAATGGCAATCCATTCCAGTATTCTTGCCTGGGAAATCTCACGGACAAAGGACCCTGGCAGGCTAAAGTCTTTGGGGTTGCAAGAGTCGGACACAACTTAACAACTAAACCATCACCAACAACAAACTAATCTGAAATGAATTTTTTAAATTTTATTTTAACTACAATTTAATTGTAAATATATAAAATGTGATTTTAGAGCTGAAAAAGTTTCAGCATCCAACTAATCCAAACTTTATCATATAAGGTTAAGCCTCAGCAAGAGGAAGTGACTTTTGCAAACACCTACACTCTCAAGTTCAGAAACTCAATTAAGACCTAGATCTTCTGAATCAAAGACCAAATTTTTAAGTCTGCTATAAGTTTGCTATAGGTTTTGGCCTAATGTTTTCTTTGCTTCCCTAGTGGCTAAGCAATAAAGAATCCACCTGTCAATTCAGTAGATGCTGGTTTGAGCCCTGGATCAGGAAGATCCCCTGAAGGAAGAAATGGTAACCCATTCCAGTATTCCTGCTTTGAAAATCCCATGGACAGATACCCCGGTGGGCTCTAATCCATGGAGTTATAAAAGAATGGGGCATGACCTAGTGACAGCAACATTTTATCTACTTTGAAAATAGAACTAGAAAGGAGAAATTAAAAAACAAACAGCAAAAAAAAATTCTCAGTTCAGTACAGTTCCGTTGCTCAGTCATGTCCGACTCTTTGCAACCCCATGGACTGCAGCACACCAGGCCTCCCTGTCCATCACCAACACCCAGAGTTTACTCAGACTCATGTCCATCGGGTCGGTGATGCCATCCAACCATCTCATCCTCTGTCGTCCCCTTCTCCTCCTGCCCTCAATCTTTCCCAGCATCAGGGTCTTTTCCAATGAGTCAGTTCTTTGCATCAGGTGGCCAAAGTATTGGAGTTTCAGCTTCAGCATCAGTCCTTCCAATGAACACCCAGGACTGATCTCCTTTAGGATGGACTGGTTGGATCTCCTTGCAGTTCAAGGGACTCTCAAGAGTTTTCTCCCAACACCATAGTTCAAAAGCATCAATTCTTCCACGTTCAACTTTCTTCACAGTCCAACTCTCACATCCATACATGACCACTGGAAAAACCATAGCCTTGACCAGACGGACATTTATCGGAAAAGTAATGTCTCTGCTTTTTAATATGCTATCTAGGTTGGTCACAGCTTCTCTTCCAAGGAGAAAGCATTTTTAATTTCATGGCTGCAGTCACCATCTGCAGTGATTTTGAAGACCAAAAAAAATAAATAAATAAAGTCTGTCACTGTTTCCATTGTTTCCCATCCATTTGTCATAAAGTGATGGGATTGGATGCCATGAATGCTGAGTTTTAAGCCAATTTTTCCATTGTCCTCCTTCACTTTCATCAAGAGGCTCTTTAGTTCTGCGCTTTTTGCCATAAGGGTGGTGTCTGCGTATCTGAGGTTAATGATATTTCTCCCAGCAATCTTGATTCCAGCTTGTGCTTCATCAGTCTGCCATTTCTCATGATGTACTCTGCATATAAGTTAAATGAGCAGGGTGACAATATACAGCCTTGACGTACTCCTTTCCCTATTTGGAACCAGTCTGTTGTTCCATGTCCAGTTATAACTGCTGCTTCTTGACCTGCATACAGATTTCTCAGGAGACAAGTAATGTGGTCTGGTATTCCCATCTCTTCAAGAATGTTCCAGTTTGTTGTGATCTACACAGTCACAGGCTTTAGTATAGTCAATAAAGCAGAAATAGATATTTTTCTGGGACTCCCCTGCTTTTTTGATGATCCACTGTATGTTGGCAATTTGATCTCTGATTCCTCTGCCATTTCTAAATTCAGCTTGAACATCTGTCAAGTTCATGGTTCACATACTGTGGAAGATTAGCTTGGAGAATTTTAAGCATTACTTTGGTAGTGTGTAGGATGAGTACAGTTGTGTTGTAGTTTGAGCATTCTTTGGCATTGCCTTTCTTTGGGATTGAAATGAAAACTGACCTTTTCCAGTCCTGTGGCCACTGCTGAGTTTTCCATATTTGCTGGCATATCGAATGCAGCACTTTTCAGCATCATCTTTTAGGATTTGAAATAGCTCAACTGGAATTCCATCACCTCCACTAGCTTTATTCATAGTGATGCCTCATAATGCCCACTTGACTTCGCATTCCAGGGTGTCTGGCTCTAGGTGAGTGATCATACCATCTAAGGAACTGAAAGTTAGACTTTTAAAAGGCTTATTAAAGTGACAGATGTTATTTATTTCTCCCTTTACAGAAATGGCTCATAAATTTTCTTTCTTAACTATGTACTCTAAAAGAGAAGATTGTAGCTTCTAAATTCATGACTTTCTAGAGGTAAAAGCTTTAACCCATAGAGAATTAGGTTATTGGCAGTAGTTGAGATATTCTGACTTACACTTCTCTGGAATATTTTAGGAAAGTTTTTGTTTTTTTAACCCATACTTGTACTCTGAGTGATAGATGATTTTCATCAAATTACCATATATAGATAATGAATCAAGAAATTAGGGAAACAAATTTCTGCTTGCTTCTGCATATTCTTCAGGTGTGATGAGCATGTGCAATATTAGCCATATTTAAAGTTTATATTGCTGATTTTTCTTTATAAAACTAATTGTTTTAATTTAAAAAATAAATCATAGAAATGATATGAAAAATAGACAATACAATTAGGCAAAAAGATGGAAGGGCTTCCCTGATGCTCAGCAGTAAGGAATCTGCCTGCAATGAAAGAGACATGGGTTCCATTTCTGAGTTGGGAAAATCCCCTGGAAGAAAAAATGACAACCCACTCCAGCATTCTTCCCTGGGAAATCCCATGGACAGGGAGCCTGAGGGTCACAGTTCACGGCGTCGCAAAGCAGCTGAACATGACTTAGCAACTAAATGACATGCAGAAAACAACAGCAAAGGAAACAGTGTGAGTGTCTCACAGCCCAGAACTAAACAGCTTTAAAGTCCAGAGTGTATCTTCCCAGACATTTAAAGTTTACATATATTTACTAATATTTACAAATAAGCGGTTTAACTAAAAAAATACAGCCTTTATTCTGATTCTTTTCTTTAAAACACCTAGGGTACATAACCTCAAGTCTGAATGTTTCTTGATAAATTTATGCTAAAATTTTCAAAAATCTCCCATTTTATACAATATAGCTAAATAAAAAGTAAAATATAAACAATTTGACACTGTGCTTACGGCATTGAGAATCTATCCAGAGAAATAGGATGCTGTCAAATATTTTACCTTTAAATATGAAAGCATTTTATTTAATTGGTTAAAGGGTTTTGTGTGTGTGTGTGTGTAAAGTATTTCTTTTAAAAACAGTGTATGTAACAAATGTGAAAAAATGATTTCTCCATTGGAAATAATAACACTTGCTGATTGGAAATTTTTACTGTATGACCAACATTGTGCTAAGAATGTGAACTGAATTATCTTACTTATTCCCCGGATAACTTAATTATATAAAAACCATCATAATGCTCATTTTATAGATATGGATATCCAGTCTCAGAAAAGCTATTTTCCTCCAAAAATCAAACAGCTAGATATCTAGAATGTGTCAGAATTTGCATACAGTTCCAGAATTCACTTTACTCTAGAATCCATACTCTTAGTTATATACTGATTTTAATTAATAATAATAATAGTAATAATAACATAATATCTTTTCAATGAGGATGTGCTCTCTTTGCAATTATTTACACCACAGTTTCCTCTGTCAATTTTCATAAATAGTAATTGACAGTATAGAGCTAATTATATATATGTTGTATATAAAGTACATAAATCCTTGCGTTAACTTAGTGAAAAATTACTAAGATAATTTTAATGCACTATTATATTAACTTTGCAATCTGATTTTACTGCCAAAGATGGAATTTTTATTAGCACAAAAATGATGTTTCAGAGAGACCCTTTTATCTTTTACCAGAAAATACTTATAAAAGCATTTTCAAAGGCAGCGGCCTGTTCTCTCTCTTTAAATACATAATCTTAAAATTTCAGCGTATTGAATAATTTTAAGTAGTAGTTCATTGTTGAAAAGAAATATATTCAACACTCTTTGCATTACATCAATTGAAACATGTGTCTCAGTTCCCTCTACTAATAAATAAATAGCTTGTTATTCTTAAGAAAACATTGAGCCAATCTGGCATGAGTAAAAAGGGGAATTTTTTTGGCTAACATAACAGAAGTCCAGAGGTAAAGTCCTTCAGGCGAAGCTTGATGTACTGGCATAAATGAGATCCTTAGCATCTGTTTTCTCCCCACCACTTGGCTCAGATTGACTCGATGTTTTGGCTCCACTCTCCAACAAGCTCAGAAAAACTAGCTGTAGAAGGTCAAAACTTTAGATTCTTTTACTCCAATTTCCTTAAGAAGGCATGCTGTTCTCTCCATAGAATTCCCAGGGAAATCTTATGTCTCATTGGTTTAAATTATATATAATCTCTGAACACAAACCTATGATAGGAGAATATTAACCACAAACTGGTGTAAGGTCAGGTCACATGATACGTTCTGTCTTATATCAGGTTCCTTTGTAGGTGAGTAAGAGAGTATTCCTAGAAGAAACCAGAAAGGAAGACAGGGGTGGGCAGGAAAACTAGCAAGAATGTGATTTTAGGTTGGGTTATATTTCAGGAACTGTCCAGAGATTATGTCTTCAGTGTTTTCCTGCACAGAAAGCTAGTGTGTAGTTTATTCCCATAGGTTCCAACAGCTGCTCCAGGCAAGAAGACTGGAGTGGGGTGCCATGTTCTCCTCCGGAGGATTTCCCTGACCCAGGGATCGAAGAATGTCTCTTATGTCTCCTGCATTGCTGGCATATTCTTCCCCACTAGCACCACCCGGGAAGCCCATTTTAAAGGTAATATTAGTAAATTAAGCACCTATTGTGGAATGGAACAAACATAACGTTTAGTAAGAAGTTTTCATTTCAGCCTCCAATTTAGAGTGTAAATTTGGACAAGCTAATTAACCTTTTTGAACCCCAGTTTCCTTACTTGCAAAGTGAGAATTAAAATAAGACATCCATCACTAGCCATAATGGAGACCAAATGAGGTAATAAATGCAAAAGATGCTTTGTAACTGTGATAATGCTCAGAATGTTAATGGTTCCACTTTGCCCATTAGTGTGTAAATTTCTGAAGGCCAAGACCTTACCTCCTCAACTATTCACAGTGTTTAGGCTAATGCCTACACTTAATTTACACTCCTTGGAGAATTAATAAGAAAACAGATATTTGACAGGCAATATTTTTGCTTTGGTAGCTATGGACTTGTAGGCATGATTGTCTTATACAAATAAATTTTGCTTTGATATAAATATAATAATCCATTTCATATTTTTAGAGGCCATGCTACATACTTTATAATGAGAAGCAATGAAGATTATGAGGCAAGTTCTTGTTCTGTCTTGCGTCCCCTTGTCTTAACGATTTATAAATTTTTGTTTTATTGAGCAGGAATTAAGTAGGTATAAATTCCAAACATTCAAACTAACTAGCAGGCATTTGCTGTCAGAATAGTCTGATTCCTTCAGAAAACTGAACTGACATGTGTCTGGAATGAAACTATCAGTGCTTTTCAGAATTAAATTTGTCATTGATACTCTGATGTCATCTCCTTTTCTTAAGGAAAGGTAGAAGATATGAGTAGTTTGTGTGTGTGTTTGTGTGTGAGAGAGAGAGATTTAGGTAAAATAGATTCCAGGATATAAATGTGACATCATCTAGACTTCAGAACTAGGCTACTTTGATTTGTTATTTCACGTCTGTTCATCACTTTCCTCACCTATAAAACAAGATAATAGGATTGCTCTTGTAGCTTATGGCGAATACTGTTTTAATACATATAAAATATTTTATCAAAGAAAACCCTGTGTTTTATGCTGTTATGTTTATTGTTACCCTAATATTACCAATGGTTAAAAGACACCCAGGACATTGTAGAGAGTCCATGTATATTACCTGCAAAATATATAAGCACCTGTAAGGGTAAATACACATTAAAAATAGGAGGCTTGATTCTCCATGTTAAAAATAAGGGATAAGAATCCCTTCCTCTCCCTTCTTTTCTTAGACCACATGCTTCAGAAAGCTTCTAAGTTTTCTCTCTGCTTCTTTCAAATGTATGTTGTCGAGTCACTCAGTCGTGTCGGACTCTTTGCGACCCCACGGGCGGCAGCACGCCTGCTGTCCTTGTCCTGCACTGGCTCCTGGGGCGTGCTCAAACTCACGTCCATTGAGTGGTGCCATCCAGCCATCTCACCCTCTGCCGTCCCCTTCTCCTGCCCTCAGTCTTTCCCAGCATCAGGGTCTTTTCCAATGAGTTGACTCTTGGCATCAGCTGGCCAAAGTACTGGAGCTTCAATTTCAGCATCAGTCCTTCCAATGAATATTCAGGGTTGATGATTTCCTTTAGGATGGACTGGTTTAATCTCCTTGCTGTCCAAGGGACTCTCAAGTCTTCTCCACCACCATAATTCATGTAAAACATTTTAAAAGCTAAAGAAACCTTTGGTTGGTTATTAGAATACTCAGGAATAACTTTCTCAAGGACCTGGAAACCATCTCACTGAAATGTAAACTCAAGGAAGTTAGAGTTTCTCAGTTTCTGTGGGAGAATGGGAGCTTAACTTCAGCTGCTAAAGCTGCTAAACTGTCTCCTGTTATAATGATATGAAAAGCTTATTTTTCTTTTGATTTTGTCTAATTAGCTAATAGATAGTAACCCTGTTTACCAGGTTATCATATTGTAGGCAGTCACACCGTGTGTGACCAATGATGCTGTCAAGTCCCTCCATTGTTTATCTTGAGAATATATATGCAGTGGATTATATCTGCTTGGCTATTAAAAAGGTTGAGATTTCTTTCTGTCCTGGAACCCCCTTAACAGATGGCCGGTGATACATATCACATCGTGATAATTCTTATTCAATAATAAGCTGTTTTCTTTTCTATTACATTTGTGAAGAAACTTTCTAAATTGACAGATTTTGTTTTCAATTGCATTTTGCCAAAATGTCTTCTCTTTATATGTGGACCAAGAGATACATGAGCATTTATATCTATAGAGAAAGGAAGGGTGACTGCCGGTAAAAAAGGTCTTGATTTCTCTTTTACAACTAACACTTTAATTGCTCTGAGTGTCAGTTTAATCATCATTAAAATAGGGATAACAACACCCACTTCATTGGGTTGCTATGCTTAGTTAACTTTGTGATGTAATGCATTAGTCTTTTCTTACTAACATTCAGCTATAGACTTTCTGGCCTCATCATTATTTGTTTAGTTTCAGTCATCACAGTCTGTGACGATCACCAAATTTCCTGGTTTCATTAAGGATTGTTGCTGTTTAGTTGCTAAGTAGTGTCCAACTCATTATAACCACACGGACTATAGCCCGCCAGGCTTCTCTGTCAATGGGATTTTCCAGACAAGAATATTAGAGTTGATTGTCACTTCCATTTCCAGGGGATCTTCCAGACTCAATGACCAAACCTATGTCTCCAGCTTTGAAGGTAGATTCTTTACCACTGAGCCACTTGGGAAGATCTCCTGCTTGTAATTTATGATTGTGACTAGTCAAGGTAATGCTGAAACTGTTGATAAAAGAAAGATCAAAATGAATGTTAAAATTTTAAAAAGACCTCTATATTAATTAAAAAAAATGTCCAAGAAGCTACTTCAACAAGAAAACAAGCCTAAACACATTACAAAAATGGACAAAGTCTATGAATAATTAATTTGCAGAGAAAAGACAATGGCTAAAACTATATAAAAAGACAGTCAGTTCTCCTAGTGAATAGAAATGGCAAATTAAGACCATAGTGTTATATTCTCGATCAGACTGGTAAACATAGATAAATATCAAGGGTTGTGTATTCTGTGAAAATATAGCAACCAGTGTGTATTCCTTTTGGAATGAAGACTGGTACAGCTATTTGGAGAGAGTACTTTAACAAAGCATAAAGAACGAAATGTAAATATATAGCATGACCCAGCAGTTCCACTACATATCCAAACATAAATGGGCTCAAAAGGGAAATTTGCAGAATGTTTGCTGCAGTATTATTTGTACAAGCAGAGAACTAGAAACAATTTGGATGTCTCAACAGAGAGAACAGTTAAATAAAATGTAGTTACCTTGTACTATAAGATAGACTTAAGTAGTAGCAGTTCAATGCAATAAAAAATATTTATACACTAATGTTTACTGACTTTAAAAATGCAATATCAAGATAAAAATTAAGATATGGAAAATAGAGTTATGACACAATGCAACATATATAAAGGCAAAATATATAGAGATGAGTTAAAATTTCAGTTTCTGGAGCCAGATAATCTGAGTATGATATATTGTTAGATGTGTAACCGAGGCAAATTACATCACTTCTCTGCCCCTATTTCCTGAGTTTCCTGTAAATGGAGGAGAAAATAATAGTACCTATGCCATAAAATATTAGAAAAAAGATTTACTGAGCATGGCCCTGCCCATCAGAACAAGACCCAGTTTCCCCCTCAGTAGGTCTCTCTCATCAGGAAGATTCCATAAGCCTCTTATCCTTCTCCCTTAAAGGGCAGACAGACTGAAAACCGTGATCACAGAAAACTAACCAATCTGACCACATGGACCACAGCCTTATCTAACTCAATGAAACTATGAGCCATGCCATGTAGGGCCACCCAAGATGGATGAGTCATGGTGGAGAGTTCTGACAAAATGTTGTCCACTGGAGAAGGGAATGGCAAGCCACTTCAGTATTCTTGCCTTGAGAACTCCATGAACAATATGAAATGGCAAAAAGATAGGACACTGAAAGATGAGCTCCCCAGGTCGGTATGCTACTGAAGATGAGTGGAGAAACAACTCCAGAGAGAATGAAGAGAAAGAGCCAAAGCAAAAACAACACCCAGCTGTGGATGTGACTGGTGATGGAAGTAAAGCCCATTGATGTAAAGAACAATATTGCATAGGAACCTGGAATGTTAGGTCCATGAATCAAGGTAAATTGGAAGTTATCAAACAGGAGATGGCAAGCGTGAGCATTGACATTTTAGGAATCAGCAAACTAAAATGGACTGGAATGGGTGAATTTAGCTCAGATGACCATTTTATCTACCACTATTGGCAAGAATCCCTTAGAAGAAATGGACTAGGCATCACAGTCAACAAAAGTGTCCAAAATGGAGTACTTGGATACAATCTAAAAAACGACAGGATGAACTTTGTTTGTTTCTGGGGTAAGCCATTCAGTATCACAGTAATCCAAGTGAATGCCCCGACCAGTAATGCTGAAGAAGCTGAAGTTGAACGGTTCTATGAAGACATACATGATCTTCTAAAGCTAACATGCAAAAAAGATATAGTTTTCATTATAGGGGACTGGAATGCAAAATAGGAAATCAAGAAATACCTGGAGTAACAGGCAAATTTAGCCTTGGAGTACAGAATGAAGCAGAGCAAAGGCTAATAGAGTTTTGCCAAGAGAACGCACTGGTCACAGCAAACATCCTTGTCCAACAACACAAGAGAAAACTCTACACATGGAGTTGACCATGACCAGATGGTCAATGCCAAAATCAGATTGATTATATTCTTTGCAGCCAAAGATGGAGAAGCTCTATACAGTGAGCAAAAACAAGACTGGGAGCTGACTGTGGCTCTGATCATGAAATCCTTATTGCAAATTCAGACCTAAACTGAAGAAAATAGGGAAAGCCACTAGACCATTCAGGTATGACCTGAATCAAATCCCTTATGATTGTACAGTGGAAGTGAGAAATAGATTCAAGGGATTAGATTTGATATAAAGAGTGCCTGAAGAATAATGTTCAGAGGTTTGTGACATTGTACAGGAGGCAGGCATCAAGACCATCCCCCCAAAAAAAAGAAATGCAAAAAGGCAAAATGGTTGTCAGAGGAGGTCTTACAAATAGCTGAGAAAAGATGAGAAGTGAAAGGCAAAGGAGAAAAGGAAAGATATACCTATTTGAATACAGAGTTCCAAAGAACAGCAAGGAGAGATTAGAAATCCTTCCTCAGTGATCAATACAAAGAAATAGAGGAAAACAATAGAATGAGAAAGACTAGAGATCTCTTCAAGAAAAGTAGAGATACCATAGGAAAATTTCATGCAAAGATGGGCACAATAAAGGACAGAAATGGTATCGACCTAACAGAAGCAGAAGATATTAAGAAGAGGTGGCAAGAATACACAGAACTATGCAAAAAATCTTCATGACCCAGACAATCACAATGGTGTGATCACTCACCTAGAGCCAGACATCCTGGAATTCGAAGTCAAGTGGGCCTTAGGAGGCATCACTATGAACAAAGCTAGTGGAGGTGACGGAATTCCAGTTCAGCTATTTCAAATCCTAACAGATGATGCTGTGAATGTGCTGCACTCAATATGTCAGCAAATTTGGAAATTTCAACAGTGGCCACAGGACTGGAAAAGGTCAGTTTTCATTCCAATCCCAAAGGCAATGCCAAATAATGCTCAGACTACCACACAGTTGCACTCATCTCACATGCTAGCAAAGTAATGCTCACAATTCTCCAAGCCAGGCTTCAACAGTATGCGAATCAGGAATTTCCAGATATTCAAGCTACATTTAGAAAATGCAGAGGTTAAAAAGAAAAAAGAAAAAAAAATTCAGAGGAACCAGAGATCAAATTGCCAACATCCATTGGAACATCAAAAAAGCAATAGAGGTCCAGAAAAAAATCTATTTCTGCTTTATTGACTACACCAAAGCCTGTTACTGTGTACATCATGACAAACTGTGGAAAATTCTTAAAGAGATGGGAATACAAGACCACCAGACCCGACTCTTAAAGAAATCTGTATGCAGATCAGGAAGCAACAGTTAGAACTTGACAGAGAACAACAGACTGGTTCCAAATACACTAAGGCTGTATGTTATCACCCTGCTTATTTAACTTATATACAGAGTACATCATGAGAAAGGCTGGGCTTGATGAAGCACAAGCTGGAATCAAGATTGCCGGCAGAAATATCAATGACCTCAGATATGCTGATGACACCACCCTTTGCGAAGAAAGCGAAGAACTATAAGAGCCTCTTTTTAAAATTTTTATTAGTTGGAGGCTAATTACTTTATGATATTGTAGTGGTTTTTGCCATACATTGACACGAATCAGCCATGGATTTACATGTGTTCCCCATCCTGAATCCCCCTCCCGCCTCCCTCCCCATCCCATCCCTCTGGGTCTTCCCAGTGCACCAGCCCTGAGCACTTGTCTCATGCATCCAACCTGGGCTGGTGATCTGTTTCACACTTAATATACATGTTTCAGTGGTATTCTAAAGAGCCTCTTGATGAAAGTGAAAGAGGAGAGTGAAAAAATTGGCTTAAATCTCAACATTCAGAAAACGAAGATCATGGCATCTGGTCTCATCATTTCATGAAATAGATGGGGAAAAAATGGAAACAGTAACAGACTTTATTTTGGGGGACTCAAAAATCACTGCTGATGGTGACTGAAACCATAAAATTAAAAGACACTTGCTCCTTCAAAGAAAAGCTGTGAGAAAACTAGACAGTATATTAAAAAGTAGAGACGTAACTTTGCCAACAAAGGTCCTTCTTGTCAAATCCATGGTTTTTCTGGTAGTCATGTATGGATGTGAGAGTTGAACTATAATGATAGCTGAGCACTGAAGAATTGATACTTTTGAACTGTGGTGTTGGAGAAGACTCTTGTGAGTCCCTTGGAACGCAAGGAGTTACAACCAGTCCATCCTAAAGGAAATTAGTCCTGAATATTCATTGGAAGGACTGATACTGAAGCTGAAACTCTAATATTTAGCCATCTGATGTGAAGAACTGACTCATTTGAAATGACCCTGATGCTGGGAAAAATTGACGGAAGAAGAGGATGACAGAGGATGAGATGGCTGGATGGCATCACCGTCTCAATGGACATGAGTTTGAGTAAGCTCCAGGAGCTGGTGATGGACAGGGAAGCCTGGTGTGCTGCAGTCCTTGGGATTGCAGAGTTGGACACATTGAGCAACTGAACTGAAATCAATACCATAAAAATTGTTGTAAAAAATTAAATATATCAATATATGAAAGACACTTTGAAGAATGCTTCACACATATTAAGACCTGAAAAATTCTTGAAACTATTATTTGTTTTAAGATGTATTTAAAACATACGCATGTATCTATTAGTATTATATATTTTTGAGAATATCTGAGTGTTTCCCTGATAATATATGAAAGTGAATGTCTAGGTAAGGACAGGGTGGTATAAAATAAGATAAAATTTAGAAAATAAACAAAATATAAAATGTAAGAGAAGTTTTGCAGATATTGGTTTTGAGAGAATCCCATGAACATGATGAACGGAACTATCCTCAGTTGAAATCTTAACAAAACAGATCTGCTATTTTTAACTCAACTGTATCCAGGCTTTTCGACAACAACTTTTCAGTTAGTTGGAATAAAATTTTTGCAAAAGCCCTTAATAGCAAAATTCACATTTGATTGTGTTTCAAGTGAGTAATATCCTAAAACTTTATAGGAAATGATATAAAGACATTCCATCAAAATCCGATGTTCCTCGATCTCAACACAACAATATATACTAGGTGTATCTGATTGTAAAATAAATTATTTTCTGGTTTTGCAGAAAGGAACAGGGACACTGAGTTTGCCTGCTAGTGTATCGGCATCCAGTCCTTTTTAAGTGCTGTAACCCCAGCAGGTATAAAGGCGCCCAGCACTGAATAGCTTCTCAGTTACCGTCTGTTGAGCTGATGAGCAGTTATAAGCAGGGGTATGCACCGTCTCAGAGTGGTGGGTTTGGTTGTGCGTTCGTGTCTTGCTTATTTAAGAGCTCACTCTCTCCTGGGGACCCAGCGGTCGTTGCTTCGTGAATACGCCGTCGCCCCTAAGGCTTCCCCACTCCTGTATCCTCACGCCCGCGCCGAGGTGCCCAGTAAGGGACGCCCGGAGCCGCTGGGCTGCCTTCTGCGCCCAGGCCCGTGACGCTAACCGCGGCGACGTGTTAGCAGTCTCTGATGCAGTGGGCAGAGTCCGCTCCTCGTGTTCCGTTTTACGCCCACTACCTAAACGGATACAGCGAGGCGCCAGGCCTGAATTTAACCGCTGCCCGCCTCCTCCTCTCCGCCAAGTGTAAACAAGCCCGATGAGGCTCCTACGCCAGCGTCCACGTCGCGCCCTCATCTCCTCCTGGGCTCACCGGGGACCATGACTCCTTCAGCCTCCAGGAGCACCTTCTCCAGGAGAGACGCGGCTCTGTGCTCAGCGCGAGCCTGCGTGCATCTCAGCGGCGCAGTCGTGTCTCACTGCCACCCCACGGACCGCTGCCCACCAGGCTCCTCTGTCCGCGAAACTGCCAAGCAGCAGTACCGGAGCCCGCTGCAATTCCCCACTCCAGGGTGTCTCCCCAACCCAGGGAGCAAGCCCTGGTGGCCCACCTCTCCCACACTGGCTGACGGATGTTTACTGCGCCACCTGCGAGGCCGCCGTGAGATCAGCCGGCCTCGCCCCCTGCGCCTGCCCTGCCCCGGCCTCGCACGTGCTCAGGGCTCCTGCGGTGCACCGCAGCCCCCAGGCCAGCGCCGTCAGGCCTTTAACGACTGGGAATCAGACCGAAGACTCGCCCACATCTGTGGGTGCGCTGTTCAGGTCCTGGAGCTGTCAGTTAAAACCGTAACTCCCGAGCCACAGCCTCCTCCTGCCTGCCGGGTTCCCAGCTGACTTGAGATGGGGAGTCTGCGTGCAACGTGACAAACTTCCTCTGTAAATGTATTTGCTAAAGTTTTCATCTAAATTTTCAAAGATGAGCAACCCCAACAGAACTCTGATTGCTAATTAAAGTAGAACATACGCCAATGAATACATTTATCTTGATATGTAACTATAATAAGCAGCATTTTTCCCTAATGAGAATAATCATTGTCCCTGGTATTTGAAGGAGAAAAAGTCAGTCTGCCCATTACAAGTCACTCCAATACAACATAATAATAAAATATTGCTTTGTACTGTATAAAATATGTCAATATTAACAGTCTTTTTTATCTCATCTTACTCTTCCTATGCCTTTATTAAAACTGTTAAAAATGGTTTTGAAATTTTTTTATTGCATAAATCTGATCAGTAATTAGATTTGCCATATATGCCTTCAATACTAATTATAGAATGCCGGCAATGATAAAATTACAGTGAGAGTTAATAGGTTTTGATGCTGGATAATCATATCTTAGTATCAACAGAAAATGTTAAAAGCATATCTTAATTTCTCTCACAGTGGATAGTAGAATCACTTACAACTAAGGTGTGCTATGAGAGTTTAATTTGACGTGGACTAAATGCTTAATACCCTGATTGATGCAAAAGGAGAAAAGGGTGGCAGAGGATGAGATGATTAGATAACATCACCAACTCAATGGACATGACTTTGAGCACTCTAGGAGACTGTGAAAGCCAGGGAAGCCTGGCACGCTGCAGTCCATGGGGTCACAAAGAGTCAGACGCGACAGCACCTGAAGAGCAGGCTATGTGTGGCTATATATGCACCTGAAGAGCCTGCTATGTACGGCTATATATGCTATATATGCTATGTATGGCTATCAGTGCATGCTATCATGCTGTACACTGGGCAAGGTAAAATGTGCAGCGTGACTTTGTGTTGCGATACAAAAGCAGAAAGAGTGTGATATGATGTTAACTGTATTCATTCGGGAGTTGTGTATTTGCTAATGGTAGGAGAGAATATTTGCAGCTCCCTGTGGGTTTTCATTGAAGTTGGCCATCTAAACACTCTGTCTGGGAAGACACTATTTAGGGCTTTAGAGCTGACATTTCAGAACAAGACATCCTTCTGACATCTCTTGTGGTGGGCATAAAACTGATCATAAAACACAATGCGATCACATCATGCTATGTGGAAGAAGATAACATGCTCCACTGTTTACCACATTGGAGTATTTGTTGTAATTTGCCCTTTCTTCTAAAACCAAGGTCAGCATTCTCAGTAATCAGGATGGATGTTACTTTGATTTTTTTTTTCTTCTTTTCTGTTGAGAGGTGTAAGTTGTGCTGTTTATATCGATATTAGTTACATAGCTTTTGTTTCCTGTACAAGAATTCAAGCTGGAAGGTTTATTTTATGCACTGGGTTGTTTATTTAATGTGCATTGCAAATAATTCTGTCACCATATTATCTACTAAATCACATTGCTTGATGTTCACAGGGCACTTGCTGCTCAAGACTGCAAATATATAATTCATGGGAAGTCAGGGAATCTCTATGAAATAGTACACTCAATGTTTATGAATAATGAAATTTCAGAAAAATATATAGTTGATATTTTTGAATTTTACTCCTGAGAGAATAAAAGTCAAATGAGATTTTTTCAGGTCATTTTGAACAGATATAGTTTCATTTTACCAAAGCCAGATCTATATATCAAGTTGGAGTGCACAGTGAATTTAGAAGAGATTCTTTTGTTCATATTCCCTGTATCTTCTGGAAGATGCTTGCTTGTCTACATAATTTAAAATATTGCAAACATCTGAATTCTTAGAAATTGCATACAGAATCTGGGACTAATTGAAAGAGCTCAGAATTGGGAACTTAAAATACATTTTACCCTATATACTAATGTATAACAATCTAAATTGGTGGAACCACAGAAAATTATTTCTTAAAAAATAGTTTAACAGTTTCCTGAGTCATGTCAAAATGGTTAGAAATTGTAAAACAAAGTAAGTCTTTTTTTCAAATAATCATATTTAATGGTCAATTTAGATCTTGAGAAAACATGACGTATTGCCAAATAGCATAAGTGTAATTGCCACGTCATCTGGATGATAATTTGAATTCACCACTGTAGAGTATTTACCTTCTCTCTATATTAAATCCCTGTGTCTAAAGTAAGAATAATAAGAAAACCCAATGGATGTGCTGCTGTCAGGGTTAGGTGTGTTAATACAGGTAAACTGCATGGAAAAGTGATACTATGGAATAAGAATTCTATATAATTCAAAAGTCATTATGAAGGATAAAGTAGGATAAATATGTGCAAAAATATAATAATATTTTATTATACTAATTTCCCCATAAATCTATTAAAATACTTAAAATACATCAATGGAAAAAAAGACATAAGTAAATAATTCAAAAAGGAGGACATATATTCTTTAGGGCAGAGGTACATTTCATTTTTAAGCAAAGAAATGCATGTGGTAAGTTGCCTCAGTCATGTCCTACTTTTTGTGACCCCATGTACTACTGTAGCCCACCAGATTCCTCTGTCCAAGGGATTTTCCAGGCAAGAATACTGGAATGAGTTGCCATGTCCTTCTCCAGGAGATCTTCCTGACCCAGGGATTGAACCTATGACTCTTAGGTCTCCTGCACTGGCAGGCGGGTTCTTTACCACTAGTGCCACCTGGGAAGCCCCAAGAAATACATATTGAAAAAACAAAAATAATTTTTATTTTTTAAAGTATCATGATGGTGGTGCTTTAGTCGCTAAGTCATGTGTGACTCTTGTGAGCCCATGGACTGTAGCCCTCCAGGCTCCTCTGTCCATGGGATTTCTCAGGCATGAAATTGAAGTGGGTTGCCATTTCCTTCTCAATTAAAGCAGCAAAAATATGGAAAAATACAAGAAGCTTATACTTTTAAGTTTAATGTTCTTGTGTAATGCTAGTGGGGGTACAGATTTTGTATAATCATTTTAGAAATAAATTTATCAATAATTATGATGAAAGACAAAGATTTTTATTATTTGACCTAAAAATAATATTTTGTCATTTTTTTTTTAGGTAAAACAAAACAGAACTTTAGGCAAAATGATAGTACAACACTGTTTGTAACTGTAAATTTTTGAAACCATATAAAAGTACAAAGGTATTTGCCAGTGTGTTACTTTAATTTCAATTATCAAAACATGTTTAGTGAAAAATAAAATGAATTCTGCTTATATGATGACTGAGTAGTCTAAAAAAGGGTACTATGTGATGCTGATCACTTTTGTATGAAACAGGGAGATAAAAGTACACATAGATACAAGGCTAGGAGAAATGCATCAGAATATAATTAAAAGTTACTTATAGTAAAAATAAAAAAGTGTTTGTGTTCTATTAACATCTTTGTACATCTTTTGCATATTGATGTTGAGCATATATGATTTACAAAATTTTTAAAAATCAACTTTAAAAAGAAAACTAATATTTCATAAAAATATAAAATACTTTAAATTAAATAATCAGTCATAATTCTTTATATTGCCAAAAAGAATTTTTGAAATAAAATTAACTCAATTCTAGAGGAAAGATTCAGATCTCATTTTAATCCATATAATAAAAGATAATATCGGAATATCATGTCATTGATTAGAAAACACTTTGTATTCATTTCATAATGATCCCAATGAATTTCATGTGACTATCTTAAGATTTATTTATTCAATTATTTATTTTCAATTCTTTTTATTGATCAGGAAGTTGAAGTTCAGAGTAGTAAAATGAGTGACTTCAGATAAACCAGCTCATAAATGGTAAAACTGGAACCTAGGGGTATTCTAAAATAAAATGTATGTGTCTCGCTTTATAATATATGAGGCACCACTTATCTCTTATTTGCAGGAAATAAAGGGAACGAGAATGGGTAATAATATCATACCAGTTTTGTTACTTATTGAAGAGGCATTTATTGAGCTTAACTTGTATCAGGTTATGTGATAAATACTGACATTGAAAGTTATCAGGGTGACATATAAACAAATATAGAAAATGTCATCTTGGAAATAATGTGCCAAACATGTGTAGGAAAAGTCCTCTCGAAAATGTATGCCAAGTGCAATAGAAATACAGTGGAGACACAAGAGTGTCTACCTGGAGAATCTTGGAATGCTGCCTAGATTATAGGTGATTTAAGTGAAATGAAGCTATATGAAGTAGTGGAAAGAGTGTTAGACTGAAAGGGGGGCAAATTCATTTCCAGTTTTGACTTTGTTTTACAAACAGGTATCTTGAGTCCTTTTTATGCTGGACACTATGCTAATTGGGTAACTTACAACAATTAGCAAAAACAAATTAAAAACCCTGTCCAATGGAGCTCACAGTGTAGTAGATAACCACATGGTCAAAAGCATCTGCAACACCTATTATAGTAGCGAAGTGGTATTTGGGAGGGAGAGAGGTGTGTGGCGGGAACTAAGGCAGTCCGTAGGAGATATTTGTGGCATGTGAGCTCTAAATTATAACCTGCAGGAGTTAGATTTAACTCTTTAGATTTAAAGAGAAAGTGGAAGTTTCTCTAAAGCAAGACATCAGCGTTTACAGTAAAGCCTCTGGGGCATGCAAGAACATGCTGAGGTCAAAAAGGCTAGAGGACTTTGAGAAGTGAGAAGAGTTCAAACTGGAAGTCAGAAGTGGCCAGATCAGTCAGGGACTTAGAATGGAAATTAAGGGGTTGTTTTTAGGCAATGGGAAGCCTTAGAGATTTTATGACATGAAGAGTGCGGTTTTGAAAGAGCTCTTTCTCATTTATGGACGTGGAGAATGGATTGCAAAAGGCGACTCTGTGAAGACAACGATAAACATGCAGGTGTGTAGCACACACTCGGAGAAGCAAAGTGGCCTCGGGTCACCAGGGTCATCGGAGTCGGAACCTCGGCTTCATCTGTTACCAGACAAAGATGTTGGACTAGATGGACTCAGGTTAGCTTTCTGATGAAAAAAGTGTGCCCCGGAGTGTTTAGCTCATGTTCTACAGCGAAAGGAGCAGCCCATCCTCACACGGGCATTCGCAGAGCCGTGCAGTAACACTGTAACCTAACAGGTAGCTCTGGGGGACTAGGCTGCATGAGCTTGAAAGAGAACGATAAAAAGCAGCCACAAGAGAAATAAGGGGAAGTTAATAAAGTGAAATGTCCCCTGGGAACTGTTTCACACGGGCTTATTTGTGAAGATTCCTGGGGGATGCAAACAAACCAGAACAGTGTGAAATTTTCATCAGAAAAATGCCAAGCCACATGAAAACTGCCTCCTGCCAGGAGTACGCACAAATTTCATGCCAAAAGGATTTCATTCAGATTCGTGGCATGTTTTCCCCTGAGACCAAGAACTTTTCATCAGAGCAAAAAGAGAAACTTGTAACCGAGCCAGGAGAGGATGCTTTCTCCTAAGTGAATGTTCAACTTTCTGTCCATGCTTGCCGTTCAGAGGAGTGGTGGTCTACTAAATGCAGGCATCTGGCTTTCCCGAGATGCTGCATGGAAAATCCGAGCAAGGATTTCTTTCATCTCTTAAGCAATATCCAGGTCCAAGCTGTAGTGGAGAAGGACTGGATAAGAATTGTCACCTGGCTTTTTCATTTTCACACACCTCTCCCCAGCTCTGTCCCCACTTCCATCATTTCAGTCCTTTCCCTACAGGGGCCAATGCAACTTACTTTCCACCTGGTTGTCAGAACTGATTCACTCTCATGATTTACTGGGCCTGTGTCCTGTTCCTTTTTGCTTTTTTTGCATTCTGCTATGTTCATAATTAGTGGAATAGGATAGAAAAAATCTTGACCTTCAAAGGCCCTTTCAGTTCAGTTCAGTTCAGTTCAGTCGCTTTTGTGTCTGACTCTTTGTGACCCCATGGACTGCAGCACACCAGGCATCCCTGTAGATCACCAATCTTGGAGTTAATTCAAATGTGGGTGCATCGAGTCAGTGATGCCATCCAGCCATCTCATCCTCTGTTTTCCACTTCTCCTCCTGCCCACAATCCCTCCCAGCATCAGGGTCTTTTCCAATGAGTCAACTCTTTGCATCAGGTGGCCAAAGTAGTAGTTTCAGGTTCATATTCAATTCTTCCAATAATATTCAGGACTGATTTACTTCAGGATAGACTGCTTGGATCTCGTTGCAGTCCAAGAGATTCTCAAGAGTCTTCTTCAACACCACAGTTCAAATGCATCAATTCTTCAGTGCTCAGCTTTTTTTATAGTCCGAATCTCACATCCATACATGACTACTGGAAAAACCATAGCTTTAACTAGATGGATTTGGTTGGGAAAGTAATGTCTCTGCTTTTTAATATGCTGTCTAGGTTGGTCATAGCTTTTCTTCCAAGGAGCAAGTGTCTTTTAATTTCATGGCTGTAATCACCATCTGCGGTGATTTTGGAGATCAAAAAAATAAAGTCTGCCACTGTTCCCACTGTTTCCCCAATCTATTTGCCATGAAGTGATGGGACCAGATGCCATGATCTTCATTTTCTGAATTCTGAGTCTTAAGCCAACTTTTTTGCTCTCCTCTTTCAATTTCATCAAGAGGCTCTTTAGCTCTTCTTCACTTTCTGCCAAAGGGTGGTGTCGTCTGCAGATCTGAGGTTATTCATATTTCTCCCAGCAATCTTGATTCCAGATTGTGCCTCATCCAGCCTGGCATTTCACATGATGCATTCTGCATATAATTAAATAAGAAGGGTGACAATATATAGCCTTGACATACTTATTTCCGTATTTGGAACCAGTCTGTTGTTCCATGTCCAGTTCTAACTATTGCTTCTTGACCTGCATACAGATTTTCAGGAGGCAGGTAATGTGATTTGGTATTCCCATCTCTTTAATAATTTTTCATAGTTTGTTGTGATCCACACACTCAAAGGCTTTGGCATAGTCAATAAAGCAGAAGCAGATGTTTTTCTGGGAACTCTCTTGCTTTTTTGATGATCCAGCAGATGTTGGCAATTTAATCTCTGATTCCTCTGCCTTTTCTGAATCCAGCTTGAACATCTGGGAGTTCAAGGTTCATGTACTGTTGAAGCCTGTCTTGGAGAATTTTAAGTGTTACTCTGCTAGCCTGTGAGATGAGCGCAAATGTGTGGTAGTTTGAGCATTCTTTGGCATTGCCTTTCTTTGGGATTGGAATTAAAACTGACCTTTTCCAGTCCTGTGGCCACTGCTGAGTTTTCCAGATTTGTTGGTATATTGAGTTCACTACTTTAAGAGCATCATCTTTTAGGATCTGATATAGCTCAACTGAATTCTATCACCTCCATTAGCTTTGTTCATAGTGATATTTCCTAAGGCCCACTTGACTTCACATTCCAGGATGTCTGGTTCTAGGTGAGTGATCATACCATCGTGATTTTCTAGGTCATGAAGATTTTTTTTGTACAGTTCTTCTGTGTATTCTTGCCGCCTCTTCTTAATATCTTCTGCTTCTGTCAGGTGCATACCATTTCTGTCCTTAATTGTGCCCATCTTTGCATGAAATATTCTCTTGGTATCTCGAATTTTCTTGAAGACATCTCTAGTCTTTCCCATTCTATTGTTTTCCTCTATTTCTTTGCACTGATCCATGAAGAAGGCTTTCTTATCTCTCCTTGCTATTCCTTGGAACTCTGCATTCAGAGGGGTGTATCTTTCCTTTCTCCTTTGCCTTTCACTTCTCATCTTTTCTCAGCTATTTGTAAGGCCTCCTCAGACAACCATTTTGCCTTTTGTATTTCTTTTACTTGGAGATGGTCTTGATCCCTGCCTCCTGTATAATATCACAAACCTCCAAACATAGTTCTTCAGGCACTCTGTCTATCAGATCTAATCCCTTGAATCTATTTCTCTCTCCCACTGTATATGTGATTTAATTTAGGTCATACCTGAAAGGTCTAGTTCTTTTCCCTACTTTTGTTCAGTTTCAGTCTGAATTTTTCAATAAGGAGTTCATAATCTGAGCCACAGTCAGCTCCCGGTCTTGTTTTTACAGACTGTATAGAGCTTCTCCATATTTGCCTGCAAAGAATATAATCAATCTGATTTTGGAGTTGGCCATCTGGTGATGTCCATGTGTAGAGTCTTCTCTTGTGTTGTTGGAAGAAGGTGTTTGCTATGACCAGTGCATTCTCTTGGCAAAACTCAGCCTTCGACTTGCTTCGTTTTGTACTCCAAGGCCAAATTTGCCTGTTACTCAGGCATCTCTTGACTTCCTACTTTTGCATTCCAGTCCCCTATAATGAAAAGTATATCTTTTTTGGATGTTAGTTCTAGAAGGTCTTGTAGCTGTTCATAGAACCGTTCAACTTCATCCTCCTCAGCATTACTGGCTGGGGCATAGGTTCAGATTACTCTAATATTGAATGGTTTGCCTTGGAAATGAACAGAGATCATTCTGTGGTTTTTGAGGTTGCATCCAAGTACTGCATTTCAGACTCTTTTGTTGACTATGATGGCTACTTCACTTCTTCTAAGGGATTCTTGCCTACAGTAGTAGATATAATGGTCATCTGAGTTAAATACACCCATTTCAGTCCACTTTATTTCACTGATTCCTAAAATTTTAATGTTTACTCTTTAGAAATCATATAATGAAATGTCTTTACCTTATTTCTAAAATAGCTGAGTTGTAAGTCCATGGCATTCTCTGCCTTCTCAACATTGTCCCAAACCAGGACCAAATGAATAGGGAGAAGATGCTACATGCCAAGTCTCCCAGTATCAAATACAGATCCTTCTGGTTCATTGGTCCTTCCATTACCATGGATACTTTATTTTGGCCAACTTTCTGAAATTAATGTAAGGAAATACAATATTATTTTTGTTTGTGAAATTTTCTAATTCATTTATTAGTGTTTTTCCTGAATTTTAGGATAAAATATACCCATGTCTTCACAGAATTTTAGCTGGTGTAACCACCAGATAAAGTGATATTGTTGAAAGTTCAGAAAAGCATCAGTTTTTATGAATAATATGGGTAGCATCAATCTCTTCAATCTCTAGGCTCCATAAAGTTTCATTAAGCATATTTTTAATGATTCCTTGACACTCTCCACAAATATATCTTATTCATTGCATTCCTGCCTTCTTTTTATACTGTAAGCATCTATCCTGTACACAGGGCCCGTGTACCCACTTTTTTGTGTTCTAAACCTCTAAGATTATATCTAGCAAATAGAAGAGATTGAGTGAATAGTCGCAGAGCAAATACTTTTTTCCCCAAACTGATGATACAGAGTCACCTATATTAAGTAAAGCAGTGTAAAAATCATGAAAATGTACATATATTAATGAAGTTATTTCAAAATATCTTAATTCTGCATATTGAAAACTGACAGAAATTTGAAAAAATAACTTGGGAAACTTTTCACATGTTCTCAATTTCTTTATATAAAACCAGGAGAGGAACAAAATAGTAAAAGATGCAGAATCACTTAAATTGTGTATTCTTTCATTTATTAAAGGTATTATGTAGTTTTAAGAAATACTGTCTTGAATTGACTTATCTAACAAAAGAAGTGTGTCTATCTAGAATATGCAAAGAGTTTCTGTATTTTAATTTGTGTAGCACAACAGAGCATAGGCTTTAGCAGTTATTATTTTACATATATTGACTTCAATGCTGATGTTTCCAATTGCTCTTTATTCATCCCAGGCTGAAATGAACTTGTCAACAGCAGAGGTAGATGTGTAGTGAACACAGTTCTTAGATATATAGTAATATCTGTCAATATTTGTCATACTGTAATTCCAAGTCTTTTTACACTGAAAGCATTACTATTAGATAAGGAAAGACAAATTTTTTAGGACTGAGAAGACAGCAATTTTTCTGTCTGGACTTGGTGTTATATAAAAAAGAGGCTTTGGGTAAGTGATTATTAAACGACTGACTAGTACTGTCTAAACCATATTGAATCATCACACAGAAGCTGTAAACTAGAGGCAGCTAGAGGCCCATCAGCAGACTGGCTGAAGTTTCCTGTAGATCATGCTAGAAAAATTTATCCTTCAATGTCTCCTTTCTCAAGGCAGGAAATAATCATCTCCATTTTGTACATGTGAAAATAATATGTTCCCTCTATCTTTGTCCCCTTTTAATGGGGCTACATTGAGAAGCTCAAGAATATATTTCTGTGGAAATGATCTAGAAGAGCATTTCTTAAAATGAATTCTGTGTAATACCAGTTTGATTAGATTTCCTTTTTCAAAATGGGAAAAGCATTCTGTGATCAGTTGGTTTAAGGAAACTGGTTAAACAGACTCTTTTACTGCTCAACTTCTTAGGAGCTTCAAAATGCTATTGTGTATCATCTATCTCCAGAAAGGAGATAGAGAATATGGTATTTTCGAAACTTACTGACTACAAAATCTTTATTCAACCCTAAAGCATCTTATGGGAATACTGTTCAACTAAAAACACTTGTAAAATCTCATTCATGTTAATGACAACAGAAGTGGAAAGTCTATTAATTGAGAAAACTTGTATGAGTTTAACAAAGGAGATGATAGCAAAAGTCAACAAAACTAAAAGCTGATTCTTTGAGAAGATAAATAAAATAGACAAACCATTAGCCAGACTCATCAAGAAAAAAAGGGAGAATAATCAAATCAACAAAATTAGAAATGAAAATGGAGAAATCACAACAGACAACACAGACATACAAACGATCATAAGAGACTATTATCAGCAACTATATGACAATAAAATGGACAACTTGGAAGAAACGGATGAATTCTTAGAAAACTACAAGCTTCCAAAATGGAACCAGGAAGAAATAGAAAATCTTAGCAGACCCATCACAAACACAGAAACAGAAACTAATCAAAATTCTTCAAACAAAAGCCCAGCACCAGATGGCTTCACAGGGGAATTCTACCAAAAATTCAGAGAAGAGTTAACACCTATACTACTAAAACTCTTCCAGAAAATTACAGAGGAAGGTAAACTGCCAAATTCATCCTATGAGGCCACCTTCACACTAATACCAAAACCAGACAAAGATGCCACAAAAAAAAAAAAAAAAAGAAAGAAAGAAAAGAAAACTACAGGCCAATATCACTGATGAACATAGATGCAAAAATCCTCAACAAAATCCTGGCAAACAGAATTCAAAAACATATTTAAAAGGACACACATCATGACCAAGTGGGCTCCATCCCAGTGATGCAAGGATACTTCAATATTTGCAAATAAATTGTGATACACCACATTAACAAATTGAAAGATAAAAACCATATGATTATTCCAATAGATGCAGAGGAAGCATTTGACAAAATTCAACGTCCATTTATGATAAAAACCCTCCAGAAAGCAGGCATAGAAGGAACATACCTCAACATAATAAAAGCCATATATGATAAACCCACAGCAAACATCCTCAATGGTGAAAAATTGAAAGCATTTCCCATAAAGTCAGGATCAAGACAAAGGTACTCACTCTCACCACTAGTTTTCAACATAGTTTTAGAAGTTTTAGCCATAGCAATCAGAGAAGAAAAAGAAATAAAAGGAATTCAGATTGGAAAAGCAGAAGTAAAACTCTCAATGTTTGCAGATGACATGATCCTCTGCATATAAAACCCTAAAAACAACACCAGAAAATTACTAGAGTTAATAAATAAATATAGTAAAGTTGCAAGATATAAAATTGACACACAGAAATCCCTTGCATTCCTATACACTAACAATGAGGAAACAGAAAGAGAAACTAAGGAAACAATTCCATTCACCATTGCAACAACAAAAATACTTAGGAATAAACCTAAAGGAACAAAAGACCTATATATAGAAAGCCATAAAACACTGATATAAGAAATCAAAGATGACACAAATAGATGGAGAAATATATGTTCCCATATGATTGGAAGAATCAATACAGTGAAAATGTGTATACTACCCAAAGCAGTCTATAGAGTCAATGCAATCTCTATCAAGCTACCAATGGCATTTTTCTGAACTAGAACAAATAATTTCACAATTTGTATGGAAATACAAGAAAACCTCAAATAGCCAAAGCAATCTTGAGAAAGAAGAATGGAACTGGAGGAATCAACCTGCCTGACTTCAGGCTCTACTACAAAGCTACAGTCCATCAAGACAGTATGGCACTGGCACAAAGACAGAAATATAGGCGAATGGAACAAAATAGAAAGCCAGAGATAAATTCATGCCCCTATGGACACCTTATCTTTGACAAAGGAGGCAAGTATATACAACGGAGAAAAGATAATCTGTTTAACAAGTAGTGCTGGGAAAACTTGTCAACCATTTGTAAAAGAATGAAACTAGAACACTTTCTAACACTATACACAAAAATAAATTAAAAATTGATTAAAGATCTAAATGTAAGACCAGAAACTATAAAACTCCTAGAGAAAAACATAGGCAAAACACTCTCTGACATAAATCACAACAGGATCCTCTATGACCCACCTCCCAGAGTAATGGAAATAAAAGCAAAAATAAACAAATGGGACATAATTAAACTTAAGAACTTTCACACAATGAAGGAAACTATAAGCAAGGTGAAAAGGTAGCTTTTGGAATGGTAGATAATAATAGCAAAGAAAGCAACTGACAAAGAATTAATCTCAAAAATGTACAAGCAGCTCATGCAGCTGAATACCAGAAAAATAAATGACCCAATCCAAAAACAAACCAAAGAACTGAACAGATATTTCTCCAAAGACATACAGAAGACTAACAAACACATGAAAAGATGCTCAAGATCACTCATTATCAGAGAAATGCAAATCAAAACCACAATGAGGTACCATCTCATGCTGGTCAGAATGGCTCTATCAAAAATTCTACAAACAATAAATGCTGGAGAGGGTGTGGAGAAAAGGGAACTTTCTTACACTGTTGGTGGGAAAGCAAACTAGTACAGCCACTATGGAGAACAGTGTGGAGATTCCTCAAAAAACTGAAAATAAAATTTTCATATGACCCAGCAATCCAACTGCTGGGCATACACACCAAGGAAACCAGAAGTGAAAGAGACATGTGTACCCCAATGTTCATTGCAGCACTGTTTACAATAGCTAGGATGTGGAAGCAACCTTGATGTCCATTGGCAGACAAATGGATAAGAAAGCTGTGGTGCACAATGGAATATTACTCATCCATTAAAAAGAATGCATTGAATCGGTTCTAATGAGTGGATGAAACTGGAGCCCAGTATACAGAGCAAAGTAAGTCAGAAAAAAAAACACCAATACAGTATATTAACACATATATATGGAATTTAGAAAGATGGTAATGAAGACCCTTCATGAAAAACAGCAAGGGAGACACAGAGATGAAGAACAGGCTTTTGGACTCTGTGGGAGAAGGTAAGGGTGGGATGACTTGAGAGAATAGCACTGAAACATGTATATTACCATATATGAAATAGATCACCAGGTTTGATGCATGAGACAGAGTGCTCAGGGCTGGTGCACTGGAATGACCCTGAGGGATGGGATGGGGAGGGAGGAGGGAGGGATGTTCAGGATGGGGGACACATGTACACCCATGACTGATTCATGTCGATGTGTGGCAGAAACCACTACAATACTGTGGAGTAATTAGCCTCCAATTAAAATAAATAATTTTTTTAAAAAAGTAAAACTGCAATACTTCAGAGAAATAGCTGATTCCAGTGAAAGTGCAAGATAATTCTGGAATAACTTTTTGTGCCAGAAAGTCTGCAAACTCTCACAAATGAGGAGTCACATACAAATGACACAAGAGCCAATTTTGACAAATTTCCCACTGTTGACCAAATTTGAGAAGTAAATATTCAAAATAAAAAATGACAGTTGAAGAATTGATGCTTTCAAACTGTGGTGCTAGAGAAGACTCTTGAGAGTCCCTTGGACTGCAAACAGATCAAGCCAGTCAATACTAAAGGAAGTCAACCCTAAATATTCATACGAAGGACTGACGCTGAAGCTGAAGCTCCAGTATTTGGCCACCTGATGGAAAGAGTTGACTCATTGGAAAAGATCCTGATGTTGGCAAAGATTGAGGGCAGGAGAAGGATACAACTGAGAATGAGATGGTTGGGTGGCATCACTGACTCAATGGACATGAGTCTGAGCAAACTCTGGGAGATGGTGAGGACAGGGAAGCCTGGACTGCTGCAGTCCATGGGGTCACAAAGAGTCGGACACACCTGAGGGACTGAACAACAACAAAATAGATTAAAACACAATAGGTATTTTTTAAAAATTCAGTTCAGTTCAGTTGCTCAGTTGTGTCTGACTCTATGTGACCCCATGGACTTAATGAAGCGCAGTAGGCTTTCCTGTCCATCACCTACTCCCAAATTATTGTGGAGAGCAAAGATATGCAGTAGGACAATACAGATGCATAGCAGTTTGCACTATCAATTAACAATGAGAATATTTTCTTGTAAAATTAAATGGGAAAGATTATATTTGTTTAGTTGTATACAGTATACAAAATATTTTAAAAGAGTGAATGACTCACTTCATTATAATTTCCTAGATGGTCACCTGATGCAAAGAACCAATTCATTAGAAAAAACCCTGATGCTGGGAAAGGTTGAAGGCGGGAGGAGAAGGGGATGACAAGAGGATGAGATCGTTGGATGGACATGAGTTTGAGTAGGCTCCAGGAGTTGGTGATGGACAGGGAAACCTGGCGTGCTGCAGCCCATAGGGTTGCAAAAAGTCAGACAAGACTGAGTGATTGAATTGAACGGAAGGATGCTGTGAAAATAAAACAGATCTGGTCAATGAAAATAAAAAACAACAAATATAAAAGAATTCATGATTTACATATTAACACTAAAAAACAAGCAAACAAATAAATTCAGGGAGAAGGGAAGACTGTTATAGTAGAAATCTGACTGATAATTGCCAAAGAATGATAGAATATGCAGAATGACTCAGGAAAGTCAAACCAGGGCTCTATAACAACCCGGAGGGGTGGGATGGGGAGGGAGATAGGAGGGAGGTTCAAGAGGAAGGGGGTATATGTATACTTATGGCTGATTCATGTTGATGTCTGGCAGAAACCAGCATAATTCTGTAAGGCTATTATAAAATAAATAAATAAAATTTTATAAATAAATAAATAAATTTTTATAAATAAGTTTATAAAAAATAAATTTAAAATGTAAAAAAAGAATGACAGAAAAATCACTATTCGGCAGTGTATACAGTAATGATAAATTCAGGCAAGAATGATCTTTTATAGAATATTTTTTCTCCATTATCTATGGCTTAATTCTTTGTAAGTGAAATTGTGAGCAACAATTATAATGTGTAGGACATATAAGGAGAAGGAAATGGCAACCCACTCCAGTACTCTTGCCTGGAAAATTCCATGGACGGAGGGGCCTGGTAGGCTGCAGTTCATGGGGTCGCTGAGAGTCCAACACGACTGAGCGACTTCACTTTCCCTTTTCACTTTAATGCATTGGAGAAGGAAATGACAACCCACTCCATTGTTCTTGCCTGGAGAATCCCAGGGACGGCTGCCATCTATGGCATCGCACAGAGTCGGACACAACTGAAGTGACTTAGCAGCAGCAGCAGGCCATATGAATAAAAAAATAAGATTTTATAGAAAAGTTTTATTAGAAGTCTGCATGCTGTGCTGATGGTTGTCTTTTTTCATGAAACGATCCTAAATTTAATGGTGTGACTTACAATTCTTAGCAACATTTTGACCAATTATCTAAACTGGGTAGCTTAGACTTCTGTCTCTAGTCATCAGAGTCATTATCTCTTTTCTTGATGAATTCTGATGTACCATATGTTCTTTTTCCAATTTTCATTTTTGTATCATTTCAGCTAACTGCAGCTAACATCAATGTAGAAAACTATTTTTACCTACACACTCTTTGTTTTGTCTTTTATATAATTGTTTTCTTTAGATATCTCATTGCTAACCACCTGATGTACAATACTTTGCATCTACTTTAAAATTTTTAAAGCAGTTGGCTATATTTTATCTTTTGGTGAAAATTAAGGAAACAATAGAGAAACTTATAAGAAAAAGTAATAATCTTGGAAAAATTGTTAGCAGCTTTCTAAATTTATCACTGTTTTCAGTTAAACCCATTTTTATGATACTAACTAAAAAGATCATATAGTTTTCAGATTCTAAAGTAGTGAGTGATAGTTTAGCTAGCTTTGTCAAAATCACTCACAAAATTATAAGTTTCTACAATTAATGGAACTTGTTTCATTCTTTTTTATATCTCTCCTTCTCTGGTTTCTAGGAAAGTACAAGTATGCATTATGAGCCTACGAGATAATTTTGACTTGAGACTAAAAACTGAAAAAGTTAGTTATTGAAAAGAAAATCATTTGGCAATGCTTGAAATATATTTAGACACACACACATATATATATACAGTATATATATTATTGTCTATTTGCTATAAAAAGGTTGTGGCTGTGAGCTGTGAATGATGCCAGGATTCCTTGCCTCCAGAGGAGAGGAATTTGATCCAGGGCCAGAGATGAGGCTTGATCACTCATATCTTTCATTTAGCTTAGTTTTACGAAGGTATAAAAAGAGATAGAGAAAGTGTCCAATATAGACATCAGCAGAAAGAATGTTACCTTTCTTGTTTTCAGCAAGGTGTTTTATACCTGTTCGCAAGATGCTAATCAGATAATAGAAATGCCTTAAGACTGAGAGTTGCACCAGGACCCTCTCCCATAACATGCATTTTGAGATAGAATGGTACAAGGGTAGTAATCTACTGCCATAAAACAATTGATGTGAGTCTTGAAGAAAGGCAGATTCCCAAGCAAATAGATAACTTCATTAACATAGTTTAAGAAAACATTTCCATGAATAAGATCTATTGATTTGTTGTTATTATGGGCTCAAGGTTTGAGAAAAAGGTTAGTCTTAGATGAATCTGATTTGAAGAAAAGCAGATTCCAAAGCAAATACATAGTTTCATTAACATAACTGTAGAAAAAACATCTCATAAGAAAAGAGCATTGGTTAACTCATGGTTTGAGAAAAATTAAGTTTGGGTGGAACCAGGTGTGGTCATGACAACACAGGATTAGAAAAGAAGAAAAAAGTCTGCCACTTCAAGTTTATTCCCTCTGCCTCTTGGGGACCTCTGGCCCCCCTATGGAGGCTGTTAACCCTTTCATTATGTTATGTTCAATTCTTTGCAACCCCGTGTACTGTAGCCCACCAGGCTCCTCTGTATGGGGTTTCCAAGGCAAGGAATCTAAAGCAGATTCCCATTTCTTCCTAGGAAATCTTCTCCTGACCCCAGGAATCAAGCCCATGTTTTCTGGTTGGCAGGCAGATTCTCAGATTCTTTAGTACTGAGCCACTGCAGAAGCTTATACACACACACACACACACACATATGCAATTTTTATACAATATACAATTTTCTATATATAGATATATGATTTTGATGTGTTACAAACTTTAGTGTAGTCAAGTATCTTGTCATAACGAACATCTGTTTCATCACTACTTAAAAACTAATTTGGGATATCTTCGATGACGTAGATAAAAACTGACAAGCTAAAAAAAATTGTCTTCTCTCAGTATGGATGGCTATTAAAATTGCTCAGTCATTCTTTGATTTACCAAATATCCATCTTCTCTGATATAGGGAAATCAGATGTCAAGGCATTTGACAATACTTGCTCTGTAACTAGAACATGTGTTGTAAGAAATCATCTGCACTAAATAACATGACTTTATGTTCTTGTACATTAAAATACCTACACAGTGACCTAGTTTTTAGGACTTGTCCCCTCTTTAAAGAAATTCTCTGTGGAAGAAGAATAGAAAATCTAATCACTGAAGAAAATGCAAACATTTTGTTATTAGTCTGAAGTGAAATGAAGTGGCTCAGTTGTGTCCGACTCTTTGCGACCCCGTGGACTGCAGCCTACCAGGCTCCTCCATCCATGGAATTTTCCAGGCAAGAGTACTGGAGTGGGTTGTTATTTCCTTCTCCAGGGGATCTTCCCAACCCAGGGATTGAACCCGGGTCTCCCACATTGCAGGCAGACACTTTACTGTCTGAGCCTCCAGGGAAGCCATTATTAGTCAAAATGACTGGACTTGAATTTACCCCTCCTTTAAAAAACAGGGCAAATAGTTCTGCTCTTCATGAATTAATAATTACAGAAAACATTGTTTAAGTTTAGGTCTTTGAAATATGTCAATGTTGCAAAAGACTTAGGTCTTTTTCTTCTCCCTTTAGGTAGAAAAAAATTACGTCAGTTAGCTTGGCAAGATATTGCAAGAACAAGTTAGTCATCTTCTAAATGGCCTCAAAGGAGTTTATTACAAAGGAAAAGCATAAAGGATAATATCCACCTTCACTGATGTAGAATTAGGAAACATTATCTGAACTGCTGAAAAATCAGAATCATTGGAAAATCATTTAATGACAACCAACTCCTACAAAGAACATAAAATATAAGGTCGTTTTAAATACTGCTGTTAGATAAGAATAGTTTATCTGGGCATGCTTTGTTGATTATATCACAATCATGATTAGACTTAGACAATTTCTCCTCTGTTAAAGGTAAGAACAAAGGCTATGCTTTATTTAACTTTGCATATGAGATAGCTAACTTACAACATTATATATGACATGAACATAATAAAACTATTCTGCATCTAAATGATTGAGTGAATGGCTGACTGGATAAAAATGTTTGAGGAGTTTTTTTCAATTGAGTAAGATACTCTTAAATTAGTTTTGTAATCTATAATAATTATATTTTACTTAAAGGTAAACTTCAGTTCCATATAATGACCACTAAGAAAATTAGATACGGCTTCATTTTAGTTAAAATGAGTACTGGGAGACTATAAACTCAGAAGAAGCTGTTGATCACTTGTTCTGGTTTTTAAGACAACAGTTTTATTCATTAAAAATCCTATGTAATAAAAAATACTTAACTGCAGTAATACTTTAATAGAAAATTTAGAAAAAGGCTCTGAGATTAATTCTTTAATTCAAAATTGTCACAGAAAGCCATGGAGAATAATTAAGTAGACTTATCAGTTACAGTGAAAAGATAAGAAAGATGTTGGTATTTAAGTGAGTTAGGGGAAGGCTTCCTTGATAAGGTAATATTAGAACAGAGACCTGAAGAAGAGAAGAGACTAACCCTAAAGACGTCAGAAGGAGGCTTTTTCAGCAAAAGGAAGAGCAAGTACAAAGTGAGGCTGTGGTGTGAGTGGCCTGTTGGAGCCAGCTGCAAGGAAGTGTGTGTGACTAAGGCAGGAGTCAGCAGCAGAGTGAAAGAGGATGAAGCCCACAGCAGCGAGAGAAGTTAGGAAAAGGCAGTCAGTCCATGCAACCTTGTGGCCATGTGAGGGATTTAGGGTTTTCACTTGAAAAAGACTGCTGTTCAGTTTCTCAGTCATGTTCCACTCTGCAACCCCATGGACTGCAGCACGCCAGGCTTCCCTGTCCATCACCAACTCCCAGAGCTTACTCAAACTCATGTCCGAGTCAGTGATGCCACCCAACCATCTCATCCTCTGACATTCCCTTCTCCTCCTGCCTTTCGGTCTTTCCCAGTATCAGGGTCTTTTCCAACAAATCAACTCTTCTCAGCAAGTGGCCAAAGTATTGGAGCTTCAGCTTCAGCATCAGTCCTTCCAATAAATATTCAGGGTTGATTTCCTTTAGGATGGACTGGTTGGATCTCCTTGCCATGCAAGGGACTCTCAAGAGTCTTCTCCAACACCACAGTTCAAAAGCATCAATTCTTCAGCACTCAGCTTTCTTTATGGACCAATTCTCCCTACGTGACCACTGGAAAAACCATAGCCTTGACTAGACAGACCTTTGTTGGCAAAGTTATGTCTCTGCTTTTTAATATGCTGTCTAGGTTGGTCATAGCCTTTCTTTCAAGGAGCAAGTGTCTTTTAATTTTATGGTTGCAGTCACCATCTGCAGTGATTTTGGAGCCCCCAAAAATAAAGTCTGTCACTGTTCCCATTGATTCTCCATCACTTTGCCATGAAGTGATGGGACCGGATGCCATAATCTTAGTTTTTTGGTGGTTGAGTTTCAAGCCAGCTTTTTCACTTTCCTCTTTCACCTTCATCAAGAGGCTGTTTAGTTCTTGATTACTTTCTTCCATAAGGGTGGTGTGATCTGCATATCTGAGGTTATTGGTATTTCTTCCAGCACTCTTGATTCCAGCTTGTGCTTCATCCTGCCTGGCAATATACCTGATGTACTCTGAATCTAAGGAAAATATAGAAAGGAAAGGAAAGGAAAGTGAAGTCACTCAGTTGTGTCCAACTCTTTGCAACCCCATGGGCTGCAGCCTCCCAGGTCCCTCTGTCCATGGGATTTTCCAGGCAAGAGTACTGGAGCGGGATGCTATTTCCTTCCCCAGGGGATCTTCCTGACTCAGGGATCGAACCCGGCTCTCCTGCATTGCAGGCAGATGCTTTACCCTCTAGGCCACCAGGGAGAAGGTAAATAAGCATCATACAATATACAGCCTTGACATACTCCTTTCCGAATTTGGAACCATTCTGTTGTTTCATGTCTGATTCTAACTGTTGCTTCTTGACCTGCCTACAGGTTTCTCAGGAGGCAGGCAAGGTGGTCTGGTAATCCCATCTCTTTAAGAATTTTCTGCAGTTTGTTGTGGTCCACCCAGTCAAAAACTTTGGGTAGTCAGTGAATCAGGAGTAGATGTTTTTCTGGAATTTCTTGCTTTTTCTATGATCCAGTGGTTATTGGCAACTTAATCTCTGGTTCCTCTGCCTTTCCTAAATCTAGTTTGAATATCCAGAAGCATAGCCAGTGGGCTGCAGCCTCCGAGGGGAGCTGCAGACAAAGATTTAGAGCCCTCTGCTGGGTCAGAGTCTTCTCAGTTCACATACTGTTGAAGCCTAGCTTGGAGAATTTTGTGCATTACTTTGCTAGGGATGTCTTTAAAATGTTTTGAACAAAGGATTAGAATGATCTGATGTGCATAGGTTTCAAAAGGGTCACTCTGGTTCCAAGAAGATAAAAATAAAGACTCTATTCAATTCAGTTAAGATGTAATGGTGACTTATTCTTGTGAACAGAGCTTTGGAAGTGCTAGGAAGTACCCATTAACTTAATAGAATTTTATGAAAAGCCAACAATATTTGCATTTAAATGTTTGGTCAGGGATGAGCCCAAGGTTTTTAGACTGAACTGCAATCTTGAAGGCTGAAGTTATATTGTATTTTAAAATGAAGCAGCCTAAAAGAGGAACATATTTGAGAAGATGCATATCAAGATCTTGGGGCAGGATTATGAGTCCCATGGGAGAAGCAAGTCAGGCTGTTAAATTGGCAGCTGGGAGTAGAGTTCATGGGTGAGATGGAAACTGGGAAGTCATTAGCATTTAGATAGATAGTGTATACTAGATGAAATCACATGGGAAGTGAGTGAATTAGTAAAGAAAATAGTCTAAGGACTAAGATCTATGTACAAATTCTTATACCTTTAAAATAAAACAGAAGACCTTTAAGTTCCTTTATCAGACCTATCAAGTCCCATCCTTGCAATTATTGAAAATGAAGATAGGAATAGCTGGTTATTCATATTCATTTATGAAGTAGCATTCACTTTGAAAATAAGTCACTCAGTCATGCCCGACTCTTTGTGACCCCATGGATTATCCAGTCCATGGACTTCTCTAGGCCAGCACACTTGAGTGGGTAGCCGTTCCCTTCTCCAGCGGATCTTCACCACCCAGGAATTGAGCCGGGGTCTCCTTCATTCTATATATATATATATGAAGTTAGAAATATTCAGTAGAGAAAGTGATGGTGGCAATTAGAGAAAAACTGAGTCCAAAGTCTTTGTTTGATTACAATGTCTTGAGTGGCTTGTGACTATTAAAAGCTGTTACCAAAGAATCATATTTATATTCCAGTATATTTCAATAGAAATAAAGCAATAGCAAGACTTGTCAAGCACTTTGTGATTATCGCAAATAGGTTATTTCCATTTTTCCCAGTTTACTAAAAAATGTTCAAGTTTGTTGTTACTTGTTATTTTTATGACTTTTAAAAGTCTTATTTCATTAATAGCTGTTCTCATGTATCCCAAGGGCAATTTGGCTTCACTTTATTAGTTTTTAATGTAGTTTTGAAATGATAGCATGTTTATGTTTGTAGTATTTCAGCAATTTGGAAATAAAATATTGTTATGAAATATTATTTATAAAAATAATTATGATGTTTATAATAATATTTCACATTGAGAGCCACCATTTCTAATGTTTCTGTGACTTGTTAATTTTTTGCTTTTAGTAGAGTTAACTGCATTTCTTTTATCCTTCTCCATATCAAACCATGAAATAAGGAAACAGTGTGCACACACACACACACACACACACACACACACTGTATTTAGTCCGGCTAATCTAAATTCAAGCTTTAGTCTGACATTTAACAACAGCATGACCTGAACAGACATCTCCAGCACCAAAACCTTCAGTTGTTGTTCAGTAGCTAAGTCATGTCTGACTCTTCTGCAACCCAACAGACTGTAGCCCGTGTCTTCTTTGTCCGTGGGATTTCCCAGGCAAGAATACTTGAATGGTGTGCCATTTCCTTCTCCAGGGGATCATCCTGACCCAGGGATTTAACCCATGTCTCTCCTGAGTAGGAAGGAGGATTCTTTACCACTGAGCCACCTTGCAGTCTTTCAGAACCTAATTTTCAAATGACTACCTCATAAGGAGATTGCAGGAATTAAACGAAATAATATATCAAGCATTGCCACTATTTAAGCACATGTTGACAATGAATTTTCTTCCCTGATAGGGCTCCATCTCCCAAATGTGCCATGGCAAGGAATTATTCAGATGATAGAATTAAAGCTTCCATAAAATCATTTAGTAAGCTTTTCAAGATGACTCTAAATAAAATGTATTCCGTAATTGTGTGTGTGTGGCAGAGAAAAATTAAAGATGAAGATTCAATGAGCTTAGAATATTCAGCTTGGAATAACTCTTCAAAAATACTATTATTCAAAACCCCTTAGTACATATATTTTTCTTCATTGCATAATATGGTTTAAAAATCTTCAATAATGGTAAACTTGCCTGAAATAAATAATGTATAAATCTTTTTTCTAACTGCTTTTTTCTTGAAATATTAAAAATATATTTGTGTATGTCAATATTTATTGCTACAAGTTCTTGAGCTAACAGTATTGTTTTAAGTTGTTATATGTATGAAGTATCATACCAAATAGCCTGTGGAAATGAAATTTTGTTTTAGGAAAACCCTCTGTGAATCTACATCTTTGATCTCTGTGAGCTATTACTGGTCCCAAACCTCTTGGTTATCATTTTGGAAGCTTTTAGCCCTATGTAGCAAATAATATTCTCTGTCAGGTATGGAACTATGATTGATGAATTTTATTTGTAGCATTTTATATAAAATATAGGTAGTATATTTTATGCAATAGGTCTGTAATTTTATTTCTGTTTTTTTCTTTTATGGTTTTCAGATTTTAAAATATATTTTCTATAAAAATCAAATTGAGAGGTTTTAAAAACTTATCTCCTGTCTATTTCTTAAAATGTAAAATAGTTTCTTGTTAAATGTCTGCCTCCACTGCCTCTCCCTCCTGATTCACACTTTTGTGGAAATACTTAGTAGTTTTATGTCAGTCTTGCCTATTTCATGTTGCCTTATTATTATTGTGTAATTGCACAATGTATTCTAAAATGTCTCAATTATTTCCCTATTTGAGGTTTTACCTTCTTTACATTTCCAACTTTGGTTACATGAGTTATCTGTCTTTTTTATTCTCTCTTGTTTTAAAAGTGAGTCTTCCCTTTTACTTCATAATTGCCTGCCTGTGCTTATCAATTCTTGTTATATTTGTCCATTTTTTTCTTATTATTTTTTTCTGGTTTTCCTGCATTTGTTGTATTGTTTGATTGAACTTTTATTCACTACTTTTTCTTAGATAGCATTAATAATACTGATAGTATATATATATATATATATATATATATATATATATACACACACACATGTATATATATATATATATATATATATATATATATAAAACATTCCATATTTTTTAAAGGAAAAATTTTGTATATTTGTTGTAATCAAGGTATAATTATGATTTCTCTTCTGAGTCATTATTTCAATTTTTCTTTCAAAAAATAGTTATTTATTTTGTCTTATGTGATAGCTGTTTTGGCCCCTGATTATCTAAAGCTATAGAGAAGGATCTATTAGCCAATAATGTGTATTATATACTTATAAAAGTAACCACTTATATAAGTGCTACAAAGTGCATAGTTGGGGCTCAGATCAATCACATACAGAGAATAACTAGGGAGGAACCCACATTTATAGAGTAGTCAGAGGATACCTCCTTTAGGTTACAATTAAGCTTCAACTAAGCTTAGATCTGCCTTATAAGGAAAGCCAACAAACAAACTGTAGGGAAAATGAGAGCCTTGGCAGAAATAGTGAATCATGACAATGTTCTCGTTGTGAAACCCCAGAGTCTTTGAAATGGCATTAGACTAACTTGCAAATGTTTCCAAGTCCAGATACTGCAGAACTTTCCAGGAAATAAGTAACAAAATTAAGTCCTACCTCTTAACTGAAGGAAGGTAAACAATCACATTGTAAAACAAAGAGAGAAGCAAATCACATATGCTGTAAAGTGGTGTGGCAACCATTTTTGGAAAACACAATCTGCTGTGCAACAGATTCGGTAAATAATGGAGCTCTGGAAATATGATTTGATACATACGCTTTCAAAGAGCCAGTCACATCTTTACTTCACTGAATATATCATTTTAGTTTAAATGCTATCCTAATTTTCATCTTGATAGTTTAAGGAAAACAGGTCATGTTTGAAAACTACACCATTATGAAGCCCATTAGAAAACATACATTTTCCATAATAGTAAAAAAAGCGTTTCAACTTATTAGCTTTCTCTATGATGAATCACAAAATGAATCAGCTTTATACTAGGAAGTCAGCACGGCTCAATGAACTAATCAATGAACTAAGGCTTGAGCATATGGCTTACACACTGTACTCCCCCTAAGATATTTTAAGCTTGTCTAAGCAGTCCAAGCCAGATGTAGATCCATTTTTTTAATGCAGCAATAAAGTTTATTCCAGAAATGATTTTTTACACATCCTTTGAAGGATTTCACAATATATTCTCATGCATTCTTGAAAGTCATGGTTCAGCCAATCAGTCAAAATATAGTGGAAAGCAACTCTGAAAACTGAAGAAACCTGTAGTACAACTTGCTCTTCATAACTATGTATTTATTGGTAGAGGTTAGAAAAGCAATAAAAACATTGAATTAAGACTTATGTAGAGATGGATACTAATGCATTCATTGCTAGCATATGCTCAGCATCATAGAATATAAAATAGAAGACTTGTGAGATCCACAAATCATCTAGGCACATGTCTGTCAATAATAATTTTCTGCAGGCAAGTCTTTTTGCTGTTTTCTTCTCTTTGCTTCCTTTAATACTTGTGATAAGCATATACAGTGTCTTGAAGAATAGAGATTTTTCCCCTTTTTAAAAAAAATCCATGAGGATAAGAAATTCTGGCATAAGTAATAGAAGGCTTATATGACAATTCATGAGCAGTATAATGATCTCTATTTTTCTGTACATCAACTTTTTTGCTTAGAAGTCTTCTGTCTAAATCCAAGAGAAAGAAAGAGAAGCTGACAAAATCTGACAGGACTATGACTGTTTGCAGACACCAGCCTAGTATATTTCTTTAAAAGAAAAAGAAAATCTTGTTAATGGAGACACCCAGGCATTTTCTTACATCTAATTAATGAGAATTGGATCATATGGTCATCCTTAGATTATAAGAAAGTATGGGAAAATGAGTATCTATTTTATTTGCCTCTAGAGAAACACTAGGGGAAAGAAAGGGATTTATAATTTTTTTAATTGAAATATAGTTGCTTTACAATGCTGTGTTGTTATATGTGTACAACAAAGTTATTCAATTATATATTTTTGTGGGCTTCCCAGGTGGCTCAGGGTAAAGAATCTTCCTGCAATGCAAGAGACACAGGCAGATGTAGGTTCCAACCCTGGGTCAAGTAGATCCCCTGGAGGAGGGCATGGCATCACACTCCAATATTGTTGTCTGGAGGATCTCATGGACTGTAGAGCCTGGTGGGCTACAGTCCGTAGGGCCTCAAACAGTTGGACACAACTGGAGTGAGTGAGCACACACAAACACGCATATGTATGTACTTCTTCCTACTCTTACTGAAACAGTCCCCTATGCTACAGAGCAGGTCCTTGCTGTTTTTCTATTTTATATAAAGAGTAATGCCTATCAGCTAATCCCAAACTCCTAATTTCTCTCTTCCACTTCCCCTCTGGTAACCATGAACTTGTCTTCTACATCTGTGAGTCTATTTCTGCTTTGTGAATAACTTCATATGCATCATTTTTTAGATTATGCAAATGGGTAATGTCCCATGATATTTCTCTTTCTCTGAAATATTTCTCTGGCAGTTCACTTTGCAGTGACTGCTGTATGTTCTGCAGAGCGGGTACCTTTGTCATCAATCACGTTTTACAGCTGAGAGGGGTGTGGCTCCAGCCTTGAAGGGGTTAAATGGCTTTCCTATTGCCATGAGCTCAATGACTAGAGGATATGGGCTGCAAACTTATCATCTGAATTCCGAGTCACATTTTCAACTGCTATAAAAAAGCTGCTTCCTCTTACGTTATTGCCCCCAAAAATCATTATTTCAAGAAATCTCCTTTTCTCAAGTCTTTCCCCTCATGGAAACATCAACTGCAAATACTAACAACTTAGGAGCAACTCCAAGGCACCAAATGTTTTCAAATATTATCTTTATAAAATACTTTGAAGTATATGTTAGCCAAATTTTTAGACTAAAACAAGTGAATAAATAAACAATGCTTATAAAGTTAAGTAATTTGTCCATGGCCACACAGAAGCAGTGGAAGGCAAAGATATAATTTCAATCCTGTATAACATCAAAACAGCTTCTCTTTTTCACTTACAACACAGTTTTAATTTTCCTAATTATGACTGTTGCTGATACCACTCACCTAGATCTAGTCTAAAAAGAAAATTTTGGAAGTAACTTATCTTCTGTAAAGCTGTATATTTAGATATATAGTCATATATTTCAGTTCAGTTCAGTTGCTCAGCTGTGTCTGATGCTTTGAGACCCTATGGACTGCAGCACTCCAGGCCTCCCTATCCATTACCAACTCCTAGAATTTACTCAAACTCATGTCCATTGATCGGTGATGCCATCAAACCATCTCATCCTGTATTATCCCCCTCTTCTCCCACCATCAATCTTTCCCAGCATCAGGGTCTTTTCCAATGAGTCAGTTCTTTGCCATCAAGTGGCCAAAGTACTGGAGTTTCAGCTTCAGCATCAGTCCTTCCAATGAACATCCAGGACTGATCTCCTTGAGGATGGACTGGTTGGATCTCCTTGCAGTCCAAGGGACTCTCAAGAGTCTTCTCTAACACCACAGTTCAAAAGTATCAATTCTTCGGCACTCAGCTCTCTTCACACTCCAACTCTCACACTCATACATGACCACTGGGAAAACCATAGCCTTGACTAGATGGACCTTTGTTGGCAAAGTAATGTCTCTGCTTTTTAGTAAGCTATCTAGGTTGGTAATAACTTTCCTTCCAAGGAATAAGTATCTTTTAATTTCATGGCAGAAGTCACCATCTGCAGTGATTTTGGAGACCAGAAAAATAAAGTCAGCCACTCTTTCCACTGTTTCCCCGTCTATTTGCCATGAAGTGATGGGACCAGATGCCATGATCTTAGTTTTCTGAATGTTGAGCTTTAAGCCAACTTTTTCACTCTCCTCTTTCACTTTCAAGAGGCTCTTTAGTTCTTCTTCAGTTTCTGCCAAAGGGTGGTGTCATCTGCACATCTGAGGTTATTGATATTTCTCCCAGCAACCTTGAGTCCAGCTTGTGCTTCCTTCAACCCAGCATTTCTCATGATGTACTCTGCATATAAGTTAAACAAGCAGGGTGACAAGCCTTGACATACTACTTTTCCTATTTGGAACCAGTCTGTTGTTCCATGTCTAGTTCTAACTGTTGCTTCCTGACCTGCATACAGGCTTCTCAAGAGGCAGGTCAGGTGGTCTGGTATTCCCATCTCTTTCAGAATTTTCCACAGTTTATGATGATATGCACAGTCAAATAGTCAATAAAGCAGAAATAGATGTTTTTCAGGAACTGATGTTTTTTCAATAATCCAGCAGATGTTGGCAATTTGATCTCTGGTTCCTCTGCCTTTTCTAAATCAGCTCAAACTTCTGGAAGTTCATGGTTCACGTATTGCTAAAGCCTGGCATGGAGAATTTCAAACATTACTTTGCTAGCATGTGAAAGTGAAAGTGAAAATCACTCAGTCGTGTCCAACTCTTTGTGACTCCATGGACTTCATGGTCCCGGGAATCTCCAGGCCAGAATACTGAATTGGGTAGCCTTTCCCTTTTCCAGGGGATCTTCCCAACCCAGGGATCAAACCCAGGTCTCCTGCATTGCAGGCAGATTCTTTACCAGCTGAGCCCTACAATGCGGGAGACCTGGGTTCGATCCCTGGGTCGGGAAGATCTCCTGGAGAAGGAAATGGCAGCCCACTCCAGTATTCTTGCCTGGAAAATCCCATGGATGGAGGAGTCTAGTAGGCTACAGTCCATGGGATCGCAAAGAGTCAGACACAACTGAGACATGTCACTTGCTAGCGTGTGAGTTGAGTGCAATTGTGCAGTAGTTTGAGCATTCTTTGGCATTGCCCTTCTTTGGGATTGGAAGGAAAACCAACCTTTTCCAGACCCGTGGCCACTGCTGAGTTTTTCAAGTTTGCTGACATATTGAGTGCAGTTATTTCACAGCATCATCTTTTAGAATTTGAAATAGCTCAACTGGAATTCCATTGCCTCCACTAGTTTTGTTTGTAGTGATGCTTCCTAAGGCCCACTTGACTTATTATTCCAGAATTTCTGGCTCTAGGTGAGTGGTCACACTATCATGATTATCTGGTCATGAAGATCTTTTCTGTACAGTTATTCTGTGTATTCTTGCCACCACTTCTTAATATCTTCTGCTTCTGTTAGGTCCATACCATTTTTTCCCTTTATTGAGTCCATCTTTGCTTGAAATATTCCCTTGGTATCTCTAATTTTCTTGAAGATATCCATTTCCCATTCTATCGTTTTCCTCTATTTCTTTGCACAGATCACTGAGGAAGGCTTTCTTATCTCTCCTTGCTATTCTTTGGAACTCTGCATCCAAATGGGTATATCTTTCCTTTCCTCCTTTGCTTTTGGCTTCTCTCCTTTTCACAGTTATTTGTAAGGCCTCCTTAGACAGACATTTTGCTTTTTTGCATTTCATATATTTAGTTGTGATTAAAAACCAATAAAATTTGTATCTTAATCTCGGTAGTTCAGTTGTGTTACCTATATATACATTACTGTGCAGCAGCTCTCTAGAAGTTTTCCATCTTGCAAAACTGAAACTGTTTTTCCATTGAACAGTTTACAATGTGTCCCTTTCCCAAGCCTTTGTACCCTTCTACTTCCTGTTTCTATGAATTTCACTGCTTTAGATACCTCATAAAGGGGAAACTTCATTGCACATATACCCCACTTTTCAAAAGTTCACTTTATGCCACTTCACTTTTATGGAAAGACCTTCAGTTGTACCTGATTTTACTGAAATTAAATCCTAGGAGGATATTCACTAAAAATGGAAACAGTGTCCAGCATTTGTACACCAAACTTCTTCTCCAGGAACTACACAGCATGTCAACATCAGTACACCATAGCTCTCAGCTATGTGAGCGTATGTACTTTATTTGTTTTGAGCATCTGTTAGCAAGATGTGTCCTAAGGTAATTGTCTCCTTGTTTTACGTGGTTTATAGGGAAGGTTTCATAGGCATGCTTTGCTTTTGGATAGCTGGGAGAACCTGTATTTGTCTTCTTATGACTGGCCTATTTCACTTATTGTCCTAAATCTTATCCATGCTCAAGCATGTGACAAATTTTTTCTTTTTAAAAGCTGAGCAACATCCCATTGTATGTATATACTACATTTTCTTTATCCATTCATCTATTGATAGTTATAGGGCTTCCCTTGTAGCTCAGTTAGTGAAGAATCTGCCTGCAATGCAGGAGACCAGGGTTCAATCCCTGGGTCGGGAAGATCCCCTGGAGAAGGAAATGGCAACCCACTCCAGTATTCTTGCTTGGAGAATCCCATTGACAGAGGAGCATGGCAGACTACAGTCCATGGGATTGCAAGAGTCAGACACGACTTAGCAACTAAGCCACCACCATCATTGATAGTTATTGGTTTGCTTCCACATTTTGGCTAATGTAGATCATTCTCTAATGAACATGGGTGTGCAAATATCCCTTTGAGATCCTGCTCTTAATTATTTTGGATACATATACAATTGCTGAATCATTGTAGAAATAATTTTAATTAATAAAAAGGTATAAAACGTGAAATCTATAGATTCCATTTGGACGTTTCCCCTTTTTCTCTTCTCGCTTCATCCCTGCAGTCTCCTGCTAGGACAATTAATATTTGTGCTCTGACTTTCCAGTTATATAGATTAATATAAGTAACATGGTTTCTCCAATTTGTCAGAGCCTTAATGAAATCTTTTGTTTTTAATCACATTCTGAACATCCGTCTTCTGCTGACTACTCTCCAAAGTGATAGACTTCTCTCTCTCTCTCTCTCTCTCTCTCTCTCTCTATATATATATATATATATATATATATGTGTGTGTGTGTGTATATATATATATATATATATATATGGCTTAGTATATATGCATATATATGCACACACACATACATATATGTATGTGTGGCATATATTCTTATTAATATGTTAGGAGTCAGGCTGAGTATGTGGATCCTGTATGCTTAGAGAGGCAATTTGTAGAGTGATGTAGAGATAAGACTCAGGCTGGCATAGCAGTGTTTAATCCCAGGTGTACTATTCACTTTCTCTGTGTCCTTGAACAAGTATGTCAAATACTCTGTGCCTCAACTTCCCTTTGTGTAAACTACAAATAAATTACTAACTACTACTTAGTAGTGTTGTAAAACTTAAAGTAGTTAATATATCAAGTATATATTATGTACTGGTTAAAATCACTTTTTCTTATTTTTTTTCCTCTTATTTTTATATTTTATTGTCCACTTTTTTTCTCAAAAGCCATTTCCTCTCACAATTCTTCCTAGAAAAACATGGCTCATTCTCACTATACTTAGAACACTGTGTCACCTTCAATTTCCTATATTATAGCTGTTTGTCAAAGGTAGTTAAATCAGAATTGAATGATGGTATATTTGTATATTTATAATCACAGATGTTCAATTGCAGACCAGTCAATAGCATCAATATATTTTGAAGTTTAACCCTTATATGTGATTGAATTTTTGTAAATAATTCTGGGTACATAGTGAAAACTCAGCATATGCTATTACACTTTAGTTTATAATAATTACTGAAGTCAGAAAGTCTGTCATATTCCTTGTTGTTATCTTAGCAAAAAGGAAGAACTAGAAAGACCAGAATCTTGTCTTTCTTGGTCCTGCTTCATCCATTCAAATAATCAAGAGAAAGAGGTATACAGTAGAGACAAACTGAAAAAAAAAAAAAAACACTTAAAATAATTAGAATTTTGGTAACAAATGTCAATTGAAAAAATCTATAAATTTTGCCTTTAGAACAAACATATATCTAAAAATGCACTGTATCATTGTGTCAAAAATAATACCTGAAGGTGTCAGAGAAAATAGTACTGAGGACAGACAAGCTTATCTGATGCATAGGTCAAATTTGCCAAAGCATTCTAGTCTAGCCTTGACTAGTAACTGTGCAGTGAGAAGCACCTATCTCAGAGATTCCAGAGATTCCAGGGTCTGCCTTAACTCAGGTTTTCCAGACAAGGAGAAAGTAATTATGTAAGCATAAAGTTCATTAGCTGTGTAATGAGTTCTAAATTTCTCAGTGAAAAAGTGAAAATGAATGTTAGTTGCACAGTCATGTCTGACTCTTTGCAATCCCATGGACTGTAGCCTGCCTGGCTCCACTGTCCATGGAATTCTCCAGGCTAGAGTATTGGAGTGCATTGCCATTTCCTTCACCAGGGGATCTTCCCGACCCAGGGATTGAACCTGGGTCTCCTGCATTGCAGGCAGATTCTTTACCAATTGGGCCACTTAGGGGAGCCCTAAATTTCATAGTAGGGTCCTCAAACGTTGTTCTGGATGCTTTCCACTTTGCCCTCCAAAAGTCTCCAGTGGTATTGTCTCTGGTCTGTGTCCCAGAAAATGGACCTATATGGATTTAATAAAATGTCCTTTGCTCTCTGGCTTCCAGTTAAGATTTGCCAATGAGAAACAATGTTGTGGCAATCCAAGTGTGGGTTAGGAAAGAATTTCCAGACACAGAGTATTTCTGATGGAGGTGAGTTTATTAAGGACAAGGAGCAGAGATAATGAGAGTGCTGTAAATGCGGTGGGCCAGGGAAAGTTGACTGCTAGGACAGAGGGCCAGCTCATGTGACCCATGGTCTGTAGCCAACGAGTTGGGTCTTTGGAATTTTCCAAGCAAGAACACTGCAGTGGGTTGCCATTTCCTACTCCAGGGGATCTTCCCAAACCAGGGATCAAACCTGCGTGTTTTGTGCTTCCTGTATTGGCAGCTGGATTCTTTACCACTGCACCATCTGGGAATCCCTTTCTTGGATTAGTAGCCAATTTTTATAGCCTACAGACAAAATTCCTGTTGGAAGGGTGGTGTTAGGCGATTGGCTAGGGTGCTATAGGGTGAGTAATGGGGTGGGCATTTTTGCCTAATTTGGAGTCAGGAAGATGCCTGGCAAAGATCAGGGGGCTTTTGGCAATGGTTGCAAAAGGACTCAGTGAGTTTCAGAGGTGACTTGATTCTAGGCTCCACGCCTGTGGCCTTGGTTTAGGACTCCACAAGCACTTAACAGACGATCAGAAGGAAGAAGGGAAATGATGTTATTCCACAGGATCCTCCAACAGGGCTGCCACAAGCCGCCAGTGTCCTTCAGCTGAAGATCATAGCACCTATCAAATGTCCCTTTGCCTACTGTTAACTTCTTTCTTGCTCTCTGAAACTGCTCCCTCCCCTCTGATCCTTTGGCCCTAGCTCTTCCTTTTGGAATTTCAAGATTCTGGAAAATGCCTGGGGGCTTTCCTAAGGCTCACATTTTTGTGAAGTATCCTTTTGCCAAACCCTCCTCAAGTTACACAATTAAACAGTCCCATCATGCTCCTGGGACTATGACTGAAAAACACATTAAAACACTTTTAGTTAAGAGCACAGATTCCTATCCTTAGTTTTCTAAGGAGTTTCCATACTGTTCTCCACGGTGGCTTATCAATTTACATTCCCACTAACAATGCAAGAGGGTTCCCTTTTCTCCACACCATCTGCAACATTTATTGTTTGTAGATTTTTTGATGATGGCCATTCTGACTAGTGTGAAATGATTCCTCATTGTAGTTTTGATTTACATTTCTCTAATAATGAGCGATGCTGAACATATTTTCATGGTTTTATTAGCCGTATGTATGTCTTCTTTGGAAAAAATGTCTGTTTAGTTCTTCTACCACTTTTTGATTGGGTTGTTTTGTTCTGTTATTCTGGTATTGAGCTGCCTGAGCTGCTTGTATATTATGGAGATTAATCTTTTGCCATTTGTTTCATTTGCTATTATTTTCTCTCATTCTGAAGGTCATATTTTCACTTTGTTTATAGTTTTCTTTGCTGTGCAAAAGTTTTCAAGTTTAATTAGGTCACATTTTCTTATTTTTGTTTTTATTTCCATTACTCTAGGAGATGGGTCATAGAGAATCTTGCTGTGATTTATGTCAAGGTGTGTACTGCCTGTTTTCCTCTAAAAGCCTTATTAGTTTCTGGCTTTACATTTAAGTTTTTAATCTATTTTGAGTTTACCTCTGTGTATGGTGTTAGGAGATGGTCTAATTTCATTGTTTTACATGTAGCTGTCCATTTTCCCAGCACCACTTATTGAAGCTGTCTTTACTCCATCGTGTATTCCTGCTGCCTTTGTCAAAGATAAAGTGCCAACAGGTGCATGGGTTTATCTCTGGGCTTTCTAGCTTGTTCCATTGGTTTATATTTCTGTCTTCGTATCAGTATCATACTATCTTGATGATTGTAGCTTTATAGTAAAATCTGAAGTCAGGGAGCTTTATTATTTCAACTCTGTTTTTCTTTCTCAAGATTACCTTTACTATTCAGGGTTTTTGGTTTTTTTTCACACTTACATGCAAATTGTGAACATTTTTGTTCTAGATCTGTGAAAAATACCATAGGTAGTTTGATAGAAATTGCATTGTATCTGTAGATTGCTTTAGATAGTATAGTCATTTTCACGATATTGATTCTTCCAACCCAGAAACATGGTATGTTTCTCCATCTGTTTGTGTCATTTTGATTTCTTTCCCCAGTGCCTTGTAGTTTTCTGTGTACAGGTCTTTTGTCCTTTTAAGTAGGTTATTCCTGGGTATTTTATTCTTTTGTCACAGTAGGGAATGGGACTGTTTTCTTAATATGTCTTTCTGATTTTTCTTTGCTATTGTAAAGGAATGCAAGCAATTTCTGTGTGTTAGTTTTATATCCTGTGACTTTACTATATTCATTAATTAGCTCTAATAATTTTCTGGTGACATCTTTAGGGTTCTCTATGTACGGTATCATGCCTTCTGCTAGCAGTGAGAGCTTTGTTTCTTCTTTTCCAATCTGGATTTTTTTTTTTTTAATTTCCTTCTTTTCTCTGATTGCTATGGTTAGGACTTCCAAAACTATGTTGAATAATAGTGGCAGGAGTGGCACCCTTATCTTATTCCTGACCCAACAATTCCAATACTGGGCACATGCTCTGAGGAAATCATAATTGAAATAGATACATATACCCAAATGTTCATTACAGCACTGTTTATAATAGTTAAGACATGGAAGCAATCTAGATGTCCATCAACAGATGAATGGATAAAGAAGTTGTAGTTCATAAATACAGTGGAATATTACTCAGCCATAAAAGAGGAATGCATCTGAGTTAGTTCTGCTGAAGTGGATAAACCTAGAGCCTATTATACAGAGTGAAGCAAGTCAGAAGGAGTAAAACAAACATTGTATATTAACACACACTCACACACACATATATATATGGAATCTAGAAAAATTGTCCTGATGAACCTATGGTACTGATGAGCCAGCAATGAGGACACAGACATAGAACACACACTTGCGGACATGGTGCAGTGAGAAGCAGATGGGATGAATAAAGACAGTAGCATTGGAACCTACGCATTACCATATGGAAAACAGACAGCCAGTGGGAGTTTGCTGCATGATGCATGGCGCTCAGCCCTGGGCTCCATTACAACCTAGAGGGGTGGAATGGGGTGAGAGAGGGGAGGAAGTTTAAGGGGAGAGGATGCTTGTGGCTGAGTCATGTTAATGGATGCTAGACACCAGCACAGGATTGCAAAGCGATTATCCTCCAACTACAAATAAAGGAAAGAGTTTAGCTTCCTTCTTTCCTCACTCATCCTTGAGAAGAGACAGGGATGATGGGAGGAATTATGCACACAGTACAAATGGCTCTAATTCTTTTGTGATAGTCCTTAAAATCCAGAGTTTACATTAGAGACACAGAACTTACAAGCAAAAGACTGGAACCTGCCACGTGCCATGTTATCTAGGTCACCCAAGCTTATGGCTTCTAGCTGACCAAATGGAATGCTTACTATCAGTTATTCATGTAGCATAAGCTTTGTTACTTGTCAACTGAGAGGATAAATTTTAAAAATGTGTAGCAGAAGAGTATTCTAATACTAATTATTAAGAATAATGCAAAGTGAGGTTTTCATTGTTTCAAAATTTTATTATGAGAATAATCTTTTAAAAAGATAAACCATAATGAAGAGTTGAAATTTTTGCACAATAATTTGAAGTTAAAGTTAAAAATTAAAAATCTAAATCTTAATATGAATATAAACATTTTTTCAGTAGTGTACTTGAATCAGTATTCAGAGATTTGATTTATGGTAAATGTTGAATATGTCATTACTAAAGTTACCTATTATGTAGTATTATATTAAAGATGCTTTCCTATTCAGTCAGAGTATAAAACTTTTAACAAACTAATTTTTGTGACTATTAGAATTGTAAATTTTAATTATTGAAGTGCACATAGTGAAATGCAGAGAGAAAGCACATAAGTAATGTGCAAAGTAAATCAAATATTTATTTCAATAAAATTATTCAGAAAGAGCTGTTCAGATTTTGATACTGTGAAAAATGTTAAAAGCAAGATAATACATTGGCACAAACAGCTTTAATGAAGAAACATACTTTATGCTGTCCAAAGGGGGAAAATATTAAAATTACTTTAATAGTTCCATTTATCACTTTTCTTTTACTTAAAGCATCATGTGTCAATTTTAGTGGTAGCAGCACTCTTCTATCTAGATTAATCTACTTTATCTACTTCAGAAAACACTGAAATAATTATGAAGCATGCATTTGAATAAATAAAACAGATTCACAACAGTTTTTTAAGCAGATTAAAAAAATCATAGCAGTGATTAATGTCTCTGAGAGGAATTGAAACTGTGAAGTACAGTGAAGAGCAATGAATTGCATTATTGGGTTGGCCAAAAACCTCATTCAGATTTTGATGTAATATCTTATGGGAAAACTCACACAAACTTTTTGACCAATGCAGTATTTTTTTTTTAATTAAGAAAACACATTTTAAAACATGTGGTGCCTTTTAAATAGCACAATAAAGTTATTTCAAAATAAGAGGCAATTTTTTTCTGTAAAGTGCCAGAGAGTAAATATTGAGGCTTTATGGACCACTTGATCTCCAATACCTCCTCAACTGGGCTTCCCACTTGCCAAAGCAGGAGACATATAAGGGGCGTGAGTTTGACCGCTGTGTTGGGAGGATCCCCTGGAGGAGGGCATGGCAACCTATTTCAGTACTCTTGAGAATCTCATGGACAGAGGAGACTGGTGAGCTACAGCCCAAAGGTTTGCAAAGAGCTGAACACGACTGAAACTCTTAACATGTATGCACACACACCACTACTCAACTCTGCTAATACAGTGGAATGTCAGCCCCAGACAATACATAAATGAAGGGGTATAGCTCTGAACCAATACCTATTGCTGTGATAGAGTGCCGCCTTCTTTTCTAAAAGGTAAATGTAGGCATAGTTCACTTTATTGTGCTTTGTAGATCTTGTATTGTTTACAAATTGAATGTTTGTGGCAACCCTGGGTCAAACAAGTCTGCTGGAGCAAATTTGTCCAACTGCATTTGCTCATCCTATCTCTGTGACACATTTTGGTAATTCTCTCAATATTTTGAAATTTTCCACTGTTTGTTTTGGTAATCTGTGATCAGTGATCTTTGCTGTTACTCTTATAATTATTTGGTGGTGCCACAAACCATCTCATATAAGGTGGCAAACTTGATTGTTGAAATTACAACAAAAAGTTGAAAATATTACATAAGCTTAGTTGACAAAGCCAAGCTAGGGTTTGAAAGATTAACTTCAATTTTGAATGATGGTCTTCTGTGAGTAAAAAGTTATCAAATAGCACTCCTACCACTCCCTACTACAGAAATATAATCTTGAAAAGAAGAGTCAGATGATATGGAGAACTCCATTTTTTGGTCTTACTTTAAGAAATTGTTGCAGCCACCCAATCTTTAGTAAACAACTCCCGAGATCAGTCAGCGGCCATTAACATCTAAGCAAGACTCTCCACTAGGAAAAAGATTATGACTTGTTGAAGGCTCAGGTGATGATTAATATTTTTCAGCAATATTTTTAAGTTAAGGTATGTACTTTTTTTTTAATAAACAAAACTATTGTACACTTAATAGACTACAGTGTAGTGTAAATATAAACTCACCATTAAGTGTATTGGGAAACCAAAAAGTTTGTGTGGCTCTTTTTATTGCAATATTCACTTTATTGCAGAGGCGTTAAAACTGAACCCACAGTATCTCTGAGACATGCTGCGCAGTCTGTATTATATTTGATTAGCTATCAGGGTAATTTTTCAGAACACTTTTAGCACCTGTTTAAAATGTTTCAGCTGACATTAAGTCCACATTTGATAAAGATTATACTGAATAATATAGGATTTCTGTGCCTCAAACACAAATGAGTAGGCTTTTTTTTTTAAAGTCTAAATGTCTCTTTTGGAAAGGAATCTTGTTCTACTGTTGAAATATGAACAATTATGTTGTCATCAGATTAGTTCCTTGCAACTGAAAGAGAAGCATCTGTACAACTTAAGGTACATATGTTTCTTTAGGTGTGTGAGCTTAGAGAATGCATTTAACATATTGATCCTCAATTTTTCCATCTGTTACATATAGCTCTTTACCTTGAAGACTAGGCTATTTATATATAACGCACTTAAAGTTCTAGATACATGGCAAGTTCTCAAAAAATGCTAAAACCTCCCACATCTTATTCAGTTTTTTATGAAAACAGCATTGGACTTTAAGGAAGAATCACACCCCCTCCTTTTTTTTTAAGTACTTTATTTTAGTGGTAGAGAATTTCCCTTTACTAGCTGTTTCTGCAAATGAAATAATACATTTTCATAGCAGGGTATTTGGAATGGCTCGGGTATTAATCCTAGCTAATATATATTGTTCTCATTGATTCATGTAAGGAATACTATCTGGCTGTTCTGATTAAGATGAAATCACAGGTTGTTAAAATAATCTTCCATTGTCTTTGCAGTGAGAATCATGCATAAACATTAACTATCTTTGCCTAACCTTTTAGTTCATTTAGCTTAATTCATTTTCAGATCTCTGTGTCAAAGAGAAACTCTTAAATTTATTTCCTTAATTGGAAAAAAATGTGAAATAACATTATCAGAAATTAACTGCTAAAATCATGGTTACGTATTCAGAACCAAAAAAGTGACCTATCTGTAAGAAAATTACAAAACAGGCACATTCTAAGAGAACGTAACTTTTTATTTCATAATAAGTTACTGCATTTATTTGTACTTAGAATCATTAAAGGACAGAAGACAGATAAACTGAGATACTTTTGCCACACACTCACAGGATGCTTCCCAAAATGACAAGTCAGAAGCTGAAAACAGAAGCCATTGCAATCACAAGCCATAAAATTTTATTATACAAAGTGACTACATATGGACACAAATAACTGTTATCACAGTAGTTTATCAAGAGTCAAACCATTTACATTTAGATCATCTATATCTTAAAAGTCTTTTAATTAGCAACTCTTTTCAGCTTAACTGCAATATAGCTGTCACAGGCTCATCTGAACTATTCACACAGATTCAAAGGTACCAGATACATTCCACTGTCCAACAATAATTTATTTTGAGACAAATATTTCAGAAATTGTTTGAGAATCAGAAGTCAACTTCCTGCATTTGTCTGGTCACTCAGCAGCCTATTTCTGTTCACACTTCTCTTCCCTTCCTCTCTTTATCCAAATATAGTATTTTGCCTTAGTTAGAAAGAAAGAGACAGTTACTTGAAGAGAAAGCCCTTTCCAGTGAGGGAACAGATTTTTACAAAATGATAACAATCTGGACAGACTGTATTTCAGGAGATTATTCTTTTTTGTCATCCCTAATGTGGGAAAATCTTAGATCAGTAGGGAAAACAAGCATTTGATTAAAATGTTACAAGTAACAACAAGATCATAATACATCCGAAATTTCCTTGTGATGTTTTAGTGGTTTACACTCGCATACCTACTATGCAATGCAGGATGCCTTTTCTTACGCACAGCATGTCACTTAGTTAATATTGTCTATTAATCACAGCTTCTTGTTTGCCATTTTTCCTTTTATTTCAGGATCTATCTTTCCCCCTATTCCACTGAACTTCTATTCCCAGCATACTGACCTTCATTCTCTCTCCTTCCATGTATTATAGTAGAAGCTTCCTAACTGGTTTTTCTTATTCTAAACATCACACACACACCAGTAGGATGAAACTTTTGTGATATGAATAATGACGCTTCTGTATTCACGTAACGTCATAAACTCTTCAAGAATTGGTATCACCTAGTTCAGTTCAGTAGCTCAGTCGTGTCTGACTCTTTGCAACGCCATAGATGGCAGCACGCCAGTCTTGTACCACCCAGCCCTCTGAAATTTGTATTCTTGCCTATCATGGGGCTAAACCTATCTATCTAGCCTCATCTTTGCTTGTTCCTATATGAATTTTAACCTTCAGTTAAAATGAACTTTTATTTGTACCCAAATAAAAGCAAACTTTTATTTGATTCTGTTTCTTTTTTCAAGCTGTTTACTCAACTGGAAAACGTGTTCTCTATTAAACTCACCTATTGACATATTGAATTCTCAAACTCCTATTTCTAAGCACATCTTCTCCAAGAAACTTTCTCAGAGTTATCTTCCCTCTTTTAAATTGTATAACTAATCTTCTGATTATATGATAATTTTCCTATGGAAAGTTCATTTTTGCATCCCCTCTTGTACCTCATTACCTTATACATAGGAAGTGCTGCATAAATATTTGAATTAAGTTAGGTTATTTTCAAAATGCACACACAAGAAAAGCAGACCTGACCTTATATTGACTAGAGCAGTGTGGTCAGTAGTGTCTGGAAACTCCATTTAGAAAATTTTGTTAGAAGGTTGGGAATGGTTTCCATGACTTTACTATGCTTTGTTAAGGGCTCCAGCAGCAAAAACCAGGATGACCAATAGAAACAATAGCAAGTAAGTCGGGACTTTGTTTGGTGTGACAAAGGGAGTTACATAAATTTGACGAAGTAAAGAAAAATAGCTTGTTCAGAAATTAGTTTCAAAATGCTATTCTTGGGACAAATGCTAAATCATTGTCTATGGAACTTCACTTAAACTCCAGCACTAAGATCAATGAAATATTGTAATTGCAAATGTGGTATCTTGCTGAATTTTTCAAGAGTGAAAGTAGGCACTGGTATAAAACTTTGGGGACTTCCCAGGTGGTTCAGTGGTAAAGAGTCTGCCTGCCTATGCAGGAGACACAGGGCCACAGGTACGGCCCCTGAATCAGACAGATCCCCTGGAGGAAGAAATGACAACCTGCTCCAGTGTTCTTGCCTGGAAAACCCCATGGACAGAGGAGCCTGGTGGGCTCCAGGTGATGGGGTCATAAAGAGTCAGACATGACTGAATGACTGAGCAAAAAAAAAATAAACCGATGATTTTATACATGTGTTTATTTATTTATTATGCATTTATTCAATTATTGATAACCAATTTAAATTTTAAACTCAAACATATCATCTTATCTAAATCTCTGGCATAATCAAAGTACGTGGTGCCTTTCTTCACAACACACTTGACTTGAAACACAGTTTCACATCTTACAGTCATGGGCCCTTGATTGGGAGCTCTGTCAATTACTATTTTTGATGCTGAATCCTTGGAAAGGATGTAGCCTCTCAATATGGGTCTTGCTATTAAGCTGAAATATAAGATATCTTATGATTAAATTTAATATCAGAATATGGGAACACACTAAAGGGGGAGAAAAACCCTGGGGGTTGTTGCTATATTTACCCATATTTATTGTGAAAAGTGAAATGTTAGTCGCTCAGTCGTGTCCAACTCTTTGACCCCATCGACCATAGGCCGCCAGTTTCCTACGTCCATGGAATACTCCAGGCAAGAACACTGAAGTGGGTTCAGTATATTTCAGTATACTGAAATACTGAAGCTGTTCCCTTCTCCAGGGGATCTTCCCAACCCCTGCCTTCAATGGTGAATGAACTTGAGTCTACCTCATTGCAGGCAGATTCTTTACCATCTAAGCCACCAGGGAAGGCCATATTTATTGTACTTTAACCTAAAGTTAATAAGTTTTAAAAACGCCTTAATGAAATCTATATCTTTAAAATATAATGTATCCAATGAATTGTCTAATTTCTTACTACATTAGCACCTTCTATTTAGGTAGATTTACTCTTGAATTATGCCCTTTCCCTATGGAATTCTCAGAAAATCTAAGCTTTTCTTTTTTTTTTCAGAAATGACTTGACATTTTAGGAATTTGATTTCAATTGAGTCTATCTATGCAATTCAAAATAAATAAAATATTTTCATGCAATCATAAATCCAAGAGAATAAAATCATACCAGTCACAATTTTCCTTTTTCAATACTTCTAGATCCTGGTAACATATTTAGAGGATAGCGCTATGTGAATTAACACTTCTCCAAATTATTTTAAGTCCCTCTGGTCCAATTATCCTTTCTATATCTATTTTTTTTCTTGTGGTGTATGTTATTCAGTGTATATTTAAATAGTCAGAAAACACAAGTGCCAGTGAATCCAATAAAATCAAGATGTAACTCACCTGGATAAAAGGAGGAATTTTTTTTTTTTTAAGAATTCTTTCCTAAAATAATAAAACTATTACTTGAAAGAAGAGAGAAACAGGGATTAGACTGCATTTCCTTTTACAGTAAGATCTACTTGATTTCTTGTAAAAAATAATCTAATTGCATCTTCTTTTCATTCTCATTTTTAGAAAGGATAAAATTTGTACACATTTCCCTTTCTGATTTGCATATTTAAATAGAACTGCTCAGAATACCACTGGCTTTGAAAACAAATCACATGTCTTGATGGTATATACAATGAATGTATGTAGAAAACCATCTGTCATATTTTTATCTAATTTTTATTATCATATTTTATTTTCATTTATTCACAATGTGAAAATTGTTAACAGTAAAGTCGAGTTAATGGAACACAGTGAGAAAAGCAAAGTTGTTCATATTAATTTTTAAGAATTTTGAAGTATGGTCATGCTCAGATAGACTTGAAAGAATACCTGAATTAAAACTGCCTCCATGATAATGAGCAGGCTAGAGTTTAAAACGTGGAAATATCCATGATACATTTTAGTGAAATGATTTATTCTTCATTAGTACTTCATTTTTCATTTATCTTTAAATGAATGTTTACCTTAAGAATATCTGTCAATATGCAATGTTATAAAAATGAAAGCATGAGCACTTTGTAAGTGAATATATACATGGCCAAAGTTTAATTTGGCTCTCCATTCAAAAAAAGCAGTGTCGGTGGATATTTGGGCAATATCACTTAATTCATGGTTACTTTTCCCCAAGATTTATAAGCAAAGTGAAAAAATTCAGATGTAGGCTGTTGATACAAAATGAAATATATGAGACTAAAATAACCCCTATATATTCTAAAAGCCCAAGTATAACCATGCCAGAGCATATTCGTGTAGTCACTAACCACATGGTGTCATGTGCACAAGGGGGTAGCTTCCTCTACCGGGGGTGGGTCAGGATCTTAAAACTCTGTCCTGGTAGTTGCTGTTGACAATGGAAACAATGTTTAAAGGCTAACCTCGAAATCACCCTGGTGATTTTCCAAATCATTAGGTGAAGGTGAATGAACAGGGAGTTCTTATAAATACTTGATATGCCAACTAGTTACAGGAATACAATAATTAAAGCCTGAGTTTAACTTGCCTCTTAACAAAACAGACATTTGGAAACTATTAATCAACAGGCGCTAAACTATAGTAAGATTATTTTTGTTCCTGTCTCTCAGAATTGAGAGCGTTCCATACACTCATTTTCATTAGAGGTACCTCTAACAGAATTTCACCTTTAATATAGTTTCTGTGCCTGCTCCCATTTTCTGAAAAAGAGAATGTCATTACAATTTATAACAAACTCGTAAAGCTGACCAAGCTGAAATTTAGGAACTGGAAAAGACAATATACAACACAGGCTTGAAACTGTGTTTCCAGAATATCACTGGTCTGAAAAATGTTAATAGCATGTACCTAAGAAAATATCCTCAAATTGAATTTCAAATCAATTTGCTGGATAATATTCTTTAGCCACATGAGTAAATAAAGCCCTGTTTCTCAATGTTTGCTGTTGTTGTTAATTTAAGGAATATAATACTTTTGCAGAAGATTAAGAAAAAGTCATTTAATTTCAAGGTTGGTAGATCTAAACATTTCAGTATTAATCTCTTTGTTCTTCATAAATGCTATGAGACAGAGAATAAAATGGTTAAATGTAATATTTTTCATTTCTTTTCACCTTGTATTTAAGTATCTTTGATAGTTTCCACCCTAGTTTGCAAGCCACCAAACCTAAATATTTCATCAGGAAATGAACTAGATTAAAGGTAAGCTAAAAACTGGCCTTTCTTCTTTAAAAAACAAAAAGTTAAAAATTAATTTGTTTGGAGGTGTAAAGCTTCTTAGAAATCAACCCAATGAAATCATGGTTTAATGTTTTCAACTAATTCTATCCCAAACAAAGCATAAAAATAAAAAGAAAAAAAATAAATAAATAAAACAAATTAACAATATTTTCTAGGCAAAAAAAGATTACATATTATTAGGCATTAGATTAGGCTACCATTACAAATGATTGGCTAAATTTAAATAAAATTTGCAATAAATTATTCATCTTTAAAATATGAATCACAGAACTCATAAATTCAAGCTCCTAATAGGATATATGTAAAAATAAAGAAGATTAAAATACAAATATACAATACTATTTTAATAGGCTGAATTTTGCAATAACTTGTTTTATATAAAATACATTAATCTGAAAGCTGCTACTTTACCTATGAAAGCCATAAAATAGGTAAACTAACTATTCACATTTAAACCATTGGTTTCTCTGCATTTTGAATTCAAACTTCATGCTGTTGAAGGACAGTAGATTATACTGGATTTAGTCAGACTTCTTTTTCATTTTTCCTAGTAAGTAGAATTTACAAGTAAAGATAGCCAACCCAATAAACCAGATTGAACAGGGCGAACGCTGTTGGGAAAAATATCCGAGAGTAGGAATCAATTTTGGCAATGCGTATGTGCACCCTCCCTTCCCTCCACGCTCCCGTTCTGCAGTCTTCAAAGCAACAGAAGAAGCTGGCACAATCCTTGCCCTCCAAACACTGGTAGCCGTAATCGTCTTCTCCTTGCGGCAGAGAAAGGCTATTCATTGGAATCAAAGTAGATCCGGGATGGAGTCCAGAGGGCATCTGAGTAAGATAATAAATGAGTGTTGAGAAAAAAATAGCATAAAAAAGATCAATTTGTCCCTTCAAGGCAAACTATAAGAGTGATATGCAGTAAAAAAATAATCTTATTTTTCGAAAATCATATATTCCATCCTAACATCTTTTTTAGACTATAATTTACTTCGTAGCATATAAAAATATTATTTTATATTCCAAAGATTTTGAAGGAAAAAGACACTAAAAATGAAATATACCTTTTATATGTTTAAAAAGATGATCTACTAAATTATCGTTGACCATGAATCTAATTCTAAAATGAGGATAAACTATATTTTTCTATAATATTTACAGTAAAATATTTACAATACTATAAACATCTGTTGGTTTGCTATAGCTATATTCTGTACTGTATTTTAGTCATAATGAGAACAAATAATAAAGATTTACAAGTTGGTATTAATTTTCTTATCACTTAATACTTAAATAGCATATGTTCACATGTTAATTAGAGTGAAAGTGGTTAAAATACAAGATTGTTAGTACCTGATTTTGATAAAGCAGAACATTTTGAGAAGGTTTAAACAGTAAAAACTATTTGAGGTCTGGAGTTGTGGATAAGCACAAAGCATTGTGTTTGGGAGAAAGAATGTGCAAGAGTTAAAAACTTGGAAGCTTGTTAAAAAAGTTAAAAAGCTTGGAAACAACTGATATTCAAAATTTTGCTCATTCTACCAAAATTTGTCTCATTCCAATCCTCCCCATGGCTGGGGAAGAATTACATTAATGAATATTTAAATAAAATGGCAAGTAAATTATGAATGAAAATTGCTGTCTTTAGTAACCCTTATTCTTCTGGATATCCACGTATTTCAGGGGTTATTCTACATATGAATCTCACAGTATAGTATAATCAGTGGTTTTATTTTGTAAACACTGAATACAATGCCAGGATTATAACAATTGTTTTATCCTGATTTTAAATTCTAATGAAAATGTTTATAAAAAATTTTCATCCTAAATTCTGAAATAAATCTCAAAGCTATGAAAATTAAACACTGTATGAGAAAGCTTTAGAAAATTAAGCACAAAAATGAGAATTTAAAAACATTTGGACCTATATTCAAACCCACTTCATTTCTAAAATAAACATAGAATCTGAACCACTAAATATGAAACATTCAGTAGATCAAAAAGCAAATAATCACATTTAGTGATTTTTAAAAAGATAAATCCATCACACAAGTTATACTATCCATATTAGAAACAAATTGTGCGACCCAAAGATAAACAATGCCCTAAAAACAAATAAATTTGTGACTGAACTTGTGCACACGTATCATGAAAAACAGAGGCAATATATTATTATATGTTAATGATGATCTTCTGAGATTGTCACTTGGGGATACTTGACTCGACTCCTAAATTTTAGTGGAGCACTAACTTATGTACAAAAATGAGACAAATTGGTATTAATTTTCTTATCACTTGATACTTAAATAGCACATGTTTCAATGTTAATCAGGGTGAAAGCGATTAAAATATAAGATTGTTCGTATGCAATTTCAAGGCTGTAAGACATAAAATATATTCCCTTTATCACTCATAACAGCCATAAATGAAGACAGTGTGTTTGTTGGAAGATATCAATTTTGCACGAGAAGGATGATCAAGCATTAAAGTGCACAAAAACGGAGGAGATCTGCAAAAGCTTCACTAACATATGAACCAGGCCCTGGTGGCCAACATCGTGGAGAACACCCATCGCAGTGACACTTCAGACTGATGGTTTTCTAGTTTCCTGCTCTCTCCCTCAAAATGCCACTAATCATAAATTGAAACTATACTTCATTGAATGATGTACCTGACTTGAAGTGAATTTTGTATGTGCTGAGAAAAACAGCTACAGAGTTGATACAGTATCAGTAAAATAAAATATTTGTGACATACAGATTTGTAATCTGGAACCACTGACATATTAATTGGAAAAATATAAACATTATAAACTTTATTTATCTGAGGTACAACTGCATAGCCTACCTTATACTTTCTCAAATAAAGATCCTGATGTCCCCCCAAAATAACAAACATCGAGCAAATAAAATAGATCTGTTTAAATAATATAAAGAAAACAACAATTGAATACAATTTTCTTTTACTTCAAATGATGTAGTTTTGAGAATATACCATCTTTTTGTCATTTCAAAAAACTCACTAAGAATATAACATTTTGAGAAATCAATCCCATTCTATTAAAGATACATATGTATCTGGTTATATACTAAATACTTTATTACTTATAGATTAATCATATAGTTAATATACAAAATATATTTTAAGCACCAAGGCCAATACTTAACTATTTAGATCATATACTACTACCATTAATAATATTAAGTATTAGCAATTAGCAGACATTGCAGACATTATTAGGTCATGTTATTGATATTATGAAATATTGACTAGTATCATTATTATTAACTTTTCATCAAAAAGTTATACATGACAATAATTAGTTAATTATCCATGAAAATTTCAAATATTACAAAACTATATTAGTGTTAAAATAGACATGAGGTAGATTTTCATCATTCTGAGTTGTCAATCTTGGTACTTCAAGAATATAGAAGTTAATGGAAATAATTATCAGAGGAAAGTAAAAAACAAACAAATAAACCTGATTCTGAGGGTTTGGACCAAGACTGCCAAGTAGGGAATTGTATTTTGACTTGTACATTTATACATGGTTTGATTTGTCCATTTGTTTCAACCATACACAAGTAGGCTTCTTACTGTATTTCAGATTTCACCAATATCAAATAATCATTCCTGGAAGCTTTGCCAAATACCATTATAGGAAAGAAAGTTTATAATTCGTGAAACTGTGCTGATACAACTTTTCATTATTTTTGTGCTCTAAAAGGTTGGAAGCTTTGCCAAATACCATTATAGGAAAGAAAGTTTATAATTCGTGAAACTGTGCTGATACAACTTTTCATTATTTTTGTGCTCTAAAAG